>CAMRHE010000041.1:600000-1035000 GCA_947044405.1 Leptodactylus fallax
AAATCCAAAACTTGGTGAGCAACTTGATATGGTTGAACAAGTGTTCTCCTCATTGTATACAAAGCCTCTAAATTATTTGAACAGAAAAAAATAGACTAAAATGTAACCTTTATTGTTGATGATTAAAATCAAATTATACCATCATGAAAATCCTATTGACGCGAACAAACCAAAAATGTAAAAAACAAATTGCTCCTAGCTAGAAAAGGCACAATGAAATCTCAACACTATCAAGGGATTCTAGAGAGAAATGTGCTGCCCAGTGTCAGAAAGCTTGGTCTCAGTTGCAGGTCATGGGTCTTGCAACAGGATAATGACCCAAAACACACAGCTAAAAACACCCACGAATGGCTAAGAGGAAAACATTGGACTATTCTGAAGTGGCCTTCTATGAGCCCTCACCTAAATCCTATTAAGCATCTTTGGAAGGAGCTGAAACATGCCGTCTGGAAAAGGCACCCTTCAAACCCGAGACAACTGGAACAGTTTGCTCATGAGGAGTGGGCCAAAATACCTGTTGAGAGGTGCAGAAGTCTCATTGACAGTTACAGGAATCGTTTGATTGTAGTGATTGCCTCAAAAGGTTGTGCAACAAAATATTAAGTTAAGGGTACCATAATTTCTGTCCAGACCTGTTTCATGAGTTTTCTTTTTTTAAAAAATTTTGTTGAAGCATGGTTGAAAAGCAATGTCTGACTTTCATTTGTTCATTTTCATAGAATTTTTATATATTATTACTTTTGTCAGATTCAAGTTATTTCTGTGACCATTGTGGGTTTTTCTTTCATTAAACGAGGGGTACCAACAATTTTGTCCACGTGTGTATGTGATTACACCAACCTGTATCGATAGTCCCTGTGCCGGTGGATATCCATTCCCAGCGAGTGCGGTCTCTTACTGCCACATGGGACTTAGTAAACGCCATGGACCTCTTCTGCTGGCAATCAAAGGACCCCACCCCTTCAGGTGATGTACTAGGGGTATGTTTACCGATCATCTTAGTGACCACATCAACATAAACAAATTAACTCCTTCTATAGGCTGATGGCAACCATATCAAGGTGCACTAGAGATGAAGGAACACAAAGTACTTATCACGGGACTGAGTTTACACAATGAGCAAAGTGGGGGTCAGGAAAAAGATGATATTAAATACATATGAGCAGCGTAGGGGACATGGGGAGCTATAAAATATTATTAAGGGAAAAGACAGAAGTTGAACCCATTGTAGATGGTACATGTGCAGCATCCCAGAGTGCTACTGCTGTTGTGTGTTTGTCATTGTGACTCTGGGTTTCATGTTTGTATGTTCTGTTCCATGTTAAATGTATTGTGCAGCTTTTCCCTCGGCATTTTCCCCCCCTGCAGTGTTCAAACCAAGACTTGGTTCAGCCCTGGCCTATCACAGGCCACTGGGCGGGGTTGTAGGGAGATATTATCTCCCCGGCAACGGTTAGTCAGGAAGTTCAGTGCATGCAGCAGACCAGACTTGGTATGCAGAGCTGACCTGCCACCAGCCTCTGGACTGAAGGCCAACCGCCGCTTTCACAGCCTCAGGAGGGATACCATCAAGCCCCAGGCTCATCTGAAGACAGCCCAGAGCAAGGGAGTAAAGCTATCCAAGCTCCTGGACATATTTGGTGTCGTGCTAGGAGGAGCAGGAGAGGACCCTGACAGGAGAGATGCACTCGGGCCTAGCATACAGGTAACCAGATCCCTGTCAGGGCTCCCTGTAATTCCATCCCCAGTGTACCTGGCTGGGAGAGGCAGAGAGGAGAAATAAAGGAAAGCCATCCTGTGGAGCCTATATCACCTTGGGCACCCTCCTAGAACCAAGGCTGGGGGTTGGACACTGTAAGACTACTACCCCCATCTGGAAGCTGCTGTTGACTTACTGTTCCAGTTGCCTAATAAATGGCTGTTTGGTTTACCTGCATCGCTGAATCCTGAGTTGTGCCTGCATTACCAACAAGGCCCTTCCGAACACCACCACACCAGCTCAGGTAGTAGAGGTCCCCCTCTTCAACTGGAAGTGCCCCGGGGAAAAGAACTACTACCACCACCATCCGGTAGTGCTGCAGGACCCCCCTCGACTTTGTCCGGCCTAGGAGTGGGACTGGAGCGGTTGGGGAGCGTGCTCGGCCTGCTAGGCGGCACAGCATCCGCCACTACTACTCCCATCCTCCGGTCTCCTCTATCTGGGTTGCAGCACATGACCATGCACTGGAAAATTGTCCTATCTAACAATGTCTGTTATGTCTAACCATTAAGAACCTGTCCCCCTCCATAAAGAGGGGGGTCTAGGGAATAAATTTAGATATCAGTGATAACGAAGGGACTCAAATGATACAACTGAAGTGGAGTTGTTTATTGAGACTCCTCGGACTCAACGTATTCAATCTAAATATGCAAGTGGTCTTTCTTTGAAGAATCTTTTTGTTACAGTCACCTCCCCGGGACCATGGGTAAATCACATCAATGCCCATAAAGGAGACAACCGTTACATTCCCCTTCTGAAGTGTGTTCATATGCCGAGTCAATGGGGTATCTCACTGATCTCACTCTCCTACAGAATTCTTTCTGCATTTTTCCAATGTATCCAAGACCACAAATATAACTGTTAGAAGTGACCCTCCCCTACTCTAATTTCCCCTTCATTTTACACAATATTGGTACTCCATACACAGTGAAAAGCAGGGGACAAGGATTTCACAGAAAGAAGCCAAAATTTGTTAGTAACGTTTATTACAAAATTTATTCATGTTTAATCGAGTTTATTAAGGTTTTTAAATTAGGGAACAGAAAAAAAGAAAGGGAGGGGACAATGCTAAGACAAAAACATCAAATAAAACATAGGGGGCCACATGAGCCGCCCAAAGCATGGATGAGACACCAAAGTAAGTTAGAATAAAGGGCTGTTAAGGCCCACAACTAGAAAATCAGCGGTGGGTGGTGTAGTATAACTACATAAAAACGATATTATTAGGAAAGTAGTAGCCAGGTAAACAAATGCAAACTGTAAAAAGCCACCACGATGCCATCCACCTATCAGTATGAAAGACAAACATGAAGGGGGGGGAGGGTCACAAGGGATACACGGATACTTGAAGATCTGCTAAGACACAGACATAGAAGAACGGGAAGGGACACACAAGGGGAGATGGGGAGGGAAAGAGAAAGTTGGAAATAAAGAGCATCCAGACACCGCACCAACAGGGGAACAGTGTCCCAGTCAGACAAAGAGGGAAGAAAACTCCGGAGAGTCCTGAAACATCACCCACGGCCGCCAGAGAGACTCAAATTTAGAGAAGTTAGGTGAGTCCTCAGTCACCAGGGCCTCCATTCTCCTAATAAGGAGAAGCTCCTGAATCAGCTCGACAAGGGTGGGCATGGCAGTGCTGCGCCAGTGCCTGGGAATGACTGTTCTGGCGGCGGTGAGGAAATGTCGCAGGAGGTCCCCCTTAACAGCGGAAACCCTTCCCGGTATAACGGAGAGTAGAGCAAGATGGGGTGAGCGCGTAACAGATCTGCCGCTCACTTTTGCATATAGCGTGAAGACTGCCTCCCAGAAAGGCCTGATGATGGCGCAATCCCACCAGATATGATACAGAGTGCCTCTTTCGGAGCCACAGCGCCAACACCGGTCCGAGACACCAGGGTAGATCCTATGCAGAAGGTCAGGGCAGCGGTACCAGCGGGTCAGAATTTTGTAGTTCTTTTCCTGCGCACACCAGGGCATCGGGAGTTTATGCGTATACAGGAAGGACTTATCCCAGTCGGCAATGGAGAGGCTATTACCAAGGTCAGACTCCCAGGGGCCAGTATAAGAGGGGAGCTCAGGCGTGGAGTCTTGGAGAAGGATGCCATAGAGAAGAGAGAGGGCACGTGGGGTGGTGTCAGTATGTGAGAGGGCAGACTCCAGGTCGGTTAAAGGAGATGAGAGCATGGAGAGCAGGGAAAATTTACGCAAGAAGGCCGAAAGCTGGCCATATTCCAACCAAGACAATTGAAAGTTAGGATGGGAGGCTTGTAGCTGCGACAGAGAGGGAAGAGAAGAACTATCTGTGACCTGATGTAGGCGAACGTCGGCCCCCGCTTGCCAGCAAAGGAATCTGTGAGCCGAGCAACCCGGGGGGAACATGGGGTTTTGGAACAGAGGACTGAGAGGGCCAGGGACCCTGGCAACGCTACCGCCCGTGCTTGTAGAGTCCCAAATCTTGAGGAAATGGGAGGATAGAAAAGAATGTTCGGTAGTGCTAGGGCGAAAATGAGGCGGGATCCATGGCAGGGAGGGAAGATGAGCCGAAAGTAAATCGGCCTCTATGGAGACCCACTGCTTGTCCACCCCGCGATAGCGCCAATCAAAAAGGCGCAACAGTACTGTCGTGCGGTAGTATAGCCTGGGGTCTGGCAGGCCCGCGCCTCCGCGGCACTTACGGCGCGTCAGCGTCCGAAAGCGTAGCCCGCTCCGCGCTGCTCCCCACACGAACCTCCCAAACAAGGTCTGAACGTGGGCAAAAAAGGGGCGCGGAACGGGGATGGGTAGAGCTTGGAACACATATAGTAATCGGGGCATAACATCCATTTTCATCACATTAATGCGACCAAACCAGGAGAGCATGAGCGAGTTATATTTCCGTAGATCCATCTCGAGTGATTCAAGGATCAGGAGGTAATTAAGGCGGTAGAGAAGGGAGGGGTCCGAGGGGATATGAATCCCGAGGTAATTGATGGAGGTAGGATGCCATTTAAAGGGGGAAGTCATTCGCAAGGCAGGCTGCCTCTGCTGAAGGCAAGGTGATATTGAGGGCCTCGCTCTTAGATAGGTTCACTTTGAAGTTACTCAAGTTACCAAAGCGACAAAATTCGCGTAAGATAGACGGGAAAGAGATACGAGGCTGAGAGACATACAGGAGGAGGTCGTCGGCGTATAGGGCCACTTTGACCTGACGGTTACCCAGCTGGAGGCCATGGATACCAGGACAGCTTCGTATGGCCGTCGCTAGGTGTTCCATGACCAGGGCGTATAAGAGAGGAGACAATGGGCAGCCCTGTCGTGTGCCATTCCGGACCGGGAAAGAGTTGGAGAGGAGCCCATTGACCCGTACCCGTGCCGACGCGTCGCCATAAAGAGAAAGCACTTTGCCCAAGTACCCTGGGCCAACCCCAATTTGTTGGAGTGTGGCCCATAGAAAGCCCCAGTGTACACGGTCGAACGCCTTTTCAGCATCCACAGAAAGCAAGCACACGGGGGAATTGGTATTGCGGGCCAAGGAGATCGCCAGCAGTGTCTTACATACGTTATCCCTGGCCTCTCGACCCGAAATGAGGCCAACCTGGTCAGTATGGACCAGGCCCGGCATGAGGGGGGACAAGCGATTGGCTAGCAACTTGGCAAATAATTTGATGTCAATATTGAGCAGGGAGATCGGGCGATAACTGGCACAGGAGGATGGGTCTTTCCCTGGCTTGGGAAGAACTGTAATGAGAGCTGATAGAGATTGAGAGGCAAATGGAGTGGAATCATCAACGCTGTTAAAGACACGGGCCATTACCGGGGAGAGGAGGCCTCGGAAGGTCTTGTAGAATATAGGAGTGAACCCATCAGGGCCAGGGGATTTGCCCAAGGGTGAAGATTGAATAGCGAGGGATACCTCTTCCTCGGAGAAAGGATCCTCGAGAAGCGCCCTGTCTGAGGGGGCAATGGTGGGGAGAGAGGTCTCAACAACGTATTCCCGGATTTTCTCTTCAAGAGAACCCGGGGCAAGATCGGCATACTGTCCACGAATATTGTACAGATCGTGGTAGAAGGAGCGGAACGCCTCTGCAACGTCTATAGGGTTATGGACTGATCGCCCATTGCCTCTGTTGATCCAAGGGACGTACGCGGGGGAGCCGCGGGGATGCAAGCGACGCGCGAGGGGTCGACCACACTAATAACACAATAATCGATGCGGCTGTATGAGTTGTGCGCAGGGGAGTGGTATGTGTAGTCGCGCTCATTGGGATGCAGAATGCGCCACACGTCGACCAATTGGGAATTGTGGAGGGCGGTCTTAAGCCCGCGCAGCTGGGACTGAGAGTGGGGGGGCAGGGGGGGGTAGAGTCAGTCATAGGGTACATTACAAAATTAAAATCGCCCCCAAGAATCGTGAACCCCTCGCCAAATTCAGAAAGTTTGCCGACTAGGTTCCTGCAGTATTGCAACTGCCCCTGATTAGGGAGATAGCAACCGGCTATAGTGAGGACAGTGCCCGCGATGCGCAGTTTGAGAAAGACAAATCTACCCTCAGGGTCTATCAGGGTGTCTATTACCTCATGGTGCAGAGATCTATGCAAAGCAATAGATACTCCCTTGGACTTGGCGGTCGGGTTGACGCTGTGGAACCAGACAGGGAAGTGGCTGCTGCGAATATCCGGGACATGGCCTTCCTTGAAGTGAGTCTCCTGTAAAATAAGGACATGAGAGCGCTTCTTATGAAGTTGGTACAATTTCTGGCTGCGCTTCTGTGGGACGTTAAGTCCTCTTGCGTTTAAGGTGCAAACATTTAGAGTGGACATATTTAGACAAGGTAGGAGGAGGGAAGACACAAAAGGGACACACACTTAGGAAAGAGGGAGACAAACGTAATCCAACACAACTAACACAACTATAGAACCAAATGTTTAACTGACTAAGCAGCAAGGTGATGGGGCAAGCAACCACCAAAACAGGTGGGGAAAAGGCAAACAGTGCCAAAACACGTGCTGCAATGCAGCACGGAGACCCCGGTGGGGAGCGAGCTTTCTGAAGAGGAGCCGCCCCCCCCCCCGGACCCCCGAGCCCGCCACTATGAGACAAACTGTAACAACAAGATATGCTGACCAAAAAACACGATCAATATGAAACTCGATAGACCAGGGCATATAAAAGGAGAGGACAAAATGGAGGGATAGAGAGAGAGGGGAGAGGAAAAAAAAAAAGGGAGGAAGAAAGAAAAGAAGAGAAATTATATGGAAAGGAGGGAAGAGGAAGACAGGATTTCACGGCCCCGCATGAGGCGGAAGAGAACCCTTAAAGGTTGCAGAGTGGCAATCTCGCTGGCGTGCGAGCGGAGAGTTCCAGTCCTCAGGCTGGGGAGGCTTGGTGGTCCCGTTGCTGAGCTGCAGGGGAGGAAGCTCTATCACAGCGATGTCGTCTGGAGCGGCACTGGGCAGGTTCTGGGGCGCCGGGTAGCAGCGGCCAGCTCGAAATATGCACCGCCGGAAGTCCAAGGGCAGCTGTGAAGGCAGGGACGTCGTCTGGACGAGACAAGGAGAGGGATTGGCCATCTCGCCGGACCTGCAGGCGGAATGGAAATCCCCAAGAGTACGGGATCTGGTGGTGGATCAGGAGGTCCAGGAGAGGCTTCAGGGCGCGTCGTCTGGCGAGGGTGAGTCTGGACAGGTCTGGAAGTCGGCTGATAGATGAGTCCTGGAATTCGACTTGGCGGGCTTCCCTGGCCTTCCGCATGATAGCCTCTTTTATCTGGTACCTGTGAACTTGGCAAATGGTGTCTCTAGGGCTGGCGGAGTCCAGAGGGCGTGGGCCTAGGGAGCGATGCGCCCGGTCTAGTTCAAGTGGAGAGGCAGGGGGGACCCCCAGGAGGTTGTTAAAGATGGTACGCAGAGTAGCGTCTAGTTGCTGGGGTTCGATGACTTCAGGGAGTCCCCGTACCCTGATGTTGTTCCATCTGTTTCTGTTCTCCAGGTCATCCATAAGGTCCGTCAGTTGATGCAATTGGTGGGTGTGGGACACCAGTACGGAGTCATGGGCGGACAACTGGGTAGAAAGTGAGGTAGAAGCGGCCTCCAGGGTATCCACCCTCCCCTCCAGTGATTGCACAGTGGAACGGACAGCAGACAGTTCAGATTTATAGGACTGTTCCAGGCGTGCCACATATTCCTCCATGTCAGACTTTGTAGGGATGGCACGGAGATGAGCGCTCAGTTGGCGTAATTCAGCCAGGGTATCTGAGGGGGTAGCAGATGGGGTTAATGTACAGCTAGCAGCAGTCCCAGAGGGGGCCCCCGCGCTCCAGCCAGCGGATGCGGAGGCTGTGACAGGAGGAATTAACAGAGGAACTGGAGAAGCCCGAGGCAAATATGGAGCCGCCGTGACAGAGAGCAGACTCGACGGTGCTGAGGTAGGTGCTGGATGGATACCACAGGTGGAGGGAGTACCAGGTGCAGGTGGATCTGACCTCAGTCCAGTGCCAGGAGGAGCTAACAGAGGGGCCCTCAATAAGGGGTGCAGGGCTACAGTGGGGGTGGAAGTAGCCAAGGGCAAGGACATGATGGGGGTCCCCTCACCTCCTGGTGGTCCCTTGGGCTGCAGTGCAGGGGTAACCTCCGTTGGTCGCTGGCACCCGGGCGGCAGGGGGGCGGCGGCAGCGACGGCCAGTCCTGCTCATGTGCCGCCGCCGACCCCGGCGACACAGGAGCCGAGCAGGGCCCAGACTCCCGAAGAATCCATGGCTCCGGGGAGCTAAGGGAGCAGGCCCCAGACACCGGAGGGGATAGGGGCGCCTCCGTTGCTGCAGCGGCCACGTGCGCCGGCGAGGCGCTTATAGATGAACCGCGCTGTGGAGCGGAGATGTCGGGCGCCATTTTGGAGGGCGCAGACTGAGATACGGAGGCGCCCGGGCCCCGGAGGAATTTATCCATCGTGGGCCCCTTGGATGTCCTCGGAGGAGTGGAGGAGGACCTAGGAGGGTACCGCCGGGATTTGCCCATAGTCCAGTGGGCTGAAGAGGTGCCGGTCAGCAAAATGCAGCGCTGGCTCGGGTGAGTCGGGGGAAGGAGCTGCGGAGACAGCAACCTCACTCCGCCATAGCCAGGCCACACCCCACAAAATTTATTCATGACACAAATACTGCCAGAAACTCAAAAGTTGTCTAGTTATACTTTAAATTGTACCATTACAAAGTACAATTTGTACTTATTATGACTTGTTATGACTTATGGAAGGTGGGGAGTAAAAATTGAAAATCGAAAAATAGCTGCAGCACAAAGGGGATAGGTAATACCAATAGATCCCTGTTTAAAGGGGTTGTGCACAACTTCGAAAACATGGCTGCTTTTTTCTCGTGAAGTGTCCTCACATCTGTTGGTCACATGACAATGCCACAGCCCCATCCCATTAAAATGAATGGGACTGAGCTGCGGCATTTCCTGCTAAGAAGAAATCAACCATGTTTTGAAAGTCCTGCACAACCCCTTTAAATTTGATATTGCTTTATTCCCAATATATTCTAATGAAAACAGTCACTGTCATAACCATCTTAGCTGCTATACATTATGTGATGCCAGCTGAACTCTTATCTGGATGCCGTGTTCATTTAACTTGATCACTTTACTCACCACTGAACACTGAAGACAATTAAACAAAGGTAAATTGTAGCTTTTGGAAATTGGAATGTGTTCTGTTTATAGAAAATTGTATGTACGTTCTGGAGAAAAGCCAGCAAATTAACTGTAAAAGGCTAGTTCTCATGCACACCATAGTATTTCTCTATTATGATAAGCTCTATCTCACACAGAAGTTAGTTAGATCAGGTCTTCATTCAGTATCACAATCAGCAAACCAATTCTACAATAGTTACCCTACAAAGGAGGAAAGGAACACTGTTACCACTAGTTAAAACTGATCAATGCACATCCATCAGTAGAAGCACAGCAAAGTTTATTGATCAATATCATTGAACATTTAAAGGTGAAGTTACTCAGAAACGTTCTCAAGCCACTAAAGTTTAAGGCCAGGTTATCAATATATCATGTACATGTCACTTTATTTACAGCTGTGAGAAGTAACATGACTATAAGAGTACTCTGTATCCCTAGGGTCTATCCTAAATAAGATAACAGTATTTTCATTAGAAACTGGATATGTAAGCAACACTCACCTTCCTAGCAGGTAATGATTAACTTTGTTCTTTGCATTATAAAATCATAGCTATGCACTACTTCTCTCTTCCCATTTTGAGCTCATTTTGTGGTCCTTCGTCCAAAAAAAAAAAAAAGGTAAGTTTGTTTAGTGAAGGGACTTGTCTGTATTAGGGTATTCAGTGGAGTATTTTGAAGGTAGATTTTGAGGAGGACTCCGCCTCAAAATCTGCCTTAAAAAAAATCTTCCATTCATTTCTATGGGAGTCAGTAGCAATTATTTTCCTCTAGCTGTTTTTTTTTTTTTCAACTAGAGGAAAAAAGAAGCATCATGACCTATCTTCAGGCGGATTCTGACAGTTTTTTGCATCAAAAACTACTAGCAATTTTTTGAAGCAGATTTTCAAGGCCCATTCCCAAGACAGTGTACTGGAGGAAAAAAAAATGCCTAAAAAAAAAACACAACAAAAAATGCGTTGCAGCAAAAACTACATTAAAAAAAACTGCTTCCCGATTCCTGAAGCAGATTTTTTTCAGCGTCCAAAAAACTCTGTGAACTCACCCTTAGGGTATGTTCACATGGCAGAAAATGAAGAGGAATTCCTCTTCATTATCTGCTGTTGGTATATTCACCCTCGGTCTAGCCGGGATGCCGATGCAGTGCATCGGCATTCCGTCGCGGCATTGTAAGATGGGGAAACAGCCCTCATGTTGTGAATGTACATGTTTCTGTAAGTAAGTTTATTTATTTTTTTATAAACATCTGGTTGTTTGACCACAAGAGGCCACTGTTACCTCAGAAATGGGAAAAGACTGTAATTCTGTAATTCCCTGGAGTAGTGACATGGAGACCATGTTCTGCAGAGGTGGAACTACAAGGAGGAGCAGAGTGTGTGTGGAAGCCATCTTGGGAGTGTGCTTTGAGCTCTAGAAGGAGGAGGACTGGAGTGTGAGTAGTAGCATTCCTAAGGAATCAGAAATATATCAAGGTGGAGCTGAAGCAGAGACGGTTCCAATGTTTGTTCAGACAGCATCCTGAAGGAGAAGATTGCTATCAAGGACCCAGCTGAGAAGTGACCCTGTCAGTGAGACCGCATGTTTTCTGGATGAGCCCCGCTTCCAGCTGTTCCAGACAAAGACTAAAGGTACCCAACAGACCCGGGTCAGTAAGAGAAGTAATCGTGCACGCACCGCATTATGTTTTTGGCGTCAAATTGCTTGGGACTGAGTAAGGGCCTGTAGTTAGACTAGTTAGGCGTACTCACCTTCACAGGCCACACTACTGGTAATTTATCTACCTATTCGGTAGTAAGGACAAGGACTCAGAATTCTATAGACTTGTAACTCCCAGAGAGAAGATTCTAAGGAAGTCTGGAAGCGACGTTTTATGCAATTTCAAATTTCTTTGACTTGCAAGCTGACCTATTATTATATTTACTTGGTTGTACTTTGTTTGGGGGGGAATAGGGGTATTTTGAAGCTCTTGTGTTATACCGCCAGTGCCCCTATCACACTCACTGAATTGTTCCTGTGACTAGGGTGATAAAAAGGTAACAAGCATCTGGTTAGTTGCAGCCTGCCGATAGGTAAAAGCTTGGAGTGTATTGGAGGCATACATTGGAGGACACCGCGCTGTACAACACAGGCCTCAGCTTACTGGCTGAGTGTATGTAAATATCTGGGAGTGTTCTTTTTGGTAAATAGGTGTAACTACACAAAGTAAAATCTTGTTTTCACTAAATTGAGTTGGAGTCACTTCCTTTGTTCGTGACTTCGCTGTATCCTGGGGAGCCCATCCCGGTACACGGCTTACAGCATCCCGCTGCTGATTAGGCCCAGATGAATGGGCCTAATCCGCAGGGAGTCTGGAACCATGGTCTGATTCAGCCGCAGAATCCGCAGCAAGATCGAGCAGGATGCTTTTTTCCCACATTCTGCTGCGATCTCTGCCCCCAAATCCACAACAAATTCCTCCATGTGAACACAGCCTTACATCGTCTTGTTATGACAGGCGAGCTTACATAATTTGGTAAAAATATGTGCTAAGAACATTACATTTATAAATAAATAAATAGTATAAAGCTTAAATTCAAAATTATTCATATATTCAGTGTTTGCATATGTGTTGGTGTTACTGCTTCATCTTTTGTTTGCTTTTGCATTACATTTAACAAACACAGTTTGGCGTTTTTCAAAGAATCTTTTGGTGCCTTCCAAATCTGACATATCAATATAATAAGGAAGAGATTTCCTGGCCATGGTATTCGTATAATCATATTCTTGCTTCAACAACCACATTGCTTTCAATTTTTAAGAGTGATTCTGAGTGGCTATTTAAAACCAATTTGACCCATTTATACAATATTTATATATTAATTATTCTTAAAAATTATAACATGAAAAATTTATAAAGTCTTTCTAACAGAGGTTTTGATGAATCCTGCTTCTATTTCTGGAAACCTAATTCTAACATGATATTAATTCTAAAGAACTGTTTTAGCCATAGTGATGTAGTAAGGGCTTTAAAGAGTCAAACATAGTCAGAGGTAACTGTAATGCTATTTAACACTAATACTCTTCTATACATTTTAATGTCCAATTTTGTCATGTTTAACATTAAGATATTTAGATCCATGTAGATATTCTTACAGTAGTCACATGTGAATGCCGGTCCATGACAGTTCAAGTAAGCAAACAAATACCTTCATAACTCAGTGCTGAAACCTCTTTACAAGATTACCTCTGTGACAAGGCCACCCCTTATTCAGACCAGATTTTCTATGAAAGGTTTATATTTTCCCCCTTGTATATTATGCATATTAAGACATCCCCCAGACCACTTTTTCACTGTATATCATTATAATGGTTGAAAGTCTTTTTCATTGATATAGAGCTCTGAAGTTGGTGGATGAGCATAGATTTATAACACAACATGCTGGCTGCCTGCAGTTGTCATTAGGAGTTTACTGAATACTGTTAAACATTGAACTTAAAGGCAATTTGTCACCAAAAATGGGCTCTCTTTTATGTTTAATCAGTTTTTATTAATGTTTTTGCAAATAAGAACAAAAGAAAGCAAAGCCAAAACAAAGGTATCAAATAAGGCAGTAGGAGGCACGCAGGCCTCCCAATCGTGGAGAAGTCACAGAGGAACAGTTAGGGTAGAGGGCTGTCGACGCCCGCAACAGAGAAACCAGTAACGGGTGGCACAATAACAACATGGGGAAATGCATCATTGGGGGGTGATGGCAGGGAAAGCTATAGGACAGAAGGAAAAGTCCATGGGCTCTGTTTTAAATCAAATTTTCACGTGAAAGATATTTAATAATTTTTTATTTTGTTTATGTTTTTAGTTTCCATGTCACTATCTATATAATAAACTAATCTAATAATAAACTGATGCTTGCCAATTTTGTAGGGATTTTCATTGCAGTAGTCATCTCATTTACATCACAAACAAGAAAAACAGAATCCTTTATGTTTTTCTTTTTAGTGATGTGATAGTGGGTGGCCCTCATATTGTTTTGTGATGTTGTGTATATGTTTCCTTCAGTGCACTTTAAGTGCACGGACACTTGATGTAATAAATAACTCCTTTCGTATGGCAACTCATATAATCTTTAATACTCCAATTAAATTGGTTACTCGGATTAACCACATCTCTTATAAAACTTCTATATTTACCAGATCTGCACGAGTGACATTATTTAAAATGAAGAAAAAAAAAAAAGGTTGTTGTCCAAAGTTTCTCATTTGTTTCTCCTGGCATGATTTTTGTTTTTGTTGTCTGACAGATGGTGCTGTAAAATTCCCCAAATTTCTCCAACATTCGAAAATAAATTTTGCATGTATAGGTTTACGATCCCCTATAATTTTCTCTTGAGCCAATATTTTCGTATGCATCATTTAAACATAGCTGCATTTCTTGTATACTAATACGTTTTCAGTTTTTTTATCCCTTTTGTTCAAATTTTTTCTGTAATGTTTGTGCTTTCATTTCATAATGTCTTATATAAGTGCAATTTCTTCTTCTTGTAAATTGCCTCTTTGGAATATTTTGTAACTATTTTAGAAGGTGGCAACTTGTTGATAAAATGTAGCAGGGAAGAAGGGAAGCAGGGAGAAAAACATATTAAAAAGAAAGTGAAAACACAAATAGGTGAGGGGCAAAAGATTTTTTAAGATAAGTAAACATATGTTAACAGAGGGAGAAGTGGATTTATTACAAAAAGGCATCCAAAGCATATTTTAGTAAATTTGATGCTTATATAGTCCTGAAAAAAATTATGCACAATCTAACAAAATTAAAAAATATTTCTTAACCCCTTCTCGCCACTGCCAGTTTTTTACTTCCTGCCAGAGCTTGATTTTTCAAATCTGACATGTGTCATTTTATGCAGTAATAAGTTTGGAACACTTTAACTCATCAAAGTGATGAGACATTGTACTTTAACTTAGTGGTAAATTTTGGTCAATATGTTTTGTTTAATTATGAAAAAATAGGAAATTTGGTGGAAATTTTGAAAAATATGCAATTTAAAACTTTTGAAATGATGTGCTTTGCATACAGATAGTCATACCACCCAAATTAGTTCATAAATCTAATGTACCATATCTCTGCATTATGTTGGCATCAAAATTTAGTCACTCTTTAAGCTTTTTTGTGGAGATTATATGGCTTAAAGTCAAACAGCAATTTTCAAAATTTTTAAGAACATTTCCAAAACCCATTTTGCAAGGGACTAATTCAGTTATGAAGGGGTTTTGAAAGGCCCCTGTATTAGGAACCCCCAGAAATCACCTCATTTTTAAAACTGCACCCCTTAAATAAGACAAAACAGCATATACGAAGTAACTTAACCCTATAAGTGTTTAACAGGAATTAAGACAAAACGGAGGTAAAATTTACACGTTTCATTTTCTTTTACTAATATGTTAATTTAGCCTTAGAATGTATACATTCACTAGTGGTTATTGGAGAAAATGCATCCCACAGTTTGTTATGCAAGTTCTCCCAACTACCATAGTATGTCATGCCCATATCATAGTGCTGTGAAAAGTCAGCTCTCCAGTTATTATGCTCTGTTTTCTGATTTTGGAAACACCCTACATTCAGCATTAATCTTTTACCTACAAATACGGCAGGGCTCAAAAATAAAGAAGTACCATGTGCATTTGATACCTAATTTGGAATTTTATACTGCATTGGCGAAGAATTGCGGGGATTCTGAGGCTAAATTAGAAACTACTCCCCTCAAGGAATTTATCAAAGGGCATAGCGAGCATTTTTAACTCTAGAGTATTGCATTATTTTATTTTCCAGAAATAAATGCGCAGTGAAAAGTTAAAATTGTAATTTTTCCAGAGATACACCAATTCAGTGCCCAAAATGCTGTTTTTTTGGCCTTTTTTCAGAGAATATGAATGCAGAGACACACACTCAACCCACTTAACAGTTTTTGATCTTTGGTACAACAGATTTTGGAGCAGTCGTTTCTGACACAAACTGGGCACAACATATTGTGCACTGAAATGACGTATTCCTGGAAAAAAAAAAGTAATTTTCATTCTGCGCACTCTTAAACATTTTGTTGACCCATATATACTTGCAGACGGAACAGTCCCCACAGCGATAAGTACCCAGAGTTTCACAATTTACTCATATTCCACATTTTCTTGCTGGTTGAGAATAACTACATGTCACATGGCGATGAATATTTTTACAGATGAAAATAGCAATATCCGAACACTAATGTCTATGTCTGTCACCAATACAGTTGTGCTAAAAAGTTTACATACCCCGGCAGATTTGTTGGTTTTTTGGCCTTTTTTCAGAGAATATGAATGATAACACAAAAACTTTTTCTCCACTCATGGTTAGTGGTTGGTTGAAGCCATTTATTGTCAAACTTCTGTGTTTTCTCTTTTTAAATCATAATGACAACCAAAAAACATCAAAATGACCCTGTTAAAAAGTTCACATACCCCAATTCTTAATACCGTGTATTGCCCCCTCTAACATCAATGACAGCTTGAAGTATTTTGTGATAGTTGTGGATGAGGCTCTTTATTTTCTTAGATGATAAAACTGCCCATTCTTCTTGGCAAAAAGTCTCCTGTTCCTGTAAATTCCTGGGCTGTCTTGCATGTACTGTGCGCTTGAGAGCTCCCCAGAGTGGCTCAATGATATTGAGGTCAGGAAACTGAGATGACCACTCCAGAACCTTCACTTTATTCTGCTGTAGCCAATGACAGGTTGACTTGGCCTTGTGTTTTGGATCATTGTCATGTTGGAACGTCCAAGTACGTCCCATGCGCAGCTTCCTGGCTGATGAGTGCAAATTTGCCTCCAGTATTTGCTGATAACGTGCTGCATTCATCTTTCCTTCAAATTTGACCAAGTTTGCTTGCCTTTGAAGCTCACACATCACCACGTCATCAGTGATCCACCTCCGTGCTTTACAGTAGGAATGGTGTTCCTTACATCATAGGCCTTGTTGACACCTCACCAAATGTAACGTTTATGGTTGTGGCCAAAAAGTTCGATTTTTGTTTCATCACTCCAAATTACCTTGTTCCAGAAGTTTTGAGGCTTGTCTCTGTGCTGTTTGGCGTATTGAAGGCCAGATTCTTTGTGGCATTTGCGCAGTAATGGCTTTCTTCTGGCAACTCGACCATGCAGCCCAATTTTCTTCAAGTGCCTGCTTATTGTGCATCTTGAAACAGCCACACCGATAGTTTTCGGAGAGTCCTGTATTTCAGCTGATGTTATGTGTGGGTTTTTCTTTGCATCCTGAACAATTTTCTGGGAAGTTGTGGCTGAAATTTTGGTTGGTCTACCTGACCATGGTTTGGTTTCTGGGCATGTTATCAGGCCAAAATCACCAGGGTATGTGAACTTTTGAACAGGGTCATTTTGATGTTTTTGGTTGTCATTATGATTTAAAAAGAGAAAACAGAGAAGTTTGACAATAAATGGCTTCAACCAACCACTAACCATTAGTGGAGAAAAAGTTTTTTGTGTTATCATTCATATTCTCTGAAAAAAGGCCAAAAAAACAAAAAATCTGCCGGGGGATGTAAATTTTTTAGCACAACTGTATCTGCTAGTATTTTCTCAGAATAGTCATCACTTCTTAATGTTTGACATCATATGTTCCATTCAGTCTGGTAATTTTTTCTTCATTTTCCCTCTGCCTAGGGACTAACAAATCCTTTCAATCCATATTTTGGGATCCTCTGTAAGCCTTGCTCAAAACCTCACAAGGAAAGCCTCTTGCCCTAAACCTCCCAGATAAATCAGCAGCTTGCTCTTTAAAATCTGTCATGGAGCTACAGTTTCCTGTTCCTTAGTAATTGCCCCCTCAGTATTCCTCACTTGAGGAGTTTAGGATGACAACTTCCCCATTCCAGGAAGCTATTGGTCGTCTCCTTACAATGGGACCTTCTCTGCAACACACCCGCCTCACTCATGGTTATAGGCAGATCCAAAAATGTCACTGATGTCTTACTGTCCTCACTTGTGAATCTAAAACCTAGCTGATTTATATTTAAGGCTGCAACAAATTTTTGGGGCCATTCCAAAGGATCAGAATATCATCGATAAATCTTAACCAAAGACCAATCGAAGATGTCCATTTCTGATATAACTCCCGAAGACCACTACAATCTACCACCATCTGCTGGTGGAAGATGCGGTCCTCAAAGAAATTGTGATTCAGAATAAACCACATCAACTGCAAAATAACTCATTATAAGAGGTAAATTGAATTCTTCTGGATTGTAAGAAATACTCTACCGCCTCCAGGCCCAGCTCATGGGGTATGGAGGAATACAAGGCCTCTGCATCCAAGATAGCCAATATCGTGCCTGGTTCAAGCACAATGCCATCCAGATGTTTGAGCACGTCAGTAGTATCCCACGTATGTTTTTAAAAATACAAGACAAATGGGCGTAGAACCTTATCCACATATGTGCTCACATTGTAGGTGAGATTGTTTATCCGCGAAATGATGGGTCTACTGCGCAAAGGTGAAAGACCTTTGTGAATCTTTGGCAAGCAATAGAAACATGCCAGAGTAGGATGCTTTGGATACAAAAAAGAGAACTCATTTGCATCAATAAGCGCCTTTTCTTTTCATCTCTCAAGATATCATATGCAATTCCTTCTTGTATTCCGTATTGTTAGTATCTTATAGCATGACACTGAAGTATATACTCACACATAGATTTATAATCCGATTCATAATAACAATGTTCCCCCCTTTGTCACATGACTTTATTGTAACATCTTCCCTCTGCTCCAAATTTAGGAGAGCATCCCTTTCCTGTGGGGATAAATTATTCACCTCTGACTTCTAGCTTTTTAAGCTCATCAGAAGCCATGTCTACAAACAAATCTATGTGTGGACAGTCTCCCAGAGGAGGAAGTTTGGTACTTTTAGGCCTTAAATTAGTAAATGGACAATCCCAGGGGGGCCTCTGGTATTCCTTGCATAACTCCTCTAGTATACTAAGGCCCTTCACATCTCCCTCCTCAAGGCCCATCATCTGGCACATGCCTCTACTAGATAGCCTGAAAAAAGTGATCCACTTTAATTTGCAAACAAAAAGGTGAAGATCTTTCACCCAAGACAAAGAACTAAATCTTACAGAGTAAACAAATGAAAATCCCTTTTCCAAGAGAGCTTCTTGAGCTGCAGAGAGTGTAATATCTTATAAAATAATCATTTTTAACTTATTCCCAGGGTCATAGTCTATGTTTCTTTTTTTTTTCCCCTTACTGTCCTCCCAAGCTATCCCTTCTTACAGGAGCTGTGGTCTCCCCCTCTGAAGTCGAGGACTCAGATTCCCTAATGCCCCCTTGTTTTTGCCAGTGCTGTTGGGAAATGAATTCATAAAGCACTTCTATCCCTAAACTCACATCTTTCACATTCTGATGTGTAGACTGTAAGCACTATACTCTAATAGGAGTATGTGCATAAAGAACGGTCAGCTTTGTTTCTTCTTCACACAGCTATACTTACCCATAGAAAGGATGAGCTTCCCTTAGCTCCTGATCTGATTGGCTGGTTGCTGGAGTGTATGCGAGTCACTATTGATGTCACGGATGACCTGCACATTCCCATTGGTCCTGGGGATGGGCTCTAGCCAGGGGGAGGGAGGGGCTTAAGCTTTAAAGCCTTGCAGTACACATGTCAGACAGCGTGCCACTCTTATCAGATGTGGACATGCTGTTAGTGTGTCTACATTAATCATGTTAAATCTATAATTGTAACCAGACCCCTGATGAGATGTGCAAATTAGAACAGCATAAGGTCCCCATAAATCATGACTAGGAGTGTGCAGGCTTAGTCAGGCTACATAATCTATGCAATTAGAGATAGACAATTTCCTGGAGTCTGGATATTAGTGACCAGGTAAGTCAATCCTTTAGGCCATTGAGCTTGGTTAGAATGAAATCTTCTTCTAGTTTTAAGACATACACTGACCTATAAGGCTGCTGAATACTCAGGGCTGCATGCTTGTGGGCTATACATACAGTGCCTTGCGAAAGTATTCGGCCCCCTTGAACTTTTCAACCTTTTGCCACATTTCAGGCTTCAAACATAAAGATATAAAATTTTAATTTTTTAGTGAAGAATCAACAACAAGTGGAACACAATTGTGAAGTGGAACGAAATTTATTGGTTATTTTAAACTTTTGTAAAAAATAAAAAACTGAAAAGTGGGGCGTGCAATATTATTCGGCCCCCTTAAGTTAATACTTTGTAGCGCCACCTTTTGCTGCGATAACAGCTGCAAGTCGCTTGGGGTATGTCTCTATCAGTTTTGCACATCGAGAGTCTGAAATTCTTGCCCATTCTTCCTTGGAAAACAGCTTGAGCTCAGTGAGGTTGGATGGAGAGCGTTTGTGAACAGCAGTTTTCAGCTCTTTCCACAGATTCTCGATTGGATTCAGGTCTGGACTTTGACTTTGCCATTCTAACACCTGGATACGTTTATTTGTGAAGCATTCCATTGTAGATTTTGCTTTATGTTTGGGATCATTGTCTTGTTGGAAGATAAATCTCCGTCCGAGTCTCAGGTCTTTTGCAGACTCCAACAGGTTTTCTTCCAGAATGGTCCTGTATTTGGCTCTATCCATCTTCCCATCAATTTTAACCATCTTCCCTATCCCTGCTGAAGAAAAGCAGGCCCAAACCATGGCTTTAAACTTCTCCACAATAGTATCACAGACCTGCCTGGTGTGTTCCTTGGTCTTCATGATGCTCTCTGCGCTTTAAACAGAACCCTGAGACTATCACAGAGCAGGTGCATTTATACGGAGACTTGATTACACACAGGTGGATTATATTTATCATCATCAGTCATTTAGGACAACATTGGATCATTCAGAGATCCTCACTGAACTTCTGGAGTGAGTTTGCTGCACTGAAAGTAAAGGGGCCGAATAATATTGCACGCCCCACTTTTCAGTTTTTTATTTTTTACAAAAGTTTAAAATAACCAAGAAATTTAGTTCCACTTCACAATTGTGTCCCACTTGTTGTTGATTCTTCACCAAAAAATTAAAATTTTATATCTTTATGTTTGAAGCCTGAAATGTGGCAAAAGGTTGAAAAGTTCAAGGGGGCCGAATACTTTCGCAAGGCACTGTATATATTTTTTTCTTTTTAGACACATGGTGGCACAGTGGTGGAATTCATTTTATCAGGCAATGAAAATTTTAAAGTTATGTTTTAATTGTCCTTGATTAGGTGCAGTGAAGTTGATCCAGGGTTTTATACTGATTGCCAGATTGGAGTTGGGAAGCAATTTTTTCCCTGAAATGGGGCAATTGGCATAAGCCTCATGAGGTTTTTTGCCTTTCTCTGGATCAACACTGTAGGGTACTGTACGGTTATATGTTGGACTTGATGGACTGGTGTCTTCATCCAACTTCATCTACTATGTAAGTGTATTTATTGTTGAATCAATTAGCAGTGAAAATAATGTTAATTTGTACAATTACTTTTGAGCCTCTGAAATTTGGAGGTTTTGTAGAAAAATGGTTGCAGTTCCTAGATGTTTCTCAGAATATTTTTGATCAACCCCTTGCATTAAACCTGAAAGTTTACACTTCAATTGCATCTCGGTTGTTTAATTTCAAATCCAATGTGGTGGTGTGCAGAGCCCAAATCATGAAGATTGTGTCAGTGCCCAAATATTTCTGGACTTAACTGTATTTGGTATCGCCACGTCCATAACAACCCATACAATAAAAAGGAAACATTATTTAACCTGCACAGTGAACACTGTGAAAAAAAAAAAAAAAAAAACGCCGAAAGTAATGAATTTTCATCTCCGCCGCGGATTCCTCCGAAAATCAGAGCGTTTGCCTCTGTTGGTTTTAGTATAAAAATGGTGGAAACCCGATGGACCTCATTACAGTCTATAGTCTGTAGTGTCTGCGGGTAACCGCTGTTTTAGCAGACGGACTCTCCGTCGTTTGGGTCCCCCAGTGGACCTGAATCACGGAGAGACCGGTGCAAGTGTGAACCTAGCCTAAGTGGGAGCTTTTTTTTTTAGCAACTTATTTATACTTTAAAAGTTAAGTTTTATTTTTCTATGTTGACTCCCTTCACCAGCATATATTTATCATAGTTATTAGGTCAACTCTAAGATATGTTTTTATAAATCAATATAATATTAGTTTTATTAGTAATTAAATCCACACATTTTATTATATTATAAATGCCTTTCTTTAGCTAGTTCATGAAACTGTATACAATGGGACAGGTTTACTAATCTTGTCTAATACTTAGACAGCAATATAAACCAACACTAAAACATAGGCAAAATAATAAAGATATAAAAAAATGGTTTATAGTGAGTAAAAAACCTAAACCCAACTCTATGAAAAACTCACTGAAAGAATAATCATAAAATCTATTTTATTTTATTAATAAATACATAAATAAATAGACACCAATAATACAGGAGACATACAGAGTACAGTTACGATAAAAAACATCCACAGAATGGTAAGAAGCAATGTACAGATGAAGAGAGATGCTTATAAGGATACAGACACAAAAATACATAACACATCACAATATAAAACTGTATACATATACTGTTAAGTCCACACCTATTCGAACTTCTGCACCATCCGCTTGCACGCTGCGGAGCAAGAGGCATGTTCAGTTTTGATTCTTTGCTGAACACTGCTCTATTATCTCTTCTAGCCTATCTACCAATCAAGTCTGGGGTGGATTCTAGACTTCCTATAAACAGGTCATCTGCTCACACATGTTTGCTGGCTATTGAGACTTGTCTCTTGGTAAGTGCTTCTCTTGTTATAGTTTTGTATTTACTGACTTCTGACCTTTGGCTTCCTTTGTTACTACTCTTTTGGATTTCGATTTGGTACTGTTTGTCTCTCTGGTTTGACCTCGGCTTGCTGACTCTGCTTCTGTGTTGTTTTGTTTTGTCCTGTTCTGTGTTACACTTAACTTAAGAAGGGATTGCCGCCCAGTTGTCGTCTGTCGTCTAGGACAGTTCAGGCAAGTAGGCAGGGACAGGGGGGCTTGAGCTTAAGGCTCACTGTCTCTGTCATTCTCTTCCTTTCTGGTTTCAGCAGCAACCTTTGGGGAATTGCTCAACAGGCAATTCCATAACAGAATAACCAGCCCAAAAATATTTTCTGCCATTAGCATGGGTTCTATTCAGGAACTTGCTACTTGGATGGAGGCTGTGGCAGGCCTGGTAGCTGACTTGGCTAACCAGGTTCATACCCTTACCCGGAACCAGGCTGAGACTGATATGTCACCAACTGCTGTGCTTTCTATTACCAGGGTTAAGATGTTGCTCCTGGATCGTTTTTCAAGGGATCGAGAAAAATTTGAGATGTTCCCGGGAGTCATGCCATTTATATTTTCGAGTTAACCCTCATGCATCTCAGACCAAGATGGTAAAGGTGGTCATTTCTTGCAGGGGGATCCACAGGCTTGGACCCTTAAACTTCCCCCTGAGGAAGAGGAGTGGACAGATCTAGAAAAATTTTCTCTAGGCGCTATTCATGCTGAGCCTGACCACATTGGACTTGCCAAGTCACAACTCCTTGCTATTTGGCAGGGTAAATGCTCTGCTGAGACTTATTGCTCTGAGTTTTGTAAATTTAGCATAATGGCAGGTTGGTGTGAGTCAGCTTTGAGGGCTCTTTTTAAACAGGGTCTTAATGATTTAGTTAAGGATGTTTGGGTGGGTCACCCAGATCCTCCTACCTTAGAGCAGGTCATGGACTTAGCTGTTCTCATTGACCGGAGACTCCGGGACAGACGCAAGGAGAGAGTAGGGCCTGATTCCTCTCAATTCTCTGTCTATCCTTCTCTCTTTCATATGAAGTCTGTCTTCCCTTCTACCACCACCGGTGATGAACCTATGCAGCTCGGAGCACTGGATGCCAAGGCTAGATGAAAATACCGTCTTCAGAATAACCTCTGCCTGTATTGTGGTAAATCGGGTCATTTCATCCAAGATTGCTCCTTAAAACCCAGCACACCGGCGGAAAAACTTCAGTGCCTGAGTGGTATTTGGAAGAACCACTCAGGCAATCAGATACCTTCTGAAAATTACCATAAGGTGATGCTACCAGTATCTCTGTCCTATGAGGACAAGTCTATCTGGCCAAGCTCTTGTAGATTCAGGAACTGGGGCTAATTTTGTTAATTTGTCATTTATTTCTGCCTTGGGTTTAAATCTGACACTCCTTTGTGAGTTATTGGAGCAGATTCTACCCCATTGGCCAGAGGTGAAGTCCGATACAGGACCCACCTAACCAGTCTTAAAGTAGGCTCTATTCATTCAGAGGTCATAAGTTTTCTGGTTATGGAGGGTCTGGCTTCAGATATGATTTTGGGCCTTCCCTGGTTAGTTCTCCATAACCCCATTTTTGATTAGTCTAGCAGTGAGTTGGTGAAATGGGGAGACCATTGTTCTTCTCATTGTATAGCCTCTCTGTTTATTAACCATATACTTCGTTTGCACGGGGTACCAGAAAATATTGTGTCTGATCGGGGAGTACAATTTGTTTCCATGTTTTGGAGAGAATTTTGTGGTTGTCTGGGGGTCTCTTTGTCTTTTTCTTCCGCATTCCATCCGGAGACCAATGGACAGACGGAGGGACTCAACCAGTCTCTTGAACAATACCTGAGGTATTTTGTGTCTGATGCTCAGGAACGGTGGAGGAAGTTTCTTCCATTGGCGGAGTTTGAGATTAATAACAGAAGGAACTCCACCATTAAGATGTCTCCATTTTACTGTAACTATGGTTTTAACCCTAGGTACTTGTCTTTTTGTAACAATTAATCTATAAATCCTACCGACGAACAGTATCGATGACACTGCACAGTATGGGCCCAGGCTCTGCAGAACCTGGTAAAAGCCCAAGAAAATAAAAAAAGTCAGGCAAATAAGAGATGCTTACCGGGTCCTGATTAAAAGGTGGGAGATCGGGTTTGGCTGTCCACAAAAAATGTCATTCAATTAAAGTGCAGTTCTGGACTGTATGCACATATGGACAAAGAAACACCATAAATAAGCAAAATCCCAAGAAACAATAAACCCCAATAGCTACACATAATAAATAAGAGCTACAAACCACAGGAATGAACGCGCTTCGACACGCGTTTCGCCACGCAGGCATCATCAGGGGGATATTTGTGGTGTGTATCACTACTATTTAAGTGCATCCAACCATGGATCATAAATACTGGACGAAGGTGGAGTAAACAGGAAATGTCAGACACAATTATATAGAATCATAAACCCAAATGCTTCATATATTTGCTGAATATGTGCTGATGAAGACCAGTATAATACTGGAGACCACAATGAAATCAGACCAATAAATTATTAGAAAAATGAAAGAGCAAGTGAAAAAAAAGGGGTGCAGATGCAAAAAAAAAAATAAAAGTGAAAAAAGTACACTACATAAAGTGTATAATACCAATAATGCATAAATGTCAAACTATTGCATCAAAGATAATACAAGGCATCATACTAAAAGCATAAAAAATAAAATTATTTCCACAAAAAATATGTCGTTATTTAGTGTATAATTCACATTGTCCATCTAGTCCATCCTGTGCCACCATATTCCAGGATCCACATTAATCATCATAGTGAATCGAGATTCGAATTCCACAAAATATCGCATATACTGTAAACAAACATCTAAATCACTCAAGATCTGTCAAAATTTTTTGGGTCACAAGCAATTGTACTGTTTGTAGAAGCTACCTCTAAAGAAGGGGAAAAAAAGAATAAACAAACAATTAATATAAGAGACAATAAGTAATAAAACCACACCACAAACAGCTATAAACATGAATACTAAATGGTGGGCCAGAGAAATATAATCACGTGAGCAATGTAGGCCAACTTAAAGAAAGGGAGCAAAACTCAGGGCATCATTGAGGCCATGTGAAGTAACGGTGTTCAGTGTATAAATACACTTACACTCCATTTGTGCAAGTCGTTTTTTCCAGTCACCAGAACGGGTTCCAACATGTACTTTGTCGATGGCGTGAACACGTAAAAGTGAAGGATCCGAATTATGTACCAATCTGAAATGTATAGGGATGGTTTTAAGGACCTCAACATCATTTTTAGCTGAAAGCAAAGCTCAATTGCAGTAGACCTGTCAAGAAAATATGCCATTTAATTGTTATGAGTCCACTGTGCTCATAAAGAGCATGCTTCCAACCTCATCCCACCCCTTCAACAATTATTGACAGTGGTGGATGAATATTAATGTTCACTTCCCAGCCATCAATTATCAGTATAATGCCAGCAGTTTGTGCTCACCCCCATCTTTCATCTCCCAGCAGTCACTGCCAACAAAATATTCTCCACACTGCAGTTCTCTTTCAGCCACCTCCACCTCCCTTTCAGCCACCTCCTCCTGCGCAAGCAGAAGAAGGGAGGTGTCCATGCACACTCCACTCTGCCCAACTTTTAAAGGGCCAGTGCATACATGACCAAATCTATCTCCAGTTCTATCTCAGTAGTCCATAAGTTATTTTAGGCACCTTATCTTATGGGAGGGTACCTTACAAAAATATCTCTAGCTTGTTAGATCCTATGAAGGTGTATCTGCTAACTGTATATACTAACGTTCCATGTTTGACCTCTGCCTAATTATCTGACTCCATACCTGTGCCTCCTGCTCTGACCTCTGCCTGTTTACCTGTCTAACCCTGTGCCACCTGTCATCTGCCTGATACCATTTAGTATGCAAGTCACATATTAGGAGCCACATTCATGTATTGTTGCTGTATGTTTTTCATTCCCCGGTGATCTCAGAAGTACAGCTACAACATCACATGTCTACCATGCTGCTGAATTGTGTTGCTCATCTACCTTAGTGTGTTTGCCTCCCATGTCTCTATCCCAAAACCGTCGTTGTTTTGGAAATCACAGGATGTTATTTATACCTACGGAAACACCGGCGATTTCCCTATAGGCATAATTGAAGCAGAAAGTCTGCAGAGGAAACCTCTGTGAACTTTCTGTGAAAAGCGATGTGGGAAAAACTGTGATGCGTTGCCGCCGTGGTTTTTCCCACATCGCTTTTTTGGATCTGTTTTACACCCTGTTTGGATCTGTAGTACGAAACCAAGATGCACATTCCAAATTGTACTATGCTTTATTCAGCTTGCTCAACCCCTTGTTCCAGGACAAATTGACAACTGTGTACCATGTGAACATAAGTTTTCCATGAGTCACAATTACATTTATGCACGCATGAGACTGCAGTACTTATTTATGCTGCTACCGCTGATGTGTTTCTGAGTGAATTCAACTAAATTCACATTTTTTCTGTGACCACAAATTTGTATCCTTTCTGCTTGATAATTGCCTGGCTGCAGTGCAGGGACAGAGTTTAATGTGACCAAGAGAACCTTTCAATCGCTCTTTTGCTTTCTGTCTTCCATATTATCACAGAGGTGTTAGACTAAAAAGAAAGGTGCATATAAAGAATTTAACCAGCCACAAAACATATCAGATGGCACACTTTCCTGTTTCGCACAAGAGCTATCCAGATCATTCGTGTTATAGTTGAGATAGTTAAGGTATGCAATAATTTGCCACTGAGCCTTTTTCATAAGAAATGATGAAATTTTGTAGAATTGTTTTCATAGAAATCTGCATATTCCTTATTGAAGAATCAACAAAAACTACCCAGCTAGGAATATGTTGTTATTTTAAAACAAACATCTAGTGTTTGTGTATGTTCTAACCTTACAAGTTAAACATATCAAGGTAAATCTGACTACTAAACAATATCACAACACCAATTCTGCTAGGAATAGTTCCTGAATTTTACTGAAATACCAATACCTCATATATTTTCATTACCGAAGCTGATTTAAATTCCATCCAACAATGATGGAAATGTGGAGTAAATGAGACTGAAGCCTTAGAGCAGCTGGTAAGTATGATGCATGAGAGCAATTAGCCATTGCTGGATCCAGAGCATTCCAATCTCCTTGTGTTCATTGCCAATGTTGTTTGCCCGGTGAATTACTAATTCAGACTTCTCTCTACATAAAGCAGAATTCTATGAAGAAAAAGAATGTCCATTTACTTCACTCATATTAACAATCTCACATTTTCAGCACTTAAGAATCTAAAACAATTTTGCTATTTAATGAGTTGTAAAATATTTTCCATCAAATATCAATTAAGGATACCACCACATAAAATCTGCCAGCTATAAAGGCATTTAAAGTAAGCCTCCACCTTTGACTAGTTAACAAATTTAAAACCTAGTGTATTTCTACTATATATTCATTATCTTTTTTTCTTATTTCACTTACATCTCAGAGAAGGCCCTAGACAATAGGGGACAGGGCCAGCATGACAGGGGGGAGGATTAGGGAATGGAAGGGTTAACTAAGTAAAGAGTTAGAGCGGGAAAATGGGGGTTGGAGACAGAGTTGTTAAGAAAGGACCAGGGGTGAGTCTGAGGTTAGTCTGGGACAGTTAGTCATGTGAAGTGGTGAACCTTACAGAGCATCACATACTCACCATGTTCGACTTGGATGCTCTGATGTCCCTGGTTCGGTCGGCAGCGGCTGTCCATAGAGGCCGAGTGCTGGAGGAACGGCTCCTTGCTGCTGTCTGGGAGCCCCCAGGCCAGGGTCCTTCTCCCCTGGCTTCTCCTACGCGTGTTCGGCAGTCTCGGCCGCCGGAGGGCTATTCACCGATGCGGGGGCTGGCGACGAGGTGGCGCTCCAGGAGCCCCAGACGGGACCCTCCGGCTCCGGGCGCCTCGGCATCTCCTGCTGTGGCCTGCTCGGCGGCCGGGAGGAATCCTCCCAGGAGCCGTGGCCGTCTGGAGGGAGGGCTGGTCTCCTCGCCCCCTCCCTCCCCTTCTCCTCGCTGGAGCAGAGCGGTGGCTTCCCGTGCTTTTGCCTAGTCGTCGGTGCAGCCACAGAGGGCGTTGCCATGGTTACGGCCAGCATTTCCGGTGCAGCCGGGTCTTCAGGAGGCAGGACTTCCGGTCTAGGCCGGAAGCGGCAGGCCGAAGATGGCGGCGGCGTTTCCCCGGCTGGGAGAAGACTACGCAGCTCATGGAAAGCTGTCGGGCGGTATGCTGCAGAGGGCGCAGGCGGGTCCAGCGCTGAAGAGGGAGAATGCCCTGGCAAAGACCAGGAGGACGGGTGTCTGGCTGCTGGACCGGCGGCTGATCAGAGACCACCCGTGATGCAGCCAGGTGAGGGCCTGGGGTCCTTTTCTCTTTCCCCTTGGGGGGGTCTCTGCGGGCGGGGGGTTAGGACCTGTGGGGCTGGGGGCAGTTATAGGGTCTGTGGGGGCGTGTGATGTCCCATCTGGGCAAGGAGGTCAGATGCTGTGTGGCCGCAGTTGTTTGGGCTGTTACGTCAGCTGGGCCTGCGGCGGTCTGGGTGGGCGTGGACGGTAGTTCGGCAGCTGGGTCTGGCATGGTAACAGGTGTGGAGGTTGGTGGTTCTGCTCGGGTTGTTGGGGTTGGTGCTGGGGGTGCTGAGCCCACACTGGAGGCGGACTCTGATACGGCTAGTGCGTTGGCGGATGCAGGGGCTACGCCTAAAGAGAAGGAGAAGGCAGTTGATATAGTGGGACTCGACGATCAGGCCAAGGGTGAAGTCTACATGTGCTTTGAGGGCGCTCTGGGCGCCCACTTGAAGCAAGAGGTCCGTGACAAGATTTGAAAGGGGGAGTACGTGGAGATATTTTCCTTGCTCCCTCTTGAAAAATTAAATTTAGACAAGGTGAAGCCTAGCGACAGTAAGAAGGAGAATGAGGAGAAGTGTCGCTATCGCTTGATACCTCGGACCTTCGCCAATTGGCTTCAGGCGTTTGCCATCCTGGCGAGCATCATCGGTGAGAAGGAGCTGGAGCATTACTGGGCCCTTTTCGGGTACATGGACGCGGTGGGTGAATCTTACTGGGTCTATGGGGGTGTTGCCTGGCTCCGTTACAACGAGCAGTTCCGGCAAAGGAAGGCGATGCGCCCGGGCCAGAGGTGGGATTACAAGGACATGTCCTTGTGGATGCGGCTGATGTCTGCTCCGACGAGCAGGTCCTTTCGAGGGGGCACCAGGGTGTCTGGCTCGGGAGCCGGATCCTCGGTGTCTCAGCGGAAGGGATATTGTTGGCAATACAACGAAGGGCATTGTAAGTTCGGTACTTCTTGCCGCTTCAAACATGAGTGCTCTGGCTGTGAGGGAAGTCACGGGTTCAATAAGTGCCTTAAGCGCGGCAAAGGAAAAGGGGGAGACGTTGTTGAGAAGAGGGAGGACGCCAGTGAGGGTCGCAGCAATGCACCCTTTCCTAAATAGATATCTGGACAGGGAGGCGTCGCGGCTGTTGGTAGAGGGTTTTGGGGAGGGCTTCCGCATCCCGTTTGATGCAGGGGCTCCTGCGTTTAGGCCAGGGAATTTAAAATCCACTAGGGATCATCTGGAGGTGGTGCGGGTGAAGATGATGAAGGAGGTGGAACTTGGGAGGATGGCGGGGCCTTTTTCTGTCCCACCTTGGCCTCATTTGCGAGTTTCTCCACTGGGGGTGGTCCCTAAGCGGGAACCTAACAAGTTCCGCCTCATTCACCACCTGTCTTTCCCAGAAGGGGCTTCCGTTAATGACGGCATTGACCCCACTTTGTCCTCGGTTTCCTATACGTCCTTTGATCGCGCGGTGGAATTGGTGCGGCGGGCCGGTCCGGGTGCTCTAATGGCCAAAACAGATATGAGGCGGCTTTTAGATTATTGCCTGTTCACCCCGAGTGTTTCCACTTGTTGGGTTGCATGTGAGAGGAGCAGTTCTTTGTTGATTGCTGATTGCCAATGGAGTGCTCCATCTCCTGCACTTACTTTGAGGCCTTTAGCTCTTTCTTGGAGTTGGTGGTCAGGGAGGTATCGGGATTACCGTCGGTCATCTATTACTTGGATGATTTTCTGTGTGTTGGCCCGGGGGGTGCGGTGGAGTGTCTGGTGCTGTTGAGGACGATGGAACAGGTGGCGGGTTTGTTCGGGGGTGCCTTTAGCTCTGGACAAAACCAAGGGCCCAGCGACCATGATGAAGTTTTTGGGAATCGAGCTGGATTCCGTTCGTTGCCGGGGGACAAATTGGTGGATCTGCAGGCGATGGTACGGTCGTTCCAAGGGGTGCGGAAGGTGTGTGAGGTCCAATCCTTGTTGGGGCAGTTGAACTTTGCCTGTCGCATCATGCCAATGGGGGCGGGTGTTTTGTCGGAGACTGGCGGCGCTGACGGCTGGGGTGCAGTGGCCTCATCACTTTGTGCGTCTCACGGCAGAGGTGAGGGCGGACCTGGGTGTGTAGGATTCATTCCTGGAACGGTTTAATGGTCGCTCGCTGTGGCTCCCAGCGGTGGTGTCGAGTGCGTTGCTTGATTTGTATACGGACGCGGCCAGGTCGATCGGTTTTGGGGCCTACTTTCGTGGTCGGTGGTGTGCGGAGTCATGGCCGGCGGCCTGGGTGGACTCGGGCCTGGTCTTGAATTTAGCCTTGTTGGAGTTGTTTCCGATTCTGGTGGCGGTTGAGCTGTGGGGTCAGGAGTTTCGAAATCGGCGTGTCTACTTCCATTGTGACAAAATCTCCTCCGTCACTAGGTGTTGCGGTGTTTGGAGCTGAACGTGTCGGTTTCTGCACGGCATGTTCCGGGTGTTCAGAATACTGTGGCTGACTCCCTGTCTCGGTTTCAGTTCGGCAGGTTTCGGGAATTGGTGCCAGAGGCTGCGGCGGTGGGCGAGGATTGCTCTGAACACTTGTGGTCCCTGGTGTCGGTTCCGCGGTGGGGCTCATCCAGCGTTCGGTCTCCGCGGTGACATGGCAGCGGTATCGTCAGGTTTGGTTGGAGTGGGAGTGGGAGTGTTCGTTGTGCGGCAGGGTTCGCTCTGACGACGACCGTGTGCTCTTGGTGCTGTCTTGGATAGGGGTGGCCTTTGCGGAGGGGAGGTCGGTGACCGTGGTGTCGCAGCGCCTGGCGGGTTTGGCATTTTTGTTTCACCTGCAGGGCCTGCGGGACGTCACGAAAGACTTCCTAGTGCGGCAGGCCATGCCGGGTTTTCGACGGGGGGTGGTGCACAGGGACCGGCGCCGGACGGTCTCGTTTAGAATTGTTGGGCCGTTTGCTGGGGTATCTGTTAGCAGTTTGTTCTTTGGCCTATGAGGCGTTATTGTTTCGTACGGCGTTCCTGTTAGCGTTTTTTGGGGCTTTTCGCGTTGGGGAGCTGGTCAGTGGGTTGGTGGCTTCCTCTGGAGGGCTGCAGTGGTCGGATGTGGACGTGTTTGAGGATAGAGTGGAATGTTGGGTGCGCTGTTCCAAGACTGATCAGTTGGGTAGGGGACGGTTGGTAGTTTTGCATGCAGAGCGGGGCGAGTGTAGTTGCCCGGTGGCCGGGATAATGGAATTTTTACGGGTATGGCTCCTTTTTGTGTCATGAGGGGGCGGGGCGCTCTTGAGTTTCCAGTTTGTGGTGGTTTTTAGGAAAACTTTGGCCACGGTGGGAGAGGTGTCGGGGGGAGTATGGTTCTCACTCCTTCCGGATTGGGGCGGCTACGGAGGCATCGCAGTGGGGTTTGGGCGATGACGTGGTATGGCGTATAGGCAGGTGGGAATCTGATCGCTTCCGCTGTACGTGCGCCCAGATCTGTTGTCATGAGGTCTTGTTTCAGTGTAAAGGGATTTTAATTGGATGGGGCTACTGGGGGGTTTTGGTGTATGTACACATGTGTAAGTGTTTGTTTGTGGGGGGTCCCGTGTGTGGAGCTGATGTTGTGCTTGTCTCTTTTTCACAGATCCCTGCTTAATTTGGATTTTGGGTCACTCCTATGTCTTCTGGGGGGCTCTTCGGGCTGATGTACGGCCGGATGGGCAGCAGCTGGGGTTGGCTCGGTCGGAGGCGGTCGTGCGGTGGATCGGTGTGCGTGGTATGATGGGGTAGAGTTATACCGGAGTTTCATTATTATAGTAGGGTTGATCGCCCTCCACATGTCCTTGTTTTGCATGTCAGGGGTAATGATTTGGGGGTTCGTTCTTCCCGCAAACTTATTAGAGATATTAAGTTTGACATTTTGCGCTTGTTGGCAGAGTTCCCGGGTATGGTGATTGTGTGGTCTGATATTGTGGCCCGGCTGGTGTGGCGTAATACTCGGTCAGTTGCTTGGCTGGATAAGACAAGGATCAAGGTGAACAGGGCGGTGGTGAAGTTTGTTGTGTGTAATGGGGATATTGTGGTTCGCCATCATGATCTGGAGAAGCCGTCCTTAGAGCATATGCGGCGGGACGGGGTCCACCTGAATGCGATTGAAACTGACATTTGGATGTTAGGCCTTCGGGATGGGGTAGAGCGAGCTCTGTCTGTGTGGCGGGACTCTCGGGCATAAGGAGGTCATGTTCGAGAGTCTGTGGCTGGGGGTTAGTGGAGTGTGAGAGGCTTTACGGTATTTGTAGGACCTCATCTGTGGTATGGAGATCCTGGTGGTGAATATCTAGGCATGGGAAGTACCCTCGTTGGGCTACGGTCCCTTTGGGGGAACAGGCCTGGGGGTCAATTTTAATGGAGAAAGGTCTACCAGAGGTGGGGTCTTGCGCCTGGGTAGGTTGGGGGCGGTGCCTCTCGCAGATGTTATCTGGATTATGTTGCACTTTAAATGGTTGTTGTTGTGACATTATTGTGTACAGTATTTCTGTATTACACCGCCCGTTTTATGGTGGTTGTTGATATGTTATTAATGTAAATTATTTGTGTTAATAAATCGGCCTGAACAGGTCAGTTTTAAAATCCAGAAGATGTCCTGGTCTTTATTGTAGGAAGAAATTAAGTAAGGGGTAAAGAGTTGGAAAAGGGTAAGTGAAAATGGAATGGACTATATTCCTCCCCCCCCCCCGGTCAAGACAAGGCCCTAGACACTAGGGGACAGGACCGGCATGACAGGGGGGAGGATTAGGGAATGGAAGGGTTAACTAAGTAAAGAGTTACAGTGGGAAAATGGGGGGTGGAGACAGAGTTGTTAAGAAAGGAGAAGGGGTGAGTCTGAGGTCAGTCTGGGACAATTAGTCGTGTGAAGTGGCCCTCCCTCCCGCCCTTGTTGTTTGCTGGGGAGTTTTTTTCGTGCTTGGCACAGTTGGGGTGGCCAGGGGTTAGTGGAGGGTGAGAGGCTTTGCGGTATCTGTAGGACCTCATCTGTGGTATGGGGATCCTGGTGGTGAATATCTAGGCCTGAAAAGTACCCTCGTTGGGCTACAGTCCCTTTGGGGGAACAGGCCTGGGGGTCAATTTTAATGGAGAAAGGTCTACCCGAGGTGGGGTCTTGTGCCTGGGTAGGTTGGGGGCGGTGCCTTTCGCCCATGTTATTTAGATTATGTTGCACTTTAAATGGTTGTTGTTGTGACATTATTGTGTACAATATTTCTGTATTACACCGCCCGTTTTATGGCGGTTGTTGATATGTTATTAATGTAAATTATTTGTGTTAATAAATCGGCCTGAACAGGTCAGTTTTAAAATCCAGAAGATGTCCTGGTCTTTATTGTAGGAAGAAATTAAGTAAGGGGCAGGGGCGTAACTACCGGGGTAGCAGTGGTAGCGACTGCCACAGGGCCCGGAACATTACGGGGCCCGGGGCCCTGTGGCAGTCGCTACCGCGAACCCCACAATCACTGCTATTGTTATACTCCGGGGTCTTTTGAGACCCCGGAGTATAATGATCAGGGGCCCAGGGGAGGTGAGCGAACATAAAAAACACTGTAACTCACCTATCCGCCGCTCCGCAGGCTTCGGGCCTGTTTGGTGACGTCCCAGACGTCAGCCTACGTCATTATGCGTCGCGACGCCGGCCTGGATCGCGCGAGATCCGACAAGATGGCCGAAGTAGCGCACGGGAGTGCACCGGAGCGAGGAAGAGGTAAGTTGCAGTGTTTTCTATGTTTCTATCCTCCCCTGGGTCTCCGATCATTATACTCTGGGGTCTGAAAAGACCCCAGATATAATAATCTTTCATGGGTGGTCCACTATGGGGCATAATACTGTGTGCAGGGGCCACTATGGGGCAAACTACTGTGTGCAGGGGCCACTATGGGGCAAACTACTGTGTGCAGGGGCTACTATGGGGCAAACTACTGTGTGCAGGGGCTACTATGGGGCAAACTACTGTGTGCAGAGGCCACTATGGGGCAAACTACTGTGTGCAGGGGCCACTATGGGGCAAACTACTGTGTGCGGGGGCCACTTGGGGCAAACTACTGTGTGCAGGGGCCACTATGGGGCATAATACCGTGTCCAGGGGCCACTATGCTGCATAATACCGTGTCCAGGGGCCACTATGGGGCATAATACCGTGTGCAGGGGCCACTATGGGGCATAATACCGTGTGCAGGGGCCACTATGGGACATAATACCGTGTGCAGGGGCCACTATGGGGCAAACTACTGTGTGCAGGGGCCACTATGGGGCATAATACCGTGTCCAGGGGCCACTATGCTGCATAATACCGTGTCCAGGGGCCACTATGGGGCATAATACCGTGTGCAGGGGCACTATGGGGCATAATACCGTGTGCAGGGGCCACTATGGGACATAATACCGTGTGCAGGGGCCACTATGGGGCAAAATAGTGTGCGCAGGAATGCGGTTTGTGTGTGGGGGGGGTTGGGGGGCGGCAGTTTGGGGGGGGTTGGGGGCGGCGGCTTGGGGGGGTTGGGGGCGGCGACTTGGGAGGGTTGGGGGCGACGGGCTGGGGGGGTGCCCCATGTCAAATGTTCGCCTTGGGGCCCAGCCATTCCTAGTTACGCCACTGGTAAGGGGTAAAGAGTTGGAAAAGGGTAAGTGAAAATGGAATGGACTATATTCCTCCCCCCCCGGTCAAGACAAGGCCCTGGACACTAGGGGACAGGACCGGCATGACAGGGGGGAGGATTAGGGAATGGAAGGGTTAACTAAGTAAAGAGTTACAGCGGGAAAATGTGGGGTGGAGACAGAGTTGTTAAGAAAGGAGAAGGGGTGAGTCTGAGGTCAGTCTGGGACAATTAGTCGTGTGAAGTGGCCCTCCCTCCCGCCCTTGTTGTTTGCTGGGGAGTTTTTTCGTGCTTGTCACAGTTGGGGTGGCCAGGGGTTAGTGGAGGGTGAGAGGCTTTGCGGTATCTGTAGGACCTCATCTGTGGTATGGGGATCCTGGTGGTGAATATCTAGGCCTGAGAAGTACCCTCGTTGGGCTACAGTCTCTTTGGGGGAACAGGCCTGGGGGTCAATTTTAATGGAGAAAGGTCTACCAGAGGTGGGGTCTTGCGCCTGGGTAGGTTGGGGGCGGAGCCTTTCGCCCATGTTATTTAGATTATGTTGCACTTTAAATGGTTGTTGTTACATTATTGTGTACAGTATTTCTGTATTACACCGCCCGTTTTATGGCGGTTGTTGATATGTTATTAATGTAAATTATTTGTGTTAATAAATCGGCCTGAACAGGCCAGTTTTAAAATCCAGACGGTGTCCTGGTCTTTACTGTAGGAAGAAATTAAGTAAGGGGTAAAGAGTTGGAAAAGGGTAAGTGAAAATGGAATGGACTATATTCCTCTTTCCCCCCAAAAGTTTCATTTCACTGAGTACAATGTAGAAACCTGGAAATACTCAACAAGTTGACTGATCATTTATTGATATTATATATATGTAGTGCTTTGAGTGCTCAATAAAGCTCTTCAGAACTAAGGTTAGGCCATAAATATTTGTTAAGTGCTGGTTCGACCACCCGAACTGCCACTGATTATGACAATGAAGGGGCACTCGGGGCCTCAGAGTACTGCATCCCTACCATTCTTAAAACACAGTGGCTCAATGATTTTTTTTTTCATCGCTTTATGAATAAGTGAAAATATCACAGTGATAATGAAAATATATTGCAAGCTTAAGTTTTACCTGACTATATAGCAAGATACAGTGCCTTGCGAAAGTATTCGGCCCCCTTGAACTTTTCAACCTTTTGCCACATTTCAGGCTTCAAACATAAAGATATAAAATTTAAATTTTTTGGTGAAGTGGAACGAAATCTATTGGTTATTTTAAACTTTTGTAAAAAATAAAAAACTGAAAAGTGGGGCATGCAATATTATTCAGTCCCTTTACTTTCAGTGCAGTAAACTCACTCCAGAAGTTCAGTGAGGATCTCTGAATGATCCAATGTTGTCCTAAATGACTGATGATGATAAATATAATCCACCTGTGTGTAATCAAGTCTCCGTATAAATGCACCTGCTCTGTGATAGTCTCAGGGTTCTGTTTAAAGCGCAGAGAGCATCATGAAGACCAAGGAACACACCAGGCAGGTCCGTGATACTGATGTGGAGAAGTTTATAGCCGGATTTGGATACAAAAAGATTTCCCAAACTTTAAACATCCCAAGGAGCACTGTTCAAGCGATCATATTGAAATGGAAGGAGTATCACACCACTGCAAATCTACCAAGACCCGGCCGTCCCTCTAAACTTTCATCTCAAACAAGGAGAAGACTGATCAGAGATGCAGCCAAGAGGCCCATGATCACTCTGGATGAACTGCAGAGATCTACAGCTGAGGTGGGAGAGTCTGTCCATAGGACAACAATCAGTCGTACACTGTGCAAATCTGGCCTTTATGGAAGAGTGGCAAGAATAAAGCCATTTCTCAAAGATATCCATAAAAAGTCTTGTTTAAAGTTTGCCACAAGCCACCTGGGAGACACACCAAACATGTGGAAGAAGGTGCTCTGGTCAGATGAAACCAAAATCGAACTTTTTGGCCACAATGCAAAACGATATGTTTGGCGTAAAAGCAACACAGCTCATCACCCTGAACACACCATCCCCACTGTCAAACATGGTGGTTGAAGCATCATGGTTTGGGCCTGCTTTTCTTCAGCAGGGACAGGGAAGATGGTTAAAATTGATGGGAAGATGGATGGAGCCAAATACAGAACCATTCTGGAAGAAAACCTGTTGGAGTCTGCAAAAGACCTGAGTCTGGGACGGAGATTTATCTTCCAACAAGACAATGATCCCAGACATAAAGCAAAATCTACAATGGAATGGTTCACAAATAAACGTATCCAGGTGTTAGAATGGTCAAGTCAAAGTCCAGACCTGAATCCAATCGAGAATCTGTGGAAAGAGCTGAAAACTGCTGTTCACAAACGCTCTCCATCCAACCTCACTGAGCTCGAGCTGTTTTCCAAGGAAGAATGGGCAAGAATTTCAGTCTCTCGATGTGCAAAACTGATAGAGACATACCCCAAGCGACTTGCAGCTGTAATCGCAGCAAAAGGTGGCGCTACAAAGTATTAACTTAAGGGGGCCGAATAATTTGGCACGCCCCGCTTTTCAGTTTTTAATTTTTTACAAAAGTTTAAAATATCCAACAAATTTCGTTCCACTTCACGATTGTGTCCCAATTGTTGTTGATTCTTCACCAAAAAATTAAAATTTTATATCCTTATGTTTGAAGCCTGAAATGTGGCAAAAAGTTGAAAAGTTCAAGGGGGCCGAATACTTTCGCAAGGCACTGTATATATAGTGCTTGTAATAAGAAACTTGAAACATGGGCTACATGCTGTTATGATATTGCATGAGGAGCAATTTCCAAAAATGCAGAAACTGGCTGATACCAGAGAGCAGTAGAACAAGCTACCTAAATCCGATACAGCACTGGGAGATAGAGTCTAAGGTTGCTCAGATGACTTTCCCAGAGCCTGCTGCAAGGCTTTATGGTCTTTGCAGGATCTGAGGCCCAGGTTATTGCCTCAGAAGCTTAGTACAAGAAATAGATGCTCTACAATATGTAAGTTGATGGTGTCCAAGTAGAATCAGATTGTCACTGTGTTGTTATAAATAAGTACAAAAAGCAGAGTCACAGTGAAGAGACATTTCAAAGATACAAGTTTTAGCTGACTATATGTGAGTCTACTTTAGTGTAGATTGTGATTTTTTAGAGTTTTTGCAAGAGTAAACTTGAACCATGGGATATACAAGTTGAAATATGGTTTCAACCATAGATAGTTTATTATGTTTTCCATGAAAATATACCAATATCTATGACAGGAAATGAAGCTTTTATTGAAAAGCTGTGAAGGGTTAAGGATAAACTCCTTAAATGAAATGTTATTTCAATCCTAATACTACCTCAGGAATTAATTCACTCTTCCATTTGATGTAAAAATACCATCTGTCACTGCGTTCGCAGGTTTGTGTTAATTTTCAACACTAGAGAAGAACAATGTGTCGATATGAAGTAATTGTATAAACACAGAGAAAAACGAAACTTACAGTAAAGGAACACAGTAAAGGCAAATATCAACTTTACTGTAGACTAATTCTGACTAAATCTCACAGGAAAGGAATATAGCACAAGGATCAAGTCTACTGTACACTTGTGGTACATTCACAACTGCGCTGGAAAGTCCAAACAGAGCCTGAAGGATCTCATTGACTATAATGGCGTCACATTGATTTTAAAGTGTCTATTCACATGCCAGTTTCTTGACAGACCGTTTTTAACGGCCATTGAAAAGACAGACATACTCTATGTTTGTCCATCAAAACAGGCATAAATAGAGGTGATTAAATACACCCGATCCCAGAAACTATAGGCCAATAAGATTAACCTCTGTTGTTGGTAAATTGTTTGAAGGATTTCTTAGGCTCTATTTAGATGACCAAATGTCAGCCATCTATGACCCACTGATCTCAATAGGCCACACACATCCATTTTTTAACAAGAACCCTCAGTCCTTGTGAAGAAAGTAGGATTGGAGGGTCAGAATAGGAACAAGAATTAGAGTTCCTCAGGCTGCACACATCAGTTATTATTTTTATCTTCCATTGTTCCCAAAGGTACCACTGATTATAAAAAAAAAAAAACACTTGAAAATAACTTGATGAGTAAACAGGGCCTAAGTCACGCTAACCCTGTATCAGCATGGGTTTATGAGGGATCAGCCTTCTCAAACCAACCTGTGAAGGATCCGGGTTTACCAGGGACCGCACCTGGCCTTACCTGCGATCACTTCGATTACCTCACACCCACTTTGCGTGAGTGAGGCGGGTCAACAGAGGGTAGTACGCAAACGAGCCTTCTAAATTTTATATATTTATTAACCCCTAAATGGGTCGATACTAGACACTCAACACATACATAGAATACATGCAGCGGTTAACAAGCAGATACAAGTGGAAATAACATAACACGGTACATAACAAATAAAAAAATGGGGATAAAAGAAAGAAAAGGATATATATTACCAACACCAGCTTGTGCAGGTTATCTCTGGCTTCCAAGGTGGGATTCAGCCAGGGCACTTTCTTATGGGACGACCGGCAGCACAGCACCTTAACCAGGTCAAATGGCAGAAGAACTCTGGAGCAGGCAGTAGTCCATTTCTCTGAGCCCATGTGGTAGGCTCAGAGCAGTCTTGGCAAAGCATGTGTTGCTTACATGCAGTGGCACCTCGGTTAGGTCCACAACAAGGCCTCAAACCTAACTGCTTAGGCCGCATGGCAGCCAGCATGGCAGCCACATGTTGGTCACATGTGGCCCACAGCTTGCTTCTAGGAAGCGTGCATCTCCAAATTCACCAACCAACAGACCCCCGTTCAGCCTGGGCGGAGCCTTTTTGTCTCCCCTGGTCTCCTCCCTGAGTGAGATCACCAGGGGGGAGGAACCCCGCCCCCTCTCTACACCTCTCAGAATAACTTTTCAGTATAAGTCTATGCCTGATGTTTATAGAGTCTGGCTGGTAGTATAATGGGGTTCCTGGTGAGATCCCCAATACATAGACTCCAAGTTTGACACTCCAGCTCCCTTTGGGTAAGGAGATCAGTGCCTGCACCTTTCCTGGCCTTTGAACGGTGTTATGTGTATATTCTGAGCGTGCACCTTGAGCTGACGCATCTGGGGAATTTGTTGGATCGACAATAAGATGTTCCCCAGGCCAGATATCGTCATAAAACCATAACTCCTTAGAACTGAGTAGGGTGCCACTGAGTCTCTCAGGGATATGTGGATCGTTTGCATAAAGCATCCTGTCTAAACGAACCCCTGCTGGGTTAGTGGGGGTTGTAGTCTTATGCAGATGAAGGCTTTTGACCAAATGGCTGCTTGCCTCAGGGACAGGACAATAGACCTGAACTAGAGAGTAGTTTGACCACTTTCCAGGTACTCTGCTGAGCCTGATTCTAGGCACCAACCCCCGCTGTGCAGTAATATAGAGGGATATTGATATTCCAAGACTATCCCTGCACCTCATATCATCACACAACCTGATCAGCTTCCTCAAAAAAGTAAGTTCTAGACTGGACCAGGGTGAGCTAATGGACATTGTATATCTTAATTTATCAAAAGCATTTCGTACTGTACCAATTAACAGGTTGGTATATAAAACAAAAATGACTCTGGGAATATGTTTGTGAGTGGATACACAGCAGACTCAATTATAAAAATATACAGAATGTAGTTATCAAACCTACATAGATTAGATCACCTAATAAACATATAAATATATCAAAGGTCAATAAAGAGATCACTGGATATCTTTCTTGTGTGTAGCAATACCTTATGTTATATTTACTAGATTTCCGGAGATGGGTTATCGATCCAGGTATGATATTTATTCGGATTGCCAGATTTGGAGTTGGGCATAAATTTTTCCTCTAAGGGGGCGTTCACACTACCGTCTGGATTCCATTAGGAAAATGGACAGTAACTGATGCCTATGTGTCCATTTCTTAACAGATCCGTTAAACAGATCTGTTAAAAATACATGAAAAAATGGACAGAAAACCATCAGTTAGTGAGCGTTTGTGTCCATTTATGTCCGTTTTCGTCCATTAATGTTCAGTCCGTTTTTTGTGTTTATTTGGTTGCCATAACACCGAATGATGACAGAGAGAATATAAAAGCAGGAAGAAGAGCTGACAATTCAGTCTGGAGCCAACTTTGGAGAGAAGAATATTGTTTCTTTGTTCCAGTTCTACTTGTGCTGCTGCTGTCATTTTTGAAAATGATTCCTCCATCTTTGCTTTTTGACCTAGAGGTGATCAGGCTGCAGATAAAGTGGAAAAGAATTGCCCAGCAGAGACAATGGCGATGGTGATGGTGGCTGGATGTAATAGGATGGTGGCTTCATCCTATTACATCCAGCCGCATGACAAGGGGAGTCTATTCCAGTCTGTATGGAGAATTGCACCAACATCCGGAGCAGTTCTACGATTACCTGCGTATAACTATTCCCAACTTTGATGAACTTTTTCGTCGACTGTCAACCAGACTCCAGAGGCAGGAAACAGAGAAGCATAACACCAGAAGAGCGCTTGATAGTGACACTTCGATGAGTATCAACACTGTATTTCCTATATATACAGTGCCTTGCGAAAGTATTCGGCCCCCTTGAACTTTTCAACCTTTTGCCACATTTCAGGCTTCAAACATAAGGATATAAAATTCTAATGTTTTGGTGAAGAATCAACAACAAGTGGGACACAATCGTGAAGTCGAACGAAATTTATTGGATATTTTAAACTTTTGTAAAAAATAAAAAACTGAAAAGTGGGGCGTGCCAAATTATTCGGCCCCCTTAAGTTAATACTTTGTAGCGCCACCTTTTGCCGCGATTACAGCTGCAAGTCACTTGGGGTATGTCTCTATCAGTTTTGCACATCGAGAGACTGAAATTCTTGCCCATTCTTCTTTGGAAAACAGCTCGAGCTCAGTGAGGTTGGATGGAGAGCGTTTGTGAACAGCAGTTTTCAGCTCTTTCCACAGATTCTCGATTGGATTCAGATCTGGACTTTGAAAATCACATTGTCTGATTTTTTTAAGAATTTATTTGCAAATTATGGTGGAAAATAAGTATTTGGTCCCTACAAACAAGCAAGATTTCTTGCTCTCACAGACCTGTAACTTCTTCTTTAAGAGGCTCCTCTGTCCTCCACTCATTACTTGTAGTAATGGCACCTGTTTGACATTGTTGTCAGTATAAAAGACATCTGTCCACAACCTCAAACAGTCACACTCCAAACTCCACTATGGTGAAGACCAAAGAGCTGTGGAAGGACACCAGAAACAAAATTATAGACCTGCACCAGGCTGGGAAGACTGAATCTGCAATAGGCAAGCAGCTTGGTGTGAAGAAATCAATTGGGGGAGCAATAATTTGAAAATGGAAGACATACAAGACCACTGATAATCTCCCTCGATTAGGGGCTCCACGCAAGATCTCAACCCGTGAGGTCAAAATGATCACAAGAACGGTGAGCAAAAATCCCAGAATCGCACGGGGGGACCTAGTGAATGACCTGCAGAAAGCTGGGACTAACATAACAAAGGCTACCAGCAGTAACACACTACGCCGCCAGGGACTCAGATCCTGCAGTGAGAGACGTGTCTCCCTGCTTAAGCCAGTACATATCTGGGCCCGTCTGAAGTTTGCTAGAGAGCATTTGGATGTTCCAGAAGAGTATTGGGAGAATGTCATATTGTCAGATGAAACCAAAATAGAACTGTTTGGTAGAAACACAACTCGTTGTGTTTGGAGGAGAGTGAATGCTGAGCTGCATTCAAGAAACACCATACCTACTGTGAAGCATGGGTGTGGCAACATCATGCTTTGGGGCTGTTTCTGCAAAGGGACCAGGGCGACTGATCCGCGTATATGAAAGAATGAATGGGGCCATGTATCATGAGATTTTGAGTGCAAACCTCCTTCCATCAGAAAGGGCATTGAAGATGAAACATGGCTGGGTCTTTCAGCATGACAATGATCCCAAGCACACCGCCAGGGCAATGAAGGAGTGGCTTTGTAAGAAGCATTTCAAGGTCCTGGAGTGGCCTAGCCAGTCTCCAGATCTCAACTCCATAGAAAACCTTTGGAGGGAGTTGAAAGTCCGTTTTGCCCAGCGACAGCCCCAAAACATCACTGCTCTAGAGGAGATCTGCATGGAGGAATGGAGCAACATACCAGCAACAGTGTGTGCCAACCTTGTGAAGACTTACAGAAAACGTTTGATCTCTGTCATTGCCAACAAGGGATAAATAACAAAGTATTGAGATGAACTTTTGTTATTGACCAAATACTTATTTTCCACCATAATTTGCAAATAAATTCTTTAAAAATCAGACAATGTGATTTTCTAGATATGTTTTCTCATTTTGTCTCTCATAGTTGAGGTCTACCTATGATGCCAATTACAGGCCTCTCTCATCTTTTTAAGTGGGAGAACTTGCACAATTGGTGGCTGACTAAATACTTTTTTTCCTCACTGTACATAAATACACACACACACATTTATAATTATTTTTCTTTTTTTTTATTTCAAGGTATCTGGCAACAGACAAGCGCATCTCCTCCATGCATTTCCAGTTCCGTTTTAGCAAGCCAACTATCTCCTACATCGTCCGGGATACTTGCCAGGCCCTCTGGGATTTGCTGAGTGAAGAATTTATCCCACATCCAACAACAAAACAATGGAAGGACTTTGCAGACAAGTTCTAGGAGATGACACATTTTCCAAATTATGTAGGAGCAGTTGATGGAAAGCACATCCATATCCAGAAACCTGCAAGGAGTGGCTCCCTGTTCTTCAACTATAAGAAGTACTTTTCTATTGTGCAGATGGCCATTGCCCAGTATCATTTTCTGGCTGTGGACATTGGGGCATACGACCGCACCAATAATTCCAGAATGTTCAAGGACTCTGATATGGGACAGAGAATCTATTCTGGAAAATTCGGATTGCCAGCACCAAAGTAATTTCCTGAAACTGATGGACCTCCTATGCCATTTGTGGTTGTTGGCAACGAGGTCTTCCAGATGTGTGGAAACCTTCTAAAACCGTACTCCAGCCATGGACTCAACTACCAGAAAAGAATCTATAACTACAGACTGTCAAGTGCCTGGCAACTTGTGGAATGTGCATTTGGGATCCTTGCTGGAAAATGGTGAATTTTTAACACTGCTATCCAGCTGAAGCCAGCTGTGGATGATGATGTGAAAGCCTGCGTGGTCCTCCATAACTTCCTGCTGACAAGAGAACTGTTGCCAGTTGACACCCAGGAACTGGAGTCTGGAATACATGGTCTCGACTCATCTGGCCCAAGATTAATCATTACTGTCAGCCGCATGAGGGACAATTTTGCAGTATTTTTTCTTTCCAACGCAGGTTGGGTGGAATGGCAGGATGGCAGAGTGTAAATTTTTCATTGGACTTTTTTCTTTTTTCTATTTTGGACAGTCAAATGTACTGAAAAGTCTCAATGATTAAAGTCCTAAGCACTGAAGAGAGACTGTATTACTCAGCATGCTGACTGCTGCATTTTCAATGCTTGCAACTGCCACAGCATTTACAGAAACCATAATAGTCACTTTTGCCTCTGCTTGTGTTTTGTAAATGGTTTCTTTAAAGATGGTGTTAGGGGAGGGATCCTCAGTGGTTAAAGTGTACGTCAAAACTGAGGAGGCCTCCCTTGACACTATCTTAAAGAAACCAACTCTGCCTCTCTTGTTTGTTTAAAAAAAAAAATTACATTTTTAATAAAAAAACATTTTTACCTTTTATGTATATCTTTTTTTTGTGCATAAACATCATTTTTTACATAAATATACTGTTTAACATATATTTCCACATGTATCCCTAGACTTGTCTTGTCCTTTCTGAGCATGCTTAGAGAAAAAACGGACAAAAAATAACGGACGGTTACTGATGACATCAGTTACCGTCCATTATAAGTCTGTTAGCCATAGACTTTAATGTAAAAAAATAATGGACGCTTGATGTCCGTCATGTAACCGTTTTTTTTCACGGACACAAAAGTCCTCCTTTCCTTGGAAAAAAACGGACATGTGACGGATTTGGTGTAAAACAGACACTAACGGTCACTAATGGACACAAAATAAAATGCCATTGAAATGAATGGACATTTTAACGGATATGTGACAGTTCTGCTAGTGTCCGTTGCTAAAATCTTGTAACGGACAATGGCAATGGACACTACTGATGGTCACCAGCGGTAGTGTGAACGACCCCTAAGATGAGGAGCACTGACCTCTACCTCATGGAGTTTTTGCCTTCCTAATGATCAACATTGCAAGATAATATGCTGAACCCCCACATTGTCAAAACGCAGCAGAAAAAAAAATGCTGTGTTTTACAGAGCCAGGAAAGTTAATGAGATTTTATTTAATCTCATTTACACACTTTAGGAAATAAACTGAGAAAAAGCTGCGTGTGTTTTAATTTTATCAGCAGAATTGTAAGCATTTACCCTATATATTTAATTGGGGAAGAAAAAAAATGCAGCAAAAAGTCAATACATTTTTGCATTTTTTTTTTCCACGTTTTGCTACATGGGCCTTTAGCTGTACTTTGTCAGTTTGTCCCCCAGCCCATTCTCAAATGGCTAATAGATACTTCTAAATAGGTGCTAGAGAAAGAAGTGCAAACATACCCATGTTTACCATTATTGATAAAGCATGCTTTCAAAAATCATCTTTTGTTCAATCTAGAGCCATGTGCAAGTGCCTCCTGTAGTCTCCTGTGTTATGACAGCACCCCCTCCCAAACCCTTTCATCTGTTCAATACTAACATCTCATGTGGCCTCTAGCGACATGCAGAAGATGTCAATCTTGAGCAGATGGGTGGGGATTGGGGAGGGGTGCTGCTGTTAACTCAGGACACTACATAGAGGAAGGAAAACCCAGGGAATATTTGAGGAGGTATGTGCAAACATCTCTGGAGTGAAGGAAATTAAATTTTGTAAAGCATGCTTTATCAGCGATTTATTTATTTAGTTTACTTATATAGCTGGCAATCTTGAGTATATTTGCACTTTTTCCCCTACGACCTACTTAGTGGTGATAGCTGCATGGGTAGCAGAGGTCAAAAGTACTTATAAATTCCCTTTAAATCATATAAATTTACGATATAAATTTACTATTTAGCAGAACCCATGTTCAGCACAAAGTATGCTCATTGACAAAAAAAATAATGCACCAAGAAGTTTGGAATTTAATGAATGCAATGATGGCATATGTAAGTGATTACAATAATAGAGTGAATGGATACAAAAGAATTGACCACTACGAGTGGGGACCATAGCTTAGCTTAGTAGGACTACTACACAGATAAGGAGGCCATTCTGAGAGGTGTCTGGAAGCAGGGCCCTGTGACAGTGGATAGCGAAGGGAATCGCTTATTTCCAGATATCTCTGGAGGACTCGGGAGGCACATACCATACCCTTTCCATCTCATTGTATGTTAAAGACCGTCCTCTTATATCCTTTGGGCATATGGTGATCGAGAGGGGATTTTGAATTCTTACAAGGAGTACCCATCCCAATACCAAATTGGCTCACTCCAGGCAACCTCATTCCTTTACCGCAACAACAAAGACACCAGCCAAGCCGCCTACCACCTGGGTCCCCCAGATTGCGACACTCATCTCCTCTATGGCTGAACCAAGATTCTAGACAGGTTTCTCCGGCTGCATGTTCTAACCTTTCTATGCAGCTGCCATCTGAAGCATGTCCTATTTCCACCACCAGATTTTCCATGCAGATCATCGAACTGTGAGTGGCTCTTCTACCCCACAGACCCCAGCCTCCCCATGTTTGCATAAGTATACCCCCTTGAATAGGCAGATGGCTGCCTGGTCCTATATCCCTAGTGCCTATAATTCTTTGATCCCTCTCCAGACTGTTTCATGTGCTAGCAGGGATCTTGCACAACCACGTGTACTGGCTAACACCTAGATTTACAGACCCCCACCTTCCCTGTGCCCCATTCATCATCTCATTCTGGAACAAGTAGTCTGAGTTGCTGAACACTTCGTCTTTTTCCTTATTTCAAGTCCCCAGCCTCAAATTCCTACATATGTACACCCCCTAATACAAAGACTATTTATCCAACACGGCTCTCATCTCAAACGCTCCACCATAATTTTTTTATAACATTCTTTATTTAAGTTTTTCACATATTTTTCCAGAACAGTACAGCATAAGATAATGCTAGGAGCATCCAACATTCATTTTTTTGATTTTAGAAGTGAAACTCCTGATACAGCAGGGTGGTTGCAAAACAGGTGAAAGCATTAAGTTCACAAGCAACATAGCAAAATTTCTGTATACAGAACAAAAAGCAAGGAAAAAAAAGAAAGAAGAACAGAGTCAAGCAATGAAAGGAAGGGGGAAGAGGAAGGAAAGGAGGAAAAGGAGGAAAAGGAGAGTACCGGGGGAGTCCTATAAGGATGGATAAAGAAATCTAAGTGGACACAGGTTCAGAAATTGTTAGAATTTCCGTTGAAAATCTGAATGCTACCCAGGGACTCCAAAAATTCAGCATCAGGGACCACGGCAATCAATTCCTCCATACGTCGTATATAGAGTATTTCTCTAAACCATTCTGCAAGGGCAGGGGGCCTAGTCTCCTTCCAGAGACGCAAATTTGCTATATTAGCATCTGTTAGCATAACGCTAACCAGGGAATGAGAAAAAGCTTTGATAGGACTTGGAAAGATCAATAAAAGCAAAGGTGTTGGCCTATGTTCTATTAGGATTCTCTATCCGGCTGCTTCACCTTTTAATGTTTCCATGCCATCCTGGGAAGTTTTTGCAGTTTCAGAGGCTTCCTGGCTTGGTCCAGTTAGAAGTTGAGAAGACCTATATAAGACCCCGCCCTCCTGACACAAGCGAAGACTAATTAGTTTGCTTCCTAGTTTGGCTCTCTATATTATCTGTGGATTCCTGTTTGCCTCTGGCTTGCTTCCTGGATTCTCTATTTGTCTCCTGATTCTGTTTTGACATGCTCGTTTGGATTTGTGACCCTTGGTTTGTTTTCCAGATACTGTATTCATCTCCTTATTTTGTATATTTCATTCTCTCCTGGGTTTGATCTGTGCTTGTACGACTTCTCTTTTCTCCATGCCACTGAGTAAATTTTAGTGGATTTTGTTTTGGTTTCTGCAGCGGTGCATTTATTATTGGCACATCTCTCTGTCTGGTGACAATTCAGATTCCCAGATATGGCGCAATTCCATCTGGCTTCGGGGTGAGCTCTGGTGAAGGCGTCTGGGGATCTGTCTTGGCTCCCATGAAGTGTGCTACTTTTAAATAGCTGTTTCTACTGCTGGCAGTTATCAGTCAATCTCCTGCTATTGCTTTTATTGTGGCCTTGCATCTATATTCATAACATGCTCTATGGCAATACCTGTCACCTTGTATGCCACCCTCTACAACTTTAGACCAAAAGTGGGGGCATGTGTCATAAAGCTAACCAGGGAATGAGAAAGAGCCAACACCACTTAGATGTATTGGGGTACAGTGTGTAGAAGAGCAGGTACTCTGTATCAGCAAGTACGAAGTTCATAATTTGTCTCCTGTGCTTTGCAGAAGATGGAAAACATATGGCACAGAAGAAAATGCATTACCAAAAAGGAAGAAACACAGCAGCAAAAAGAAATCCCGGGGATCGAGTCTAACTATGCGGAATGGCAGCGGTATAGGTGAGTATAACCAATCGCCGCCAGTCTCGCAATATCCCACGATGTTCAGGGATTTGTGAGTATGCCGAAAATAGCTGAAGCCTGTCAAAATGATTTGGCAGACAGAAGCTATCTATAGGCTTTATTGCGATCCCCTCTATAGAAAGTCCGGGGATCACATATACACATGCAAAGTGGTATAGGTAAGTATAAACAGTCACCGCTAGTAGTAAAGCGATCCTCTTTAATTGTAGGGAGGATAGGCTCAGTGGCAGCAGCAGCGGACCCAGACAGTCAGAGTCAGACACAAAAAGTCAGGTTCAAACAGGTTTTTATCCTATACGTTTATTTTGAAAAAAACTGGCAGAAAATAACTAAGCCTTAACTTCAGGCAAAAACAGTAACAAAAACTCCTGCTTGTCTGAGCTACTAGCTAAACAGGTAATCTCCTATCTGTATGTCTGGCTTGCTTCAACCACACGGTCAATATACAGAGCAAACCACTGTGACAGCAGTTCACACCAGAGTCTCTCCAGTTTTCACAAGTTTTAGACAGAACCCGGCTCCTCCTCTCTCCCCCAGGTACTGCCCAGGACTGAGGTCTTGACAACCTTTTCTAGGCCTTTAATGAGGCCCAGCTCCCACCTGTGTTTGAAGGCCCCTCCCTAGTATGACAAGAAGTGGTCAACAAAGGCCTTCTCACAGCTGAGGTTTTGCTATAGATATCTGTGTTGTAACCTCACTTACCATACATAAGTGAGGAATCTGGGGGAGATATAGCGACCTTCCAGAACTTTACCTGTCACCTTCTCACAATATATATATATATATATATATATATATATATATATATAGATCAGGGGTCGGCAACCCCCGGCACGCGTGCCAAGAGTATAATAAGCGGAGCCCCCGGGGAGGTGATCAAACATAAAAAACAATGTTAACTCACCTTCCCTGGATCCGCAGCCGCCCTGTGCTCTTAGGGCGCTTCTGCCTGACGTAAGAGACAGCTGACAAGGCCTCAGGGGTCACGTCCGACGTCATTACGCATAATAATGCGACGTAACCCCTGAGACCCAATCAGCGGTCTCTGACGTCAGGGAGAAGCACCCACACAGCGGCTGCGGAGCGCAGGAGAAAGTGAGTAATGGTGCATTCACATATGTCCGGCACAGCTATCTGTTTCCCTCCGGCATGGTGCACACAAGCTGGAGGGAAACTGATGCCAGGACGGATCCCTTAGTTTTCTATGGGATCGGTTCTGGCACAAGAGGCATCAGTTCTGGCACCGTATTTGTGCCTCAGCCGGATGGAAAAACGTTACCTGCAGCATTTTTCCATCCGGCTTCCTTAAAATTTCATTAGCGCCGGGAGAAGATGGATGTGGCGGCATCACCCGGCGTCTGCACAGTCTATGTACAGTAGTGAAGCTGGTAATTGCAGGTCAAAATGATCACAAGAACGGTGAGCAAAAATCCCCAAACCACATGGGGACACCTAGTGAATGACCTGCAGAAAGGTGGGACCAACGTAACAAAGGCTACCGTCAGTAACACACTACACTGCCAGAGACTCAGATCCTACAGTGCCAGACGTGTCCCCCTGCTTAAGCCAGTACATATCCAGGCCCGTCTGAAGTTTGCTAGAGATCATTTGGATGTTCCAGAAGAGTATTGGAAGAATGTAATGTGGTCAGATAAAACCAAAGTAGAACTGTTTGGTAGAAACACAACTCCTCGTGTTTGGAGGAGAGTGAATGCTGAGTTGCATCTAAAGAACACCATACCTACTGTGAAGCATGGGGGTGGCAACATCATGCTTTGGGGCTGTTGCTCTGCAAAGGGACTAGGATGACTGATCCGTATACATGAAAGAATGAATGGGGCCATGTATCGTGAGATTTTGAGTGCAAACCTCCTTCCATCAGCAAGGGCATTGAAGATGAAACATGGCTGGGTCTTTCAGCATGATAATGATCCCAAGCACACCGTCAGGGCAACGAAGGAGTGGCTTCGTAAGTAACATTTCTGGCCTAGCCAGTCTCCAGATCTCAACTCCATAGAAAACCTTTGGAGGGAGTTGAAAGTCCGTGTTGCCCAGTGATAGCCCCAAAACATGACTGCTCTAGAGGAGATCTGCATGGAATGGGATGGGCCAACATACCAGCAACAATGTGTGCCAACCTTATGAAGACTTACAGAAAACGTTTGACCTCTGTCATTGCCAACAAAGGATATATAACAAAGTATTAAGATTAACTTTTGTTATTGACCAAATACTTATTTTCCACCATAATTTGCAAATAAATTCTTAAAAAATCAGACAATGTCATTTTCTAGATATGTTTTCTCATTTTGTCTCTCATAGTTGAGGTCTACCTATGATGTCAATTACAGGCCTCTCTCATCTTTTTAAGTGGGAGAACTTGCACAATTGGTGGCTGACTAAATAGTTGTTTTCCCCACTATACGTGTCAGTTAAGCCATAAGATTTAATTATGTTTAGTTTGAAAATCCAATGACTTTTTATCTGTAGCAGCTTGCTGTCTAGATCAACCCCTCTAATATCATTTTTGGGGCGGCAGATTCCCCAGCCTGTAACTTCTCTGTAATTTAAATGATTTGCCTCCTGGAAATATCTTGCCATGGGGGGTATTTATATTATATTTCGAATTCTGAATTTTAACCCCTTCCCGACATCCACTGTAATAGTACGGTGCTGCAGGGAAGGACTACCTGCAAACCACCATACTAGTACAATTTACTGCCACCTCAGGGACTCTGCAAACATGACATGGCGTCCAAAAACCAAACCATCTAAATCTGCACTCTGAAAGCCAAACAGCGCTTCTTCCATTCTGTGCTCTGCTGTGTTCCCAAAGAGCAGTTTATCCCCACATATATGACATTGTTGTACCCGGGATACCCCACTTAACTATCATATGTGGGTACAAATTGCTGCTTGGGCACACAACAGGGCGCAGAAGAGAAGCAACATTATTTGGGATTTGAAGATATGATTTTTGAATGCCATACTACTTTTGCAGAGTTCCTGTAATGCCAGTAAAGTGGAATCCCCTGACATGTGACCCCATTTTAGAAACTACACCCCTGAAGGAATTTATCCAGGGGTACAGTGAGCATTTTTACCCCCCAAGTGTTGCATTAATTTATTTTCCAGAAATGAATACACCATCAGCTGCACAGAGTGAAAATGACATTTTTTGACATTTCAGTTTTCAATATGTTGTGCCCAGCTTGTGTCAGAGATGAATGCTCCAGAAGCTGTTGTACCAAGGATATCACGCTTAACAGCTTTTGGAGTTTGTGACTCTGCTGTCCCAAGCTGGGTGCAAAATATTGGTAACTGAAATGATATATCTCTGTAAAAATTGCAATTTTAACTTTTCACTACACATTTATTTCTGGAAATTAAAATAATGCAATACTCAGTGGTTAAAAATGTTCACTATGCCCCTTGATACATTCCTTGAGGGGAGTAGTTTCTAAAATAGAGGGTCCATTTTTTTTATTTTGCCTCAGACCCTCTGCAATTGCTCACCAATGCAGTGTAAATAATCAAATTAGGCCTCAAATTCGCATGGTACTTCTTCATTTTTGAGCCCTGCCATATTTTTAGGCAAAAGATTAGGGCTGCATGTAGGGTGTTAATTCTTGTTAAACGCTTATAGGGTTAAGATACTTTGTATATAATGTTTTGGCTTATTTAGGAGGTGCTGTTTTGAAAATGGGATGATTTATGGGGGTTTCTAATACGGGGCTTTTCGAAACCCCTTCAAAACTGAAGTAGTCCCTTGAAAATGGGTTTTGGAAATATAATATAACACCTGTATTAAATTAAAGGATGATTAAAGTTTGATGCTAACATAAAGCAGAGATATGGTGCATTAGATTTATGAACTATGTGTGCTATGACTAGCTGTATGAAAAGCAGATCATTTCAAACTTGCTAAATTGCATATTTTTTCAAAATTTCCTCCAAATTTACTATTTTTTCATAATTAAACCCAAAACAAATCTACCAAAGTTTACCACCAAGACAAAGTACAATGTGTCACTAAAACATATATGACACCTTCTGTTGAGCAGGTTATATGGTCACGGATATTATGTTGTTTTCCCTGTGTATCAATGAAATGATGACATTTTAGCAATACTTCACAAGCTGAACAGGTACAGCATGGATGAAAACATGCAAATCTGTCTGAACTTTTAGTTGATGTGGAGCGCCTATAATGGCTGCGGACCAAGTGATTTCCTATGGTATTAGTCTTCCTGTACCTGGCTGATACAGAGGGATCAAAATGTTCTCTACAATCTGAGTCTTGTAGAAGTATACCCCAGTGATGATTCAAAATATTCATTGGAAGTGATGCGTAATAATAAATCTAATTTTGTTATCTAGACCTGTTCTTTTTGAGGTTGCAAAAGAGTAGTTCTGTCTACTCTGTGGGCATTATTGTATGCTGACTTATTTGGCCTGTTTGAGCAACGTCAATCTTAATGCAATCTTAGTTTTAGGTCTCAAGCTTGATTCTTTAAGTAATCAAACCCTGAGCAATTCCTTCTTAATCTTAGGAATTTTCCTTTAGGGATTCTTCTGATTGTGCAAGGTAAGTGGGTGCTCCTAGCATCAAGTAAGTTGTTGGTGGTGGTTTCTTTTCTGTATAAATTGCAATATTGCCCTCTAAATCGTTTTTGATAAAAATATCCAGAAAGGGTACATTAGAGGTACTTTACGATAAAGTTAGTTTGAAGTTATAAGGGTTGTCATTCAGCTTGCCAATAAATTGTTTCATGTCAGATTCTGTGGCGTCCCATAGTCCCATATAAAGACAATATCGTAGACAATATCGTTACATAGACAATATAGTCTATGTAATGATACCAAATGCTAATCTGTAGAATATATTCATTAACTATGCTCCCAAAAGACAACCGCCTCTTCTAGCCACCTAAGCAACAGGTTTGCAAAAGTGGGTAATAAGTAAAAAGTTGCAGTTCTGGGGTGCCTGACCGCAAGAAAGTCACATTCTTGTTTCAAGATAGTTCTATCTCTATATTCAGATTCAATCATGGTTTCATATTCTTTAAGAAACCGTTGGGTGGGGTCTCACCATAAAGCTTTATAACAATCTTTGTTGTGCAGTTCTTTTTTAGCTTCTGCAATATACATTTCCTGTGGCCATATTACAATATTCCTCCCTTATCAGATTCTTTGAATACCACATAATTCCATTTTTGAAGTGCCTTAAGTGCTGCTTGTTTCTCATTACAAATGTTGCATGGGGCCATAGGTCCTTCTAATAGATTTATGTCTGCAGTGACCATGTCAACAAAAACCTTGACATGTGGACAGAGATCAAGGGAGGGCATTGTAGTGGCTTTTGGATTCAATTTCTGTCTTCATCTTCCAGGGGAGGAAAAGGATCCTTGTAATGTCTCTTCCTGTTCGGGTCTCTGCACCACCCTCCGCTTGCACGCTGCAGCGCAGGAGGCGTGTTCAGCTTGATTCCTTATTTAAGGTTCTTGTTGCTCAGTCTGAACCCTGTCCTAGTACTACTACTATGTAATTGTATTTTAGCCACACCCGTCTTCTGCACCTTGTTTCTTTCTGCGCCTCAGTTAATCTTAGCCTTGCCTGTGTGATTGACAGCCTGTCTACCAATCAAGTCTGGGGCAGGTCCTAGACTTGCTATAAGCAGGTCATCAGCTCACTCATGGTCGCTGGCTATTGTACTCTGTCCTGTGACTTTGTCCTTGCTAGCTTCCTACTTGCTTACTGTATTATTTATGACCTCTGAACTTTGGCTTCCCTTGACTACTCCTTTGGATTACGATTTGGTTCTGCTTTGTCTCTCTGGCTGTGACCCTTAGCTTGCTGACTTCTCTTCTGTGTTGTTTTGTCATTTTGTCTTGTCTTGTTCTGTGTGTCACTTATTTAGAGAAGGGATCGGCTCCTAGTTGTCGACTGTTACCTAGGACAGTCAGGCAAGTAGGCAGGGGCTAGGTCGAGTTTAGGGCTCACTATCTCTGTCATTCCCTTCTACCCTTGTTTCTGCAGCAGCACTGGGGAATTGCTCAAGTGGCAATTCCCTTACAATCCTCCAGGTCAGCCATGAGGGATTCTAAGAAACTAATGGCTTGTTGTTCATACTCAGTGAGAAAATTGGTATTTCTTTTTTTGTGCAAAAATTTTTATTATATATTAATTTGCAGCTAACAAAGTGCAAATCTTTCATCACCTCAAATTTGTTGAGCTGAGGGGTGATACTAAAATTGAGGCCTGTGCACCAGTGAGACTATGTTGTGACAGGTTAACTATGGGTAATGAATAAATCGTGTCTAACGCTGATGAGGATATTCCTCATCCCACTCAAGCGGCATAACCCCATTTCTGTCTGTCTCTTTAAAAATATGTGTGATTGTCATTGCTGAGTTGGATTTCTTGAACTATTATCATGTGTTATGGAACAGTGGCTAAAATCAAAAGCTGTCGTATTGTTATTATTATTATTATTGTTTATTTATATAGCGACATTAATTCCATGGTGCTTTACATTATTATATTAATTCCATGGTGCTTTACATTTGAAGGTTTACATACGGTACACAAAATATACAAAACAAATACAATACTGACAGTGACCAACTGGCCCAGTGGGAAAGAGGGCCCTGCCCGTGAGGGTTTACAATCTATTATTAATTTTAGTATTATCGAGGGTCTGATCTAGGTCTCAGGGGTTCATCCTCCAGTAAGATACCCATTAATTTGTGTTAGCATTCTATCATTCTCCCCATTTATTATAGAGTGAAGGAGTGCTTAACTCATAACTAGGGAACAGGGAAATCCTCATACCCTTGAAAATTAGGTTTTATGTTAAGTATTGTTCTAAAGTGGTACAGATCCACCAAGCCTGTGTTCGTTTGATACTTTGTTCTCTGAACTGTCTAAGTAAATGAGTGAGGTTACTATCCTTTGATGTTTATTCAGATGTACTTAAAATGATTTTGTCAAACACATTAGCAACTTCATTCTGTGATCTAACCTAGCCGATCTGTGTGGCTACAACCTACCTTATGTCAATACTGGAGGGACAGTTGTAAGGAAGGGTGGCAAAAGGAAAAATGTCCCAGCAGGACACAAAGAACAATATTGAATTAAATTATTATACCACTCCACAATACAACAATGATCTGTCCCAATGTCACGATCCCCAGGTATTGTGTCTAAACATGAGCACTGAGAATGACCGCGTGAGTGCTGAGCTTTCTATTTAGCTATTGCAGTGCTTGCTAGTGGGACAGAAGTGTTTGTTATTATCTCACATAACTGACCAGAATTTGCCGACTATGCACCATAACATCCTCCGTTGCAATTAAAGAGGAGAGCTTTACTATTTAACATAGAGCGTAACTGCAACTGTTTATATCTACCTATACCTACTTCACTTTGCATGTGTATACGCGACCCCTGTTCTTTCTATACAGGGGGTCGCAATAAAGCCTATAGATAACCTCTGTCTGCCAGATAATGCCGACGGACTTTGGTTATTTTCGGTATACCCACAATTCCCCAAATATAGCGGGATATCGCGAGACTGGAAGCTCGGGACTATACACTGTGATATAAGGCAGTTGGTAACATTCTATGTAATTATTAAGGATCCCGAACCCTGAGACATAATTTTCCTTGTGCCTAATATTCTACACTTAATGGCAATTGATTTGGGCAAATGACTTAGGCTTTTGTCTCCAATAATGCACATATAAACTTTTGTGGTGAGGAATAGGAGACTCCTCATACTCTGAAACTATTGAACCCTGGACATTAATATTTTTCACAATATTTTAAATACTTTGCTAATAAATGTTAAGTTTTATTTATTTTCACTTTATAATCTTGCCGCTGCTCTTTTTCTTCCTTTTCGGTTAAACATGGCTTACTCTGGCAGTGGATGCCACAGCAGCTTTCTAATCATAACTGTTGGGCCATATCATTGTTTGTATAGTGGAGTGGTATTATAATTTAATTCAATATGGCACATAAGAAAAACCTTGTGCCGCTGTTCATTTTTCTCTTCCAGTTACGCAGAAAGGGAGGGAGGTCAGATTGCATAGATTCAAGCAAAATATTATACACCAATAAGATGACTCTGCTAGTAGTGGTTGAGGAAATTCATAGGGTCTCAAATGCTCCACCAGAATTTTAACCCTGCTTGAACACATCAAAGACAGGAAAGTGACTCACAAATGTACCATGCATGCTACATCCCGCGCTCACCTACTTGAGGCTAGAGACGGGCAAACTACTTAGTAAGGAACCAGGTTCAACATCCCCCAGCATCCAAAAGACCTGCGTAGGGTAGATCCAAGGCAAGCTCAAGCTCCTACGGTCTGGTCCATCATATTATGACATACCATACATTTTGCCACAGCTACCACCACTGCTACCACTCAGTCAGTCTTGTGGCCTGGTCTGTCACATTCACAATACCACACTGTTGGTGCCACAGCGTTTGCATAAAAAATGGGTTAATTTTTTTTTTTTTTTACAAAACCATTGTTTTTTGTAGTATAACCTCCACATGTATCTAAAAAAACCACAGGCAAGAAAAAGCATTTTTTAGTGGGCAACACATATATTGAAAAGCAGCAGGGGTTCATCTCATGTATGCTGAAAAATCATGAACACGCTACCAAAGACAAAAGTTGCATACAGCAGTGAAACGCTACACCCAGAATATATAAAAAAATATATGCAAAAATCTTTATAAGTGGGGGGCGTGGCCAACCATCGATGTGAGCACACGCGCCTCTGTGAGCTCCGTCTCTTGCCGCCGTCTGTAAAATGGACATCTACTGGTTTGAGCCCCAGTATCCACCGGACATAATCCAAAACAAAGTTAGGAGGACCGAGGCCCGCTCAGGCAAATTTGCTCATGCGGGGTGGGTCCTCACTGTATATGAATTTAAATATATTAAAATAACATTTTTTTTGTAAATATTCAGTAGTATATGTAGAACTACATATGCACACGCAGTGTGCTTGTGCAGAGAAAGGATTAAAATATTTTGTTCAGATTTTACAGTGCTAGAAAGAATGTGTTATGTGTATAGAGAATATATGAAATTGTTCAACAAGTACTGTCAGACAATATAGATTATTGACAATGAAAGGATTAACTTTCTGCAGCAGAGCAGGCTCACTAACTGAACCTGCCCTATATGTCTATCTAAGTTTGTCTATTCAATTCTATTCTAGCATTGCACTACTAATCTGCCTGTGTATATTGCTTGTACAGTGTCCATATTAGGACATCCTCAGATATCAGAGTCAAACATCAGATTAATGGCAGTTTACAACTGTGATACCTGACTTCTGACACCTGATTTGTCTAACACCTGATTTCTGATACCTGACTTCTGACACCTGATTCTGACCCCTGACTCTGGCACCTGACTTCTGACACCTGACTCTGACACCTGAGTACTGATACCTGACACCTCACAATAGAGGCAGAAAAATCATTTCAATGCATCAATAGGTACAAACATTTTTGACTTTTACTTATCCTAAATAATACTTTCTTTTTACTGCTCCCTTATAACAGATGGTAACTGGTGTTAATGTGTCCGTTTTTTACACTGTCCGTTTTGCTTATTTTTTTCTTCTTCTTTCTGAGCATACGCAGAAAAAAACCAACAGTATAACAGATGACCGTCCATTACTGTCAGTTTGCCATTGACATTAATGTTAAAAAATAACCGACGGTTAATGCCTGCACCCCGCGTTATTCTGTCTGCTAAAAAAAACGGACATGTGATGGATTTGGTGAAAAAGGACATTAATGGACAACATATCAAATCCCAGTGAAATCCCCCTGGGCTATCTACAAATTTCTGACTCTCATCTCTGACTTAGTCAGAAGTCAGCAGTCAGCTATGAAGCACATACAATGTTACACTGTGTGCCTCCTAATGATTGGACAGGATGACTGACCTCTGAGTTACCTCACTGCTCACACTCAGGAGTAGAAGATACATTGTATAAGAGCTGAAGGCTGAGAAGCTGCATGAGTTCTGATGCAAAGTTGTCTGATACCTGACTTGCAGCACTTTTCTCTCCGCATGTTTCCGCATGTTTCGTGTAGAAACCGAGTGGAAACCACACAGACCCCATTATAGTCTATGGGGTCCACAGGTTTCCTTATGTAAACCGCTTCTCTCTGTGTATAGTTTTCATGCAGATGTGAACCGGCCCTCAGTCAGAGATGAGAGTCATCTGAGTTTTTCATATACATACAATCCAACCAGAAGATACAATGGTGGAGAGTTATCAAGTAAAATGCTCCATAATTCTGGTATCATTTTCACCAAATAAACTCTCAAATATGTTGTGCACCGCATTCATCAAGTGTTTTAAATACTTTTATGACTTATGCAAAAAGGGGTCAGAGTCAGGTATCAGAAATGAGGTGTCAGAGTCAGGTGTCAGAGCCAGGTATCAGAAATGAGGTGTAAGAGTCAGGTTTCAGAAGTCAGGTATCAGACAAATCAGGTGTCAGAAGTCAGGTATCACAGTTGTAAACTGCCATTAATCTGATGTTTGACTCTGATATCTGAGGATGTATGCTTGATTTTCTCTAAGTATTCCTATAACTATTGTTGAGTTATCGTAGCTAACATGATAGCTATGAGATGCATTGAGATAGAACACAGATGTGTGTTAATTTCCACCATTACAGCAAACAAAGGCTGGGTCACGAGTCAACAAGCTTATATAGTGTATATGACATCAGCCCTGTAAGGTCCACCTGTCTATTAGCTGAGAGGCTGTCAGATGTTGCTATCATGTGATGTGTGAGTCATTGCACACATGACATTGTCTGCTCAGTTTTCAATTATTCTGACTTGTGCTGCCTATATTCGAACTAATAGGATGCATTAGCTATGAGATGCATTGAGATAGATGTGTGTGCATTTCCACAATTACAGCAAATAAAGGCTGGTCATGAGTGCACAAGCTTAAGTAGTGTACAGGTGCATCTCAATAAATTAGAATAACTTTGAACCGTTCATTCATTTCAGTAATTGAATTCATAATCAGCGTCTTCCATGATTGTGTGTCCTACTGAAACAGACTGAGGGACCATTTAAAGGCTTAGGGAACCTTGGCAGGTGACACACTGAATTTACAATACTAAACTTTTTCACAATTTTCTAATTTTCTTAGATTTGTGTTTTCATTACCTGTAATCCATAATCAACATTTACAGAAATAAAACACTTGAAATAGAACACTCTGTGTGTAAAGTATCTAGAAAATATAGGAGGTCACCTTTTTAATTTAATTACTGAAAGAAAGATATTCTAATTTATTGAGATGTACCTGTATAAGATATCAGCACTGTAAGCACAGCGGCTAAAGCTAGCGCTAGAAGAGAACAGGCTCATCCACAAAGAGATTTGCAGAAACACCCTAGCCCTACAGAAGCGGCTCGAGTATGATGATGAAGGTGGCGAAGGAGTGTCATCCTATATGGATGATAAGTATACATGCGCAGGCGTGGAATATCCAAAGGTCATGATAACATCAGTGAAGGACCCAAATTCACGACTCAAAATTTTTGAAAAGGAGATGAAGTTGGTGTTCCCCAATGCTCAGCATATGAATAGAGATGAGATGGGGGCGCTGCAAGGCAAATGATGTCACCAACTTTGTCATTGTCCATGAGCACAGAGGCATGCTGGGTTGGCTGATCATATGCTATCTTCCTTTTGAGCCTACTCAATATTTCACCTTATATAATGTGGTTATGAGACATGATATTACAAACCTGGGCACTATGTCTGAGGCTTATCCACACCTCATCTTAGACAATTTCACATCCAGGCTTAGACAGCGAGTGTCCAATATCCTGAAGTATTTATTCTCTGTCCCCAAGGATTAGTAAGTGGGAGAACTTGCACAATTGGTGGCTGACTAAATACTTTTTTTTCCTCGCTATATAGTAAAGGAATAAATCACACAGGTCGTGCAACTTAATGCCAATATTGTATTCCCCTTACGTCCGACAGCAGCACAATATGGGGTATCTCTGCCCCTGTGTTGTTTTAGGACAGGTGGAACCTTTAATTAGCACCAAAAAGGTGCCTCCTACTGGCCCTATACGAAGGCACAAGAGACCTCCCTCCACCATGTTTTTTTCTGTCCTGTGTGGGACAGGTGGACGGAGGTCTCTTGTGACCTCCCGTTGCTAGGGGTTTTTATTTACCCCCAGCTTCCCTTTATGGGGTACCTCGGTCCATTCCGATGCTTTTTTCTGAAAAAGTAAGCTCAGGTCCTTTGGGGCCTGTTCCTCTGCAGCGCAGCAAGCGTCCGGTTCATCGCACTTCAGGCAGCGCAATCCCGGAAGTAAGCGGGGAACCTCTCCGGCTGGAACCTTTCTCCGGTCCCGCATTCCCGGGGGAAGAAAGCCTTTACGCACCACCGCGGCCTACTTCCAGTTTTCTCGGAAAAAGTGCGATAAGTTTGAAAATTTAAAAATATTTAGCCTACAAAACCACTTTTGCTGGCTATTATATCTGCCAAAAGAGTAGGGGAACTCCAGGCTCTCTCTTCTAGAGAACTGTACAATTTGTTTTTTGCAGATAGGATGCACCTTAGGTTTGCCTGGGTTTAACCCTAAGGTCCTCTCATGCTATAATAGCAATCAGCTAATTTTGTTACCTGTGTTTTTCCCCACTCCAACCTCTGAGGAGGAAGAAAAGCTCCACACCTTAGATGTGGTAAGGTGTCTGCGGATTTACCTATCCCACACTCAGCCGCTTAGGAAGGCTGAAAACCTACTAATCAACATGCAGGGTAAAAACAAAGGCCTCAAGGCTTCCAAGCCTACTCTATCCACATGGATCAAGGAGACAATTAAGTCTTCCTTTCTTATTCAGGAGTTACTCCCTCCAGTCTTTCTATGGCCAATCGACCAGGGCTGTGTCGATTTCTTGGGCTGAGTATCGGTCCTTACCATTGGACCAGATTTGTGCGGCTGCATCATGGTCATCTCAGTTGACCTTTGTTAAACATTATCGTTTAGATGTCCGCAGTTCCCAGACAACTGCCTTTGGTCAGACAGTCCTTGACGTTGTAAGGCGAGGAAACCCTCCCTTGGGGAATTACTTGCTATCTCCCCATATTGTGCTGCTGTCGGACGTAAGGGGAATCGTTGATTGTAATGTCAATCTGTATTCCCTTAGTCCTGACAGCAGCACAAGGCTTCCCTCCCTAGAAGCTTGTTTCCTTTTACTTTATAATTTACAAGATGGAGGGAGGTCTCTTGTGCCCTCTTATAGGGCCAGTAGGAGGCACCTTTTTGGTGCTAATTAAAGGTTCCACCTGTCCTAAAACAACACACGGGGCAGAGATACCCCATATTGTGCTGTTGTCAGGACTAAGGGAATACAGATTGACATTACAATCAACGACTTTATTGTAACTCTATAATAAGGTACACATTTCCTATTGCAAACATAGCACCAACATATTTCTCAGCACTGTACAGAGATTATCACTAATATCACTTTCTATATCCACTGAATATCACAACCTAGTTTTCCTATCTCAGACACACACTAAGACCAATTTCATACAAATGTAGTTAACCAAATTCCAAACAGAAAAGAGAAGTCATAGAACTTTCACATAAGTGTCGTTTGTGCCATGCAGTATATATACATATATATAAATATAACTATGGGTAAATAAAAGATGGCTGTTCGCACCAGTATAATCCAGACCACAGAAGCAACATAGAAAAAGTTCTTCTGAGCTACCAGGCAGCACGAGCAACACGATCTAGCAGTAAGGATGAGTGGTATTAAATTTTACAGTGTGTTGACCCAGGACCACAGTGGAGAAAGTAAAAATCTTACAAGCTGCACCTACAACCAGACTGGCTGCTGGCCGAAAGAGCCCACCTCAGATTTCATGTCACTGCAGACAAAGTGCTTATGCCTGATACGTGACTGTGAAGCATGCATCTGACACAGATAAAGAACTCACTATCAATAGACTAAGAGTGAGCCCCAACAGAAGAACCACCAAGACTAAGTTCCTGAGTCTGAGAGGACTTCATATTCATCTACTGTGAGGATAGGCTGTAAACAGTGAGCAATTGACCTGAGAGGTAGTACACGTCATTCCTCTTCCTGATAGGTGAACACTAATGATAAAAGGGGCTGACAATATTGAACTAACACTGCTACAGGGTGACTAAAACATTGGCTTTAAACTGCCGTGGTTTATGGAGCACTTGAAAGCGAAGCGAAGGTTGTGTCACAAGGGATAATGCAGGTTGTCCACTGTTTACCAAGTGTTCTGGTTCAAGCTGTTGTCCTCTGAGAACCATAAACCAAAAAACAAATTCATGCTCACACATGAGTAAAAGTCCAATCATATAATTTATTGAAGAAAAAATAAACACAACAACATATGAACACATGGGGGAATCCAAGAAAAGACCAAATGAAAAATAAACATATACAAAAGCAGGAAAATCAGGAAATCACATAGCAGAAGTACATGGAAGATCCAAAAAAGCACAATATAATATATATATATATATATATATATATATATATATATATATATATATACTGTATGTCTCTTAATAAATAGAGTGTTAAAGATCTTTGTGTAAAAAATACACCTAAGAACTATAAGGAAATGAACCAAAAATCATAATATAATATATAAAATATGTGTTAAGGAAACCACGTATATCATAAGTAAAATGTCCTGAAAAAACCCACCTAAGTAACAAACACCTCCACATGGGGAAATCACAGAAAAGACCAAATGAAAAATGAACATATACAAAAGCAGGAGAATCAGGAAATCACATAGTGGAAGTACATGGAAGATCCAAAAAAGCACAATATAAATATATATATATATATATATATATATATATATATATATATGTGTCTCTTGATAAATAGGGTGTTAAAGATCTTTGTGTAAAAAATACACCTAAGAACTATAAGGAAATGAACCATAAATCATGATATAATATATAAAATATGTGCTAAGGGAACCACGTATAGCATAAGTGAAATGTCCTGAAAAAACCCACCTAAGTAACAAACACCTCGACGCGCGTTTCGCCACAGGCTTCTTCCAGAGGAGTGATTGTAACGTCATGTGTAATGGTATTTAAACCCCACCCTACCAATAAGGAGCCACAAAGCACACCTGAATAAATAGCCCAGATAGCAAAAAGCAAAAAATGGCCCAGATAGCAAAAAAGGTACCTGTAGCACATATGATATAAAAAACCGCCGCCATCCTGGAAGATACTGAGCATGCGTGAGCAACTAAATAAAGACGCGCGATACCATAGAAATAGTATAATAATTCCCTAGGGGAATTACTTGCTATCTCCCCATATTGTGCTGCTGTCGGACGTAAGGGGAATCGTTGATTGTAATGTCAATCTGTATTCCCTTAGTCCTGACAGCAGCACAAGGCTTCCCTCCCTAGAAGCTTGTTTCCTTTTACTTTATAATTTACATGATGGAGGGAGGTCTCTTGTGCCCTCTTATAGGGCCAGTAGGAGGCACCTTTTTGTTGCTAATTAAATTGTTCCATCTGTCCTAAAACAACACACAGGGGCAGAGATACCCCATATTGTGCTGTTGTCAGGACTAAGGGAATACAGATTGACATTACAATCAACGACTTTATTGTAACTCTATAATAAGGTACACATTTCCTATTGCAAACATAGCACCAACATATTTCTCAGCACTGTACAGAGATTATCACTAATATCACTTTCTATATCCACTGAATATCACAACCTAGTTTTCCTATCTCAGACACACACTAAGACCAATTTCATAGGAATGTAGTTAACCAAATTCCAAACAGAAAAGAGAAGTCATAGAACTTTCACATAAGTGTCGTTTGTGCCATGCAGTATATATACATATATATAACTATGGGTAAATAAAAGGCAGCACGAGCAACACGATCTAGCAGTAGGGATGAGTGGTACTAAACTTTACAGTGTGCTGACCCAGGACCACAGTGGAGAAAGTAAAAATCTTACAAGCTGCAGCTACAGCCAGACTGGCTGCTGGCCGAAAGAGCCCACCTCAGATTGCATGTCACTGCAGACAAAGTGCTTATGCCTGATACGTGACTGTGAAGCGTGCATCTGACAAAGATAAAGAACTCACTATCAATAGACTAAGAGTGAGCCCCAACAGAAGAACCACCAAGACTAAGTTCCTGAGTCTGAGAGGACTTCATATTCATCTACTGTGAGGATAGGCTGTAAACAGTGAGCAATTGACCTGAGAGGTAGTACACGTCATTCCTCTTCCTGATAGGTGAACGAACACTAATGATAAAAGGGGCTGACAATATTGAACTAACACTGCTACAGGGTGACTAAAACATTGGCTTTAAACTGCCGTGGTTTATGGAGCACTTGAAAGCGAAGCGAAGGTTGTGTCACAAGGGATAATGCAGGTTGTCCACTGTTTACCAAGTGTTCTGGTTCAAGCTGTTGTCCTCTGAGAACCATAATCATATGACTTTGCCTCTTTGCAAGAACTTTATAACCGTGTGCAGTTTTTAACCACAAGAACTTTTTAACCATTAAATATGCTGCCGCCTTTTCATTAAGGTTCACTTGCACTGTTGCATGGTCTTTTCCTGCTATCTGCCTCCTTTACTTGGGGGGGTCAGCATTAAGGGGCACCTCCAACCACACCACCCTCCACCACTAATTATTTTCCAATTATTTCAATCATTATTTATAAAATCAATACTAGTGTCTGGAAAAGGGACAGAGGTGGGTTTTAATTCAGAGGGAATCACAGATCAGGCCATTCCCCATTAGATCAGCATTGGCAATGGTTCAGTTAATGATAGGAGAGAACATTTTCTAGACAGTATTCATCACATTATGTAGCCACATAATTATGAGGGACATAAAGGAGCATAACAGGCAGTGGAAAGTCACACATACTGTATATTACTATATTCTGCACTGGAACCAATGGCCATTGTGTCTATATGAGTTGTAAAGAAATTTGTTCATTTGTGGATAGGCTTTCAAACATAATATATTAGTAAATGTACCAAGTTTCTTTTAGTAGATCACACAGGGCAAAAAAATTACGTCAAAGAAACCAAAAGAAGTCAGACCAAAAGGAAACATCTTCACATCTTTATTATTTGATGTTTCCTTTGAAGTAAAAGCTATTCCCTGTAAGTGCAAAACTGAATATTCTCAAAGACAAATAATACAAGCTCCTGCTGTTATTTTACAAGTGTTGCCCCCCTTTTGTTTTCTTTTATGGTTTAGGAATTAATGGGATGAGTAGGGCTCTGTTCATTTACCAATAAAGAATGATGCACCATGTCTGCTAAGCAAGAATCAATAAACCCAATACAGTAGAAATGCTGTGGTAAAGGCTCAGGTACACAAAGCCATTTCTGATTAGATTAAACTTTTTTTTCTTGTAGATTTGACTTGTTGTTCTAGATGAGATATAGTTTGAAATAATTCACCCAGATATAAATGTTGGATTTGTTCAAAATTGGGCATGCAGTTATGTCTCAGGCAGATATGTAAATGATTGCACTCCGGATCTTGCCACAAGAGAGCATAAAAGAGTGCTTTCCACACTGCCCTATACTTAGGCTACTTTTGAGTAGTGTACCTCTTGGTGAGAGATTGTTGACTGCTAGACATGGCTCTACTAAAACTTGAAGATATTTACCTAGCCAGCCACCCACCATCACTCTTGCTTTCAGTCTTGCCGCGAACGAGAAACCTAGACTGTTACAGACTGATAATGTATCATCTTTGCATGAAACCAGGCTCTATTTGGGATCTGAAGACGCTCTGATTCTAGTATGGAGGGCTCATAGTGAGCTCTTGCCTCATTTTTTAGCAGGATAATGATTGGTCACACACAAAAAAAGATTTCCCAGGAACGTCTTCACCAGATTGCAATACTTCCTTGACCTGCCCCATTGCCATATTTCTCGCCAATTGAGCATTTATGGAACCAGCTGGGATGGTAGCTTTGGCAACCTTCAAGTATGCAGGAATTGCAACATCTGTGGGCAAATGTGCAGCAGGGTACCATACAGAACCTACATATCCCCAGACACTGTCAGACACTGTCCTATATAGGGCTCACAATCTAAATTCTATAGCATTATGTCTTTGAAGTTTAGGAGGAAACCGGAGCACTCAGAGAAAACCCACGCAACTTTTCTCTTCACATAAAAAGAGCAAATTGAGCAAGACTACATCCAAAGGAGATCTTTTTCTTAGTTCTCTGAGATATTTGAAACACCCTCCCTGCCAAGTTACTTCAAAAATTGTGTGCAAGTGTACTCAGAAGAACTGATGTTTTGAAGGCAAGGGGTGATCACACAAAATATTGATGCAATATAGATTTCTTTTCTGCTCATTCATTCATTTAATTTTGTTACTTGACAGAAATGAATTTACACTTTTTTTTAAAGCATTCTTACTTTTCAGCATTTTTTTCCACATCTGCCTAAAACTTTTATACACTGTGTGAGAGTGTGAACCTAGAGGGCGCTGGTGAGCGACCCAAAGCCAGGGTTAAAAGGTCCTCAACCACACCCATAGTGGGGGCGTCACTCCAGAGGGAGTGCAGACGGCAGGAGACTACTGCTGGAGACCTGCAGGGAGCAGGTAGATGGTGGAACCAGTTGGAGACAGACAAGGTGGTCTGTCCCAAGAGGACTGGATTCCAGAAGGGACTTGGTTAAGCTCACTGTGAGCCAGACTGTAAAGAAGTAACCTCAGTAAAGCTTGCCCTCAGAAGTGAGACAGGGTTCAAGTAGTGAGGTATTGCCCTGTGTGGGGGCTAGGCTGTTTTTTTTTTTGTTTTGTTCCTGTTATCACTCACAAGCTGAATAAAGCCATTTATTTTGGATTGCCACTATCTGATATGCTGTTTATTTGGCACCCAGTACCACCAACACCTCTGTGAAGTCCAGAAAGCTGCCACCTTTGAAGCTAAATTACCCCCAATTGTCACAACTGAATATAGGAATTGAAGAAATTTAGCATTTTGTTATTGTAGGCTAGCTTCATAGCAGCCTGGCAGCTTAGACAGTGCTATGGGAAAGCTTTTTATGCGCATATTTTATTTATTTTATCTTTCATATTTTGTTTACTATACGATTTTATGTGCTATAGATAGCTTTGTAATAATAAGATAAGACATTATAAGACATTGATATTTTCATTACGCACTTCAAAACCAATTATTTTTTCATTTTCAAATTTTTAGCTATTTGTACTAGTAGCTAATAGCTCTTGCTGGTATCAGTCAAATTTTTGGAGTGCGTAGCTTTTTTAAAAAATTTTAAAGATCATTTTATATGTTTGTTACTTTCCCTAATTGGAAAATGCTGTGAAATATGCTGACACTATATAAATACAGGCTATTAAAATACTTATTTGTGTTGTGTCTCATGTGGCTTGTATATGAGCCCTAAGAGTTATTGCAGTCAAAAATAAAGGTTTTTTTTTTGGAATATAATAACAATAAGCCCATTCTAGGTAAAAATAAAAATATATATTGGTAATCAGTGCTAAAAGGACATCCACTATAAATCATATAGGGTCAATTGAATTTATACAGGACATAAATGTTGTTGCTTGGCAGATGCGCTATTGGTGTTTAATGATGTATTTGTTCACAATATATTCCCAGTAGAACTCAGTAAATTGTTCCTCTAAACTGTACATTTCCTTCTCTTTATTGTGAGATACGCTTTTCAACAACTTAATCACCTCCCTGACTCAGTGGGGAAAACAGCACCCCAGGGTACCTTAATAATTCATGCTTCAAGAGCTTATTAAACAACACAACCCTATAATGTTTAGCAACATGGAAATCTTCATGACACTCAAAAGCGTATTTATGTACCAGTGTTTGGCCTGCTGTTTTATCGCTGAACAATAATTACATACAGGTACATATCTGCAACGTCTTACATTTCACATTTGCTGTTGAATGTAAGCTACATACATTAACAACTAAAAATAAAAGTTGGTTCTGTAAATTTTTTTAAAAAATATTTTGCCACTGCAGATCACGATACAACCTCTCTTTGGCCTGGACATCTATTTGCAACAAATACTGATCAAATCTTGGCCAGCTTCAATAAAAATTTTAAAACATTTATGAAAAAAATCTACATTGATAGCTGTCTTCATCTTTTGATTAGTATTAGTATTGAAGACGGGCAAGTAACATCCATCCTATTGAAAATAATGTCTTGAAACCAATCTTTGGTGGCCAATTACAATGAGTGCAGATTCCAGTACATGTAGCAATACAAGACATAACTGAGAGCATAGTTATTGCTAACTATATAATACTGAGCTTTTTATAACATAACATACGTACCTATAGTAGAGATAAACAAACTTTTCCAAATCCACTTAGTTTCATATTTGGCCAAATTGAACCCAAGATTAGTTTTGGGCTGAATAAAATTGTTCTGAATCAAAAGTACAAATTGCCCTAAAAAGTTGTGTATGTCTGGTTCAGGACCAGACTCATTTTCGGGTTTTTGTATGTGCGGTTTTGAGGGCTCTAACATTTTTATCATTGGGGTTATTCAACTAATTTCTGAGTTTTTTTTTTCGGTGACACATTGGGCTTTATTTTTATTTTGTTTTTATTTTTGCATGTGTTTTAATTTTTTTATATCCGGGAAAATATAAACAAAAGAGGAGGGAAAACGTGTCTGTTTTTCACTTTTAATTTTTTTCTATTTAATAGCACAAAGTGCTACTAAAAACTTTTTAAAATAGTTTTTCCTCTCCGTTATGGTAATTTTTATTTTGTATAGTGTTGTTGGGGGTGTGGCTAGAACCTGTAATAAGGGTGTTTTATTGGCATATTATTTTATGTATTTTTTAAACTATTTTATTTATTTATTTATTTTTACATTGTGTCCCCATAAGGTCATAATAGACCTTTGAGAAGATCTGATCACTTTTTTTTGGGGGGGGTAGGCTGAGTTCTCCTGTAACTGGAGCTAGTACATTTAGCCCCAGTTGCAGGAGGAATACAGCCTCCTCCACGTTACTATAGAGCTGATCTCTGTCCTGTAGGACCCAGCAGCTCTAACAGCCTCTGATCCTGGGGGATCATGTGACCACCGGGTCAGAGGGGAGCCGCATCATGGCGGCGTCCATAGCTGTGTATATAGCGCTCATTGAGTGTTGTGTACACAGCAATCAGGAAAGGCAGGGACGGTAATAAATCATCGCTGCCTTCTCTAGGGGAGCTCCGGCTGTAGTTACAGCTGGCTTCCCGTTTCAGCAGCTGCACGATTTTGTGCAGCTGCTGAAAACTGCAAGGACATACCAGTACATCCTTGCAGAACAAGGCAACCACTTCCGGACGTAAATATTCTATGGGCAGTCCGGAAGTGGTTAAAGCAAACACTGTCTTAGTAATGTCAACATGATAGAAACATACAGTTAGGTCCAGAAATATTTGGACAATGACACAATCTTAATGATTTTGGCTCTGCATGCCATCACATCAGATTTGAAATGAAACAACTGAGATGCAATTGAAGTGTATAGTTTCAGGTTTAATGCAAGGGTGTAAGGGAATTGGCAGTTGAGCAATTCACCAGTGCTGCTGCAGAACCCTGGGGGGAGGTGCACAACAAGACAGTGAGCCCTAAGGCTGAACTCCCCCCCCCCCGCTGTCCCTGGCTAACTTGCCCAATCTGTCCTAGATGACAGCCAGCAACCGGTCAATCAGTCCCTTCCTAATATAGGTGACAAAACAGAACGCAGACAGGACAAACAAACAACAAGGGAGGTCAGCAAGCCAAGGGGTCGGTAACAGTCGAGCAATGCAGTACAGAATCAAAATCGAAGAGAATAGTCAAAAGTCAAGGCCAGAGGTCAGGAATAGGAATACAGGTAACAAAATAGGAGGTAGCAGGGACAAGTGACAAGACAGAATCAATAGGCAGCAACCATGTGAGGGCTTACAACCTGTTTATAGAAAGTCAGGACCTGCCCCAGACTTGATAGGAGGATAGGCTGTCAATCACTCAGGCAAGGCTGAGATTAACTATTTGTGCAAATCTGATGTAATTTTGTCTTTGATCAAAATATAAAGCTTTGATCAGGTTCTAGGAGGACTCTCAGTCACAAAGCCTTCATTGGTCAGTAACCCTGGCTTGCTAATTAGATGACCACTAATGAAATTATTATAGGGGACTTCCTTCTTCCTTGGTCACCTGAGCTGTGAGTTACGCATTATGATTACTGCACACAGTGCACTAAGCCTCCTGGGCTGTGCATCACAATGACTATACCAATTACACAGGACTCTAGCACAGAAAATACACAAAGGCCCAGGCCTAGTCTAACTAGACTGCTGTAGGGGAAAAGAACAGAAGAAGTGCACCCTGTGCGGAACCTTTATAACTCATGAGGCTAACCCAAATCTTTCCTTTTGTATGGGGTGCTCACCTGGTAAGGTTGTGAGAAGTCACAACCACTATATTAGCATGTATCAATCACAGGCATCTGGAGGCTACGTTCACTGGATGGTCACCTTTGGAAGTTTCAAGAGGATCCAACATGTAGTCGGTAGATAGAGCCAGATAGGTTCTATCAGTAGTATACACCAGGCTCCGCGCCCCTCGACCGAAGTGGAATTAGCAATAAAAATAATAATAACAGTCTTCCAACTGTATACATTTTATAAAGTTGGTTTAAATCAACAAAAGATATAAAAATTCAGATGTTCAAATTGACACCCTTCTGGATCTCAGCACGTACAATTCCATCTCACCTTTTGAGGACTCTCTAATAACAGTATACAACATCCCAGGCTCTGTCCTTGATCGGTCTGTCAGCAATACATCACTTACACCCAGTCCCACAACTGGGGCCACCACCAAGATCTCTTTTTTTAGAACTTCCTCCAATTATCTCCCTCAAGCTAATGTATCACATCTAAGAAGTATCTGTAACACTACTAAAACACTCAGCTTCGTATCCAACCATGACAAAATAGGTGCAAAAAAGCTCTCCAAAAATAACCAATTTTTTCCGTCCATTACGAAAATAAAGAAGACCACAAAAAATGAAAACCAAGAGAGGATCTAGAGGAATTGGTTTGGGAAAAAGAAACCCACGACTACAACAACAAGAAAAGTCCAAGTCCAAAACGAAACAAAATGCAAGTACAATAAAAAATTGTAACCTATCCTCTCACTTCCTTACACCTGCTGAGACCCAAACTCCTTACCAAAGGGCTTTTTTATGCCCCAATGATAAGATTGACACATTTACAATCTCTTTCTTGATCTGAATAATTTCACTCGTAAGTTGACACCTAAACGGTAGTTTGCAATATTAGAAAATCAAACCAAAGCTTGGAACACAATACTTCAGATAATAACCGTCTTATAGCCTTTCAAACCAAATTCCCAAATACCCCTAATCCACAGCCAAAATCCTGCAAAACCAAATCTAATTTCTATCCAGTCCAACGTATAGGTAGTCATATTGACACCTTTTTTTCTTTGGTGGCGGCCGAATTCAGAGAAATCAATTCTGGCCTTTCCTCTAAGGAAAAAAAGAAAAAAAAACAAAACAGATCCAAATACAACTATAAATGGGCATATATTTCCTTACAGAGAGACAGAAGTAAAGATGGCTTCATAATATCACTTTCCGGAAATACATCATGGATGAGAAAAACTTCCCTGGACGCCCAATCATTTCTGGGATAAATTCACTGACCAGCAATTGGTCTGTATACATTGATAATCATCTTCAAAAATGTGTTATTTCTCTCCCCTCATACCTCAAAGACTGCTCCACACTAATCACCAAACTAAAAGACCTAGAGTGGTCACTACATCTGGGTGATCGTGGACGTCAGTGCCCTCTATTCTAATATTCCACACAAGAAGGGTATATGGGCAGTTTCTCACTGTCTGGATCAAGACATAAACTTACCATCAATATAGAAAAAATTCATACTTTGCAGTATATTATTCATACTTCAACATAATGTATTCATATTTGAAAAACAATTATACAGACAATGTAAAGGCACCGCAATGGGGACGAAATATGTACCAAGCTTCGCTAATCTTTATATGGTGAAGGTTTGAGGACTTATTGATCTATCAAAACCACTGGTTAAAAAATATAATTCTTTATACTAGGTACATCGATGAACTTTTCACTGTTTGGAAGGGTTCGGAACTAGATCTCAACAGATTCATTACTCATTTGAATTACAATGACTGAGGTTTAAAGTTCACAAGGAGGGTTTCCAAATACCATGTGGAATATCTGGACCTGCTCTTAAGTAAAGACGGGCAAAGAATTATACCAAAAACATTCTTCAAAAAAGTAGGTAGCAACATCCTTCTGGACTTTCAAAGCTGCCATTATAATAATGGAAAGTTAGCATTCCATACAGTCAATTCAAACACATATGACGCAACTGCACCCGTTTAACAGATTATACCATACAAAGTAAAATCATGAAAGACAGATTTCTGGATAAAGGTTATCCAAGAGACCTAGTCAAATTGGCATACAAAAAAGCTGGAGCTCTAACCCAGGATGGTTGTCTAGCTCCCAGACCCTCTGGAGAAAGAAAGAATGATAACTGGCAATACAATTTCTTCACCACCTACAACCAATCTCAAATTAAAATAAAAGAAATTGAATGTCTCTGCCTGTTCAGGTCTCTGCACCACCCTCTGCCCGAACAGATAGGCAAGTTAGCCAGGGACAGTGGGGAGGTTCAGCTTAGGGCTCACTGTCTTGTTGTGCCCCTCCCCCCAGGGTTCTGCAGCAGCACTGGGGAATAGCTCCTCTAGCGATTCCCTTATAGAAATATTGTGGAAACATTTTTGTTGAATGACCCATTCCTTGGTACTTGCCTTCCCACTCAACCTGGCATTATCTACAGAAGAGCAAAAACAATTAAAAATATCCTTGCTCCCAGCAAACTTTGCCTGACACAGGAGGAGATCATGCCAGTACCAACATCCATAACAGGAAAGGGCATACACAAATGCAAAAAAAGCAAGATGCAAATGTTGCGACTCTATCCAACATGGAACTACCATATTCAAAAACCATGTTACAGGGGAAAATTTTAACAAAGACATGCTCCGTTGTGAATCAGATTGTTATTTACATAATCGAATGTGGATGTAACCTACAGTACATAGGTCAAACCACCCTTCCTTTCCACATCAGATTTAATAAACACAGATCAAATGTATCAAATGATTACCCAAAACACAGAGTCTTGTGATATGCCCTTTCCACTCATACCGTAAGTGCGATTTCAAAAAATTTACAGCGTACCCCATTGAACATATACCCGAATTCAGATTTGAGATCCTGAAACAGAGAGAAATGTTCTGAATCTTTAAACTAAACTTCCTGTCGCCGTTAGGCTTAAATGAAGAGAAGGACTTACTTACCGACTTAATATCCTTCTTCATACAAAACAATATTGATTAATTTTTAAACATTCACTCCTATTTTTATACTCAAAAAGTTTTCTACTGATATTAGCTCTAATGCTAAGGATATGCACACTATTATAAATATTTTATGGTATCTTTAGTTTTTTATTCATATATTCAAATTCTACGACTACATCTGATCCGTCCAATCATTCATTCGGTATTTATTATTTCCAACACGTTTACTATATAGAGGTATTGTTATACTTATTTGCATTATATCATACCTTTTTATTGAAGGCGTTCTGCCACGTTACATCTATTAGCATGGATTGTCATAGTCAATTAATTATTTATTTATCATTGTTTTATACCTTACTATTGCTTTTATACCACTATTCCATGTTTGTATTTCCATGAACTGTATTGCATGGTATTGTATTTTACTACACAACACTGAATATACAGTTGTGCTAAAAAGTTTACATACCCTGGCAGACTTTTTGTTTTTTTGGCCTTTTTTCAGAGAATATGAATGATAACACAAAAACTTTTTCTCCACTCATGGTTGGTGGTTGGTTGAAGCCATTTATTGTCAAACTTCTGTGTTTTCTCTTTTTAAATCATAATAACAACCAAAAACATCAAAATGACCCTGTTCAAAAGTTCACATACCCCAGTTCTTAATACCGTGTATTGCCCCCTCTAATATCAATGACAGCTTGAAGTCTTTTGTGGTAGAGGCTCTTTATTTTCTCAGATGGTAAAACTGCCCATTCTTCTTGGCAAAAAGTCTCCAGTTCTTGTAAATTCTTGGGCTGTCTTGCATGTACTGCACGTTTGAGATCTCCCCAGAGTGGCTCAATGATATTGAGGTCAGGAGACTGAGATGGCCACTCCAGAACCTTCACTTTCTTCTGCTGTAGCCAATGACAGGTCGACTTGGCCTAGAGTTTTGGATGGTTGTCATGTTGAAACGTCCAAGTACATCCCATGCGCAGCTTCCTGGCTGATGAGTGCAAATTTGCCTCCAGTATTTGCTGATAACGTGCTGCATTCATCTTTCCTTCAACTTTGACCAAGTTTCCTGTGCCTTTGAAGCTCACACATCCCCACATCATCAGTGATCCACCTCCGTGCTTTACAGTAGGAATGGTGTTCCTTACATCATAGGCCTTGTTGACCCCTCTCCAAATTACCTTGTTCCAGAAGTTTTGAGGCTTGTCTCTATGCTGTTTGGCGTATTGAAAGCGAGATTCTTTGTGGCATTTGCACAGTAATGGCTTTCTTCTGGCAACTCGACCATGCAGCCCATTTTTCTTCAAGTGCCTCCTTATTGTGCATCTTGAAACAGCCACACAGATTTCACAGTTTTCAGAGAGTCCTGTATTTCAGCTGATGTTATGTGTGGGTTTTTCTTTGCATCTCGAACGATTTTCCAGGCAGTTGTGGCCGAAATTTTGGTTGGTCTACCTGACCGTGGTTTAGTTTTTACAGAGCCCCTGAGTTTCCATTTGTTAATCACAGTTTGAACACTGCTGACTGGCATTATCAATTCCATGGATATCATTTTGTGTCCCTCTCCTGTTTTATACAGTTCAACTACCTTTTCCCGTAGATCCGTGGACAATTCTTTTGCTTTCCCCATGAGTCACAATCCAGAATTGTCAGTGGCTGGAGGAAAGATGCAACAGTCTGTCTGGATCCCAGAAACTCACTCAGCTTTTATGCACACACACTGATTACAAGTAAATAGGTCACAGGTGAGGATGATACCTTTAGTAGCCATTCAAACTCCATTGTGTCAACTTCTGGGCATGTTATCAGGCCAAATTCACCAGGGTATGTGAACTTTTGAACAGGGTTATTTTGAAGTTTTTGGTTGTCATTATGATTTAGAAAGAGAACACAGAAACACAGAAGTTTGACAATAAATGGCTTCAACCAGCCACTAACCATGAGTGGAGGAAAAGTTTTTGTGTTATCATTCATATGCTCTAAAAAAAGGCCCATAAACCAAAAAATCTGCCGGGGTATGTAAACTTTTTAGCACAACTGTATAGACTATACGACCAATTTCTCCTATTCTAATTTTTAATACTAACATTTGTGTCATAATAACATCTTTCTTTTGGCCATTTATATTGCTTTTAGTTTTCTATTTATAGTCCCTAGTCCATATATTAATTATTAATTATTATTCACTTACTATTATCCACTACAATAATATCCAGTAATCAGTTTTTCTTAAACCAGTGTAACAAGTACTGTAGATCTAGCTTTTATTTACTGTGCCTTCTTCCCTGTATCAACATGGACAGCGGCACACTATACATTCAGCATATACTGCTTTTAGAATAGCAGTTTGCCGATTGTAAACTTAATAATAGCTCGCAAGGGAGACTGTCGGGCGCTTGTGCAAATAATATCAGAGATTCCCTGCGAATTTTACCGAGGCTGCTCGTGTCTCATTCTACATCTATCACGCATGCGACGCGACAATACCCTTATGGCGCATGCGCAGGCGTCTACGTGCGTGAAATCCTCCAGAGGATAATCGCTGCCTCTTGTAACTCCTGTGCCATGGGCTCCACATGTAAGTTACGTGTTCTAGTTTCACTGTACTGCTTATTCTTTATTATTTATGCCACTTAACTATATTCCTCCCTCAGATTAAACATACATTACCCCATAGGACTAATTAGTCTTGAACATCTATATACCACCCCAAATCCATTTTGGGGAATTCATAACCTGCCTTATAAAAGTTCTTTTATTTATTCTGTATCCACACATTTACAGTATATACAGTGCCTTGCAAAAGTATTCATACCCCTTGATCATTTTTACATTTTGTCACCTTACAACCACAAATTTAAATGTATTTTATTGAGATTTTAAGTGATAGACCAACACAAAGTAGCAGATAATTCTGAAGTGGAATGAAAATGATTCATGGTTTTCAAAATTTTAATCAAATAAAAATCTGAAAAGTTTGAAATTTTGAAAACCATGTATCATTTTCGTTCCACTTCACAATTATGTGCTACTTTGTCTTGGTCTACCACTTGAAATCTCAATAAAATGCATTTAAGTTTGTGGTCGTAAGGTGACATGTAAGGGTAAATGTGAAAAAGTTCAAGGGGTATGAATACTTTTGCAAGGCACTGTATTTTGTATACTATGTATATCATATACAGTGGGGAAAAAAAAAGTATTTAGTCAGCCACCAATTGTGCAAGTTCTCCCACTTAAAAAGATGAGAGAGGCCTGTAATTGACATCATAAGTAAACCTCAAGTATGAGAGACAAAATGAGAAAACATATCTAGAAAATCACATTGTCTGATTTTTTAAGAATTTATTTGCAAATTATGGTGGAAAATAAGTATTTGGTCACTTACAAACAAGCAAGATTTCTGGCTCTCACAGACCTGTATCTTCTTCTTTAAGAGGCTCCTCTGTCCTCCACTCATTACCTGTAGTAATGGCACCTGTTTGAAATTGTTATCAGTATAAAAGACACCTGTCCACGACCTCAAACAGTCACACTCCAAACTCCACTATGGTGAAGATCAAAGAGCTGTGGAAGGACACCAGAAACAAAATTGTAGACCTGCACCAGGCTGGGAAGACTGAATCTGCAATAGGCAAGCAGCTTAGGGTGAAGAAATCAACTGTGGGAGCAATAATTAGAAAATGGAAGACATACAAGAGCACTGATAATCTCCCTCGATCAGGGGCTCCACTTAAGATTTCACCCCATGGGGTCAAAATGATCACAAGAACGGTGAGCAAAAATCTCAGAACCACATGGGGGGACCTAGTGAATGACCTGCAGAAAGCTGGATCTAACGTAACAAAGGCTACCGTCAGTAACACACTACGCCGCCAGGGACTCAGATTCTGCAGTGCCAGACGTGTCCCCCTGCTTAAGCCAGTACATATCCGGGCCCGTCTGACATTTGCTAGAGAGCATTTGGATGTTCCAAAAGAGTATTGGGAGAATGTCATATGGTTAGATGAAACCAAAGTAAAACTGTTTGGTAGAAACACAACTCGTCGTGTTTGGAGGAGAGTGAATGCTGAGTTGCATCCAAAGAACACCATACCTACTGTGAAGCATGGGGGTGGCAATATCATGCATTGGGGCTGTTTCTCTGCAAAGGGACCAGGACGACTGATCCGTGTACATGAAAGAATGAATGGGGCCATGTATCGTGAGATTTTGAGTGCAAACCTCCTTCCATCAGCAGGAACATTGAAAATGAAACGTGGCTGGGTCTTTCAGCATGACAATGATCCCAAGCACATCACCAGGGCAACGAAGGAGTGGCTTCGTAAGAAGCATTTCAAGGTCCTGGAGTGGCCTAGCCAGTCTCCAGATCTCAACCCCATAGAAAACCTTTGGAGGGAGTTGAAAATCTGTGTTCCCCAGCGAGAGCCCCAAAACATCATTGCTCTAGAGGAGATCTGCATGCAGGAATGGACCAACATACCAGCAACAGTGTGTGCCAACCTTGTGAAGACTTACAGAAAACGTTTGACTTCTGTCATTGCCAACAAAGGATATATAACAAAGTATTGAGATGAACTTTTATTATTGACCAAATACTTATTTTCCACCATAATTTGCAAATAAATTCTTTAAAAATCAGACAATGTGATTTTCTAGATATGTTTTCTCATTTTGTCTGTCATAGTTGAGGTTTATCTATGATGTCAGTTACAGGCCAGCCTCATCTTTTTAAGTGGGAGAACTTGCACAATTGGTGGCTGACTAAATACTCTTTTTCCCCACTGTATATGTTTGTATTCCCCTTTTTTTACTGACTTTGTGATTATGATAATGAATGTCACATGTTTTCATCCCTTACTGATTCTGCTAATTATGTTAATGAGTATCACATGTATACAGAACCTGGTGTATACTACTGATAGAACCTCTCTGGCTCTTTCTACCATCCGTCTCTTAACTACATCCAGGAATGGGGAAAAAAAAACCCCTTATACCTATAAGAAATTCCTACATAACTTATGGCGCAGTATAATAAATCCATATTTCATCACAAGTCACATCATCATTAAACATTAGCGACCCAGTGCCATTGGAAGCCATGCATGACATGCCATCACAATGCTTCCACCATGTTTTTCAAGGATGACGTGTGCTTTGGATTATGAGCTGTACCAAGCCTTCTCCATACTTTTGTCTTCCCACTTTGTGGCACAGGTTGATCTTAGTTTCATCTGTCCAAAGAATGCTGTTCCAGAACGTTCCATAATGTTTCTGGAGAGAGTTCTTCACTTGCATGGATGTTGTGAAGGGGTTTTTCTTCATCATGGAAAGGATTCTGCAATGATACACCACTGTTGTGCTCCGTGGACGTTCAGGTATTTTTGAGTTCCCAAGCTCACCAGTACGCTCCTTTTTTTTACCAAAATGTACCAAACTGTTGATTTGGTCACTCCCAACATTTCCACTCTCTGACGAATTTCTTCTTTGTTTTCAGCCTAATGATAGTCTATTTCACTTCCTTTGACTGCATGTTGTGGGCTCACAGCAACAGTTTCTAAATGCAAATCTAGACCTTTTACCTACTTAATTGATGCTGGTTTAATAAGGGAGTAACCCATGCAGTCCATTAAATAACTTATTATACATATTACAGAGCTGTAATTCCTAAACCTTTACTTCAATTAGTAAAGTGAGTCTTCCAGTTTAAGCCCATCTTGATTATATAACTAAATCTTGAATACGTTTTGGTAAATACCTACAATGATAAAACTTGTGTCACTGTCCAAATATTTCTGGACCTAACTATAGATGGCTAGGGGTAAACAACAGAGATGGTCAAACCTCTGAAGATTCATTTAGTTTCAGATGGTTTGGTCTAAGATTTTTTCAGGTTGAATAAGCTTGCTAGGAACCAGAGCTTAATTTGACTTAAAACATAGTGTATGATACTGTCAGGGCTCTTATCTAGCCAATTTCAAGGCAAACACAGCTGAAGATATGTCAAAGTGACAGTGACAAGTACAACAGTAGATGCAAACTGTAAGTTTAAACATACACTGCGCTGCCACTTGTTAAATTACTCTTTTTTGGGGAAAGGAGATTGTATAAAAAAAGGCAAACTTGTTGATTATATTGAAAAAAGCAAGGGTTTAGCCCATTATGATGACTTATAAATGCAACAAGCTTGATATTCTGGAGAAGAAATGTGTGGCTGAGTGACAGGTTTTTTGACATGGGAATCTTTTTCAATATAATTTTGTTTTTTTCATGCCAACACTGTGGTACCAACAGTGTTGTATAGTAGAATGTGATGGACCAGGCTACAGGACATGTGTTGCTTAGTGGTGGTAGATGTAGAAACATGAGTAGCAGTATGGCATGGAATAATGTGAGAGATTATGTTGTAGTAGTTCATTAAAAGCAGGTAGCATTAGCAGTACAGCAAATGGAACATGATACAGGGAGACTGTGGCAGCTCTATTTTGAGGCACCAGCCAAAGGTGTGTGAAAATCCTCACGGATCTGTGCCTGATTCATTTTGACAAAAATATTTTTTTTTCCACTCCAGCAGTGGACACTTTGGTCCTTCTAGGTGTTACACTGGCAGCACTGAAGACCCTTTCAGCCATTGCACTTAAGGCTGGATATGATAAAACTTCCATGGCAAACTGGACCAGCTCCTTCCACTGCTCTAATGGATGACTGACGTTCGCGTAGGAGAAACAGTTGCTGATGATGATAATGACAACCATATGCTAGATGTGGATATGGCCTGCCTATAAGGAAAATCATGGGGAGAAGGAGTAGAACAGTCTTGCTCACTTCCCCTGTTAGTGCCACTACCAAGTCTATTTTGCCAAATAAGCTGATGATGCCTTTTTATGTGAGTACATATAAATGTGTACATTTGTTCTTGTACAGCCATGGCTAATTTTTTGCTTACAGATCTTGCACATTGCCATGGATTTGTCATTTGGCAATGTACCACATATAGTGTGGAAACATTAGCAGCAGAGGAATGTGTCTGCCACTGCCACCTCACCCACCCTTCCCTCAGGCAGGTTTTTTGGTTGTTGAGACTGCACATTGGCTGTAATTGTTACTATCACCACTGCCACCACCCTCTTCCTCTGATGTCACCCTGACACAGTTGCTTTGCCCTATCTTCATAAGAATAATAACTGGCAATGTCATCATCTTTCTGCCTTTTTCAGACTCATCATGGCCATGGGATTGTTGCACACCCTCATAAATTTACACCTCGAGATTTCCCCCTAGTGACCCAAATACCACTACCAGTAGTAGTTCCACACTCCCTGCCACTACTACCTCCACCACCAACCACCAGTTATGTCTTCCTCTTCCACCTCTGCTTCCCCTATATGCAAAAAATGCTGACTGCTCTCAACCAACTCATTAAGGATTCTCAGGAAGTACAACAATCCTGTGACTACTGGCAGTGTCACCAAAACCATAAGTACTGTTGCTGTTACCACCAATATTCTTATTGTTAGTACTTGTGCAAGTGTTTCTCCCTCTCCTTTAGCCTATCCCCTGCTCTGTTTTTTCCAGCCATTTCACTGTAAGCTGCTTAATTTTAATAGTAATAGGCAACAATTCTGACATTGTTTTTGCCATTACAACGGCAGTTTTTATCCATTTTGGTTAACAAAAAAAAAAAATTCTTAACAAAAGGAGATTTTTCAGACTAGCACAAGTTTTTCCATTTCAACAGAAGTTTGTATGTATATTGGTAAACAAAAAAAACCCTTAACAGAGATTTTTCAGGTTACCACAGGGTATGTCAGTTTTTATATCGCTAGCATGACACTTTTGCCCCCCCCCCCAAAAAAAAAAACAAACAAAAAAAGCACACTATTGCCCATATAACCCTTAACAAAAGTTTTTTTCACCAACAGGACTGACTTTGTTAGTAAAAACAATGAAAGACGCTCTTTAGACAGTCCCAGATAAATCTGACACTGTATTACAAAAAAATTGCTCAATTGCAAAAAAAACTTATCTAAATTAGTTTATTGGCAATGAAAGGGTTATCTCTTCAGTGTCTATGGAACGCTAAACTACTGCAGTCAGGCTTACAGCACAGTGCAGAAATTCTCCCTTCCTCTACTCCTATGATTTCCCTGACTGTCTATAATTGATTAAATCTAACTAAACTTTGTTTCACTTCTCATTATATTATTCTGTAGTATTGTTGCTGTCGTTTTCCAGTAGAAAATTGAGCTATTGTTTAGGATCATACAGTGATAATGATAGAACATGTGACTCTCAGCTTGAACACATACCAAAATCAGATAAAAATCTTTTATTTTGTATATCTTATATTATATATTATGTCTATGACTTCAGCACTGTAAGGTCTTCAACTGCCACTCAGTATTTCCCGTTAAGTGATGCCGGAACTAGAGTCAACATCACAGACACGTTTCTCCTCCTGTATTTTCATTGCACAATGCATGTTGTGGTAGGAATTTCAGTGTGTCATTATAAAAACAGAACAATTTGGAATATTCGGGTTGAAACCGGATAGGTTCGTCCATGTCTATTAGGGACAAGTCAAGGTCACAGTTATCAGGCACAGCAGAAAACAGCTGAGAGGGATGTAGTCAGAGATCAAGTCAAAGGTCAATACACAGATCAATTCACCAGAGAAACACTTTGTGCCGGAATCTAAAGAACTATAGCCTTTGCTCAGGAAGCATGCTGGAGTCAGAGTGAGAATTTACAGATGAAGGTTTCCTGAGATTGACTAGGGGCACATTAACTGGTGCACATGCCAGCTCTTGAAAAAGGAGCGATATCTCGTGGGTCAATTTGTGGTTGTTGGCGCAGCGCATACACCATGTACTGTAGAATTCTTCATAATTAAACACTGGATTGCAGTGTAATTAATAGTGGCATCACTAAATTTTGTCACTTCACTTTGACAAAGATTGAATGTGAAAATTGTGATGCAGCAGCACTGACAGACTGCAATGGCTGCCCTCCCCTACTGTATGTTGCTAAAAGATGCCTTACAGTGTGACACTGACTCCTTTTTTCTTTCTCTAAAATCTATTAAGTGTAACTATTACTTTCTTCTCACACACTATTATCTAGCTGTATATGTATTCTGTGATTTTTCACTATTGCTGCTGGATGAGCTTTGATCGCTTACCTCTATGAATGCAAAATGTCAAGATTCTAGTTTTGCTCTTATTTAGTGGCTACATCATAATCAGTGACCTATTTCACCTACAGTCATTTATAATGGGCTGAGAGGCTGCCTGCAATGCATTATGGGGAAGTCCCTGGAGTCATGTGATCCTTTTTCAATCCACTTCTCTGTCTTGACATGGTGGCAGCCATTTTAGGCAATTCTTCACAATTGTTTCAGATTCACCAGAATCCAAAGCTTTTTGATTTTTTTTTTATAAATAGGCATCAAAGAACAATAATGCATATGTTAGACTATTCCAATTTTGCTTCAACCTTGCTATTTTCCTGAAAATTAGTACAATATATGAAAGTCAAGCAAAACAATGAAATAAAATAAAAGATTAGCCATTACTGTAATTAATTCCATTAAAGTGCACTAACAATGAAAACTAGACATTTCACAGTGCTCTTAGATTCCCATGTTCAGTACCATTATCTTTATTTATCTTGCTTACCATTATCTTTCTTTATCTTTTCAGTCCTCTTCATTTCCTAATTCACTAACAGGAAAGTGTTACAGAGCTGAAGGACAGTTTTGGTCACTGTTTATAACAAGCCTACTAACTCACATTTCTGTCTCCAGTCCTTCCTCCTTTCACACTGCAAAGAGAAAGAATCTACTTGCTTCAATCTTTGTCTATGTTGCTATAATCACTGGGCTTATTAGCTAGCAAGTTTCCTCTACAGACACACTGATCATTTGTAATTGGACATGTGGATAAGCTATTTGAGTCATTCTTTATGGATCTGGCCATCTCTCTTTTAGTAGGTAGGAAGTAAATGGCTGAAGTCAAGTCTCCTACTTTGAAATGAAGAAATGTGTAGTCTACATGTGACGGTAATAAATAGCATAGAGCATTTTTTATTATGGATTATAAACTTGAATTCACACACTGAGGGGCATAGCCATCAAGTTTGTAAGTAATGATATATGTGTGAGTTACTAGTTAACCACTGAGGTACATGCAAGTTGGTTGTGTATGTAAGATTGCAGCTTATGTCCTAATGTTCCTTGATAGATGGCCCAAAACCATTTCACATTTTCTTTTTGCAGCAGCTTAGAACTAAAGGATTTTTTTAAAATAATTCTAGTTTCAGTTGTACTTAAGGGATGTGATGGACACATATAGTAAGTAAGAATAACCAATGATATTTACAAGTGTAGGTTTTCTGCAACTTGTCAAGCTTATTTGCATACAATTTTAAGACTTTAGCATTTTTGCTCTACTCACTACTGTTTTGTAAAGTGGGCATGGTTAGACTGTCAAACTGAAGCACCATTTATCAAATTGCTGAAATCACACTTCACCGTGAGAGTAGAAAGTAAAATATCATCTCAAGTCAGAAGTGTTGACTAGAGATGGCCGAATTGGTTCGCAATGGATTTGAACTGAATATTTCCAAAGTTTGATTTTTAACTAAAGCAAACAATTGGGGATTTGTCTCGAACTAACTAAAATGGCTGCCACCAGTAAATTATTATACTCATGGTTTTCTGCAGTCTCCAGAGTATGTTGGTGACCCAGGGGAGGTGACAAAAAAAAACATTTATACTCACCTTCAGTTACCTCTTTTGGGCCTCCTCTGTGTCTTCTTCCTCGTGGCATCTGGCACACTTCTTTAACATCAGACACCTAGAGTCATCGCTGAGTCGTTTTTATTTGGCCTCAGTGGTGACATGGGCACGCCAAGCGTCATGACCAGGGGTTTGCTTCTTCTGAACACAGGACAAAACAAATCTTCTGAGGTTCACCCATCTTTAGTGTTTGAATAAAATTCCAGCATCAAAAAATTTAAATTTAACTTTTAATCCAGATTGTAGTAAAATGACATAAAAAAATCCAACAATTCACGGACCCATGACAAAGAATGAATAGATAGCCTACGCGTTTCAGAGCAAGCAGGGCTCCTAATTCATAGCTTGACTTGCTAATAACTCATGTCAAATTAAATAGCCTGCCAGAAAACCACACCTAATGACGTCACATTGGAGATTTAACTCCCAGTGTGCTGAAAATCACATTATCGGTAATAACATATATATAAATATAAACCATGATCACAAATAAACATATATACAAATACAATAATAAACATAGAACATATGAAAAATCATAAACATTCACTTACAGAAAGTAATCACATTTAGAAAAGATAAACTGCAAAAACCATTTTTCTGGTATTTCAAAAAGGTAAGGGACTGAATCACATGACTAATCACATGATGAAAATCACAGAGGGAAATTTAAATTCAACATTCTATGACAATGAATGAAAAAAAGACATGTGATTAAGTCACATGATCAAGCCATAGAGGGAAATACAAATCTAACATAATATAGCAAAAAGTAAAATGAAATCACATGATCGGACCAAAGGGGGAAAAACTTTGAACATAGCGCTATGAATGAAAGGAATCACATGATAAAATCACGTCGTAAAGCTATGGAGGAAAAAAAATTTTAACATGACATTATGAATGAATAGGATCATGTGAAAATATCACATGATCAGGAAACATCAGAGGGAAATTCAAACATGACTAAGGTTACAATGGACAAATGAAACCACATAGCGAAAACACATGATCGGATCATAATCGCTAGATTAATAAATACATGAAATCATATGACTGAATCATATAACTGAATCATGTGATCAGACCACAGGGGGGGGGATTCAAATATAATGCTGGAATACAAGATATGTAAAAAAGGCACATAATCAGAGTATAGGAAAAATTATAAACACATCGAAACATCAAAAGAAAGATCTATTAGCGATATGCCACAATTTAATACACATTAACATAAAGCATTAATGATATTCATTAAATAACCATAAATTATATTAAATCATAAAGCTTATACGATATTATCTATGTGAAAATAAACTAATAGATCAATGAAAGATCCGATCTCACATTAAGGCCATTTGGATGTCTAGTATTTCTTTTCCAAATCCAATAAGCTTCTCGCTTAAGAAGCAATTTGCGCCAATTACCCCCACGGATAGGTTTTGGTACAGATTCAATAGCAAAAAATAAAAATGAGGAAGTGTCCCCTTTATGGAAAGTGATGAAATGTTTCGAAGCATTAGACTTATTGTCAGACAAAGACTTATTACAGTCTGCCAGATGTTCTGATATCCTGATTTTAATTGGCCGGATAGTACATCCCACATAATAGATCACATAGGCTATATTTAATGACATAAACAACATGGTGACTGTTGCAATTTAAAAAAACTATGTATTTTATATGTGGGAGACTCATTATTAGAAAAGACAGACGTTTTAATTGCAAATTTGAAGACAGAACATCTGATAAGACCGCATTTGAAAAAACCTCGTACCTCCAACCAGGTCGACGAGGTTTGAGAACCCGAGCAACAGGGTCGGACTGGCCCACCGGGGAACCGGTGAATCCACCGGTGGGCCCCAAGCCCCGACTATTAGTCCTCATGTAATGGGGGCCCGATCGGGACCCTGACCATCCCGATCGGGCCCCTGAACAGTGGCGTAACAATCGCGGTCGCAGGGGTGCGAACGCGATCGGGCTCAGCGGGGTATGGTGCCCGTGGCCAGCTGGAGTTGGCCGGTCCCCGGACCACTATGATAGCGGTCGGGGAAAGCATGGTTCCCCGACCGCTATACATACTGTTATTGGAAAGGGGCCCTGGCATATTGCAGGCCCCTTTCCAATAGATGGCAGCCCAGGGGAGGTGACTGAAAATAATAAACACATATTCTCACCTCTCCTGGGCACAGCGTCCTCTCCGGCGCTCTTCTGTCATGTGACTGAGGCCTGTGATTAGGCCCCGGCGGTCACATGGGGCACGGGCGCGTAATGACGTCGGTGCGCCCCCCAATCACAGGCCTCAGCAGCGAGGTCGGAAAAGGGCCTGAAGACGCTGAAGACGACAGGATGGATCAAGGATGCCAAGGAAAGGTAAGGCAAGGTGCGTATGAGAGTTTGTTATTTTTAATCACCTTACCTGGGCCTCCGATTATTATACTCTGGGGTCTGAGGAGACCCCAAAGTATAGTAATAGCACTGAAGCGGAGGGGGGCTATTGGGCGCATATAATACTGGATGGGGGCCACTGTGGGGCTTATAATACTGTGTGGGGGCCACTGTGTGGAGCTTATAATACTGGGTGGGGGCCACTGTGGGGCTTATAATACTGGGTGGGGGCCACTGTGGGGCTTATAATACTGTGTGGGGGCCACTATGGAGCTTTTAATACTGGGTGGGGGCTACTGTGGAGCTTATAATACTGGGTAGGGGCCACTGTGGAGCTTATAATACTGGGTGGGGGCCACTGTCGAGCTTATAATACTGGGTGGGGGCCACTGTCGAGCTTATAATACTGGGTGGGGGCCACTGTGGGGCTTATAATACTGGGTGGGGGCCACTGTGGGGCTTATAATACTGGGTGGGGGCCACTGTGGGGCTTATAATACTGTGTGGGGGCCACTGTGGGGCTTATAATACTGTGTGGGGTCCACTGTGGAGCTTATAATACTGGGTGGGGGCCACTGTGGAGCTTATAATACTGGGTGGGGGCCACTGTGGAGCTTATAATACTGGGTGGGGGCCACTGTCGAGCTTATAGTACTGGGTGGGGGCCACTGTGGGGCTTATACTCCATACAGTGGCTCCTTCATTTTTTTTTTAAATTACGCGGGGCAGGTGAAAAAAACAAAACAAAACAAAAAAACCCCAAAATTTCTCTCCTGTCCCCAGTGTCTCCCAGTGCGGTTCGGTCCTGCAGTTCTGTTGTTTTCTTCCAGCTGAAGTTCCCCCTGCACATGACTACCTGTGACGTCACGTGACCCCTGAGGCCAATCAGCGACCTAAGGGAAGGGACCTGGGACGTCACAGCCAATGAGTAATTGCAGCAAAAAGAAGACAGCAAAGCTGCAGGACCGGACCGTGCTGGGAGGACACCGGAGCACCGGAGACAGGTGAGTATGTTTAGTGTGTTTTTTTTTTTTGGGGGGGGGGGGTGGGTGTAGGGGAGATTCACCTCCCCCGGACTAATTATAAAAAAGAAAAAAATTATACTGGACAACCTCTTTAAAGTGTGGCGCGTTAGGGGGGCCCTTGGGGGTATATTAAAGGGGTTGTCCAGGCATAATTTGTTATGGTTTATCCTCAGGATAGGCCATAAATACCTGATCTGTAAGGGGCCGACCCCAGACCGATCAGCTGTATGGAGCCACTTCTGATGCCCATACTGTACACAATACAGGGCCAGAAGCAGAAAGCTCTGTCCACTGTGTATTAGCCGGGCACCTTCACTGCATCTCAGCACTTATTGAAGTCAGTAGGAGCTGAGCTGCAGTGAAGGTGCTGTAACATACAGCAAGCATTCCTGCCTCTTTAAGAGGAGGGCACAGGATACAGGAACCAGGAAGTGGTACTGCTTGCTGGAGGCTAGTGTTGTGTTATATATCGGAGTGTGTAGACATGAATAAAAGAAGATGCTGTTGGATTTCATCCCTGACTTCTAATGTTCTTAAAGACAGTACAACTGGCGACGAGGATGGGATGAGAGTTCTGCTGTTGTGAGTACTGACTGCCATCTGCATAAATCCAGATACAAGGAGTGTGCTTACAGATCCACATATAAGAACTGTACCCAGAAACCTGCACATTTATCCCCTATACTGCATTACTGAATACAGGAGGGATGGCAGACTACATGCATGTGTTCCCAAAATTTGATATAGCTGACAGCCATAACCTGGCTCATAACTGGAACAAATGGATGCACAGGTTTGAGAACTTTCTGGAAGCAATAGACATAACAGATGACAAAAGAAAAAGAGCTCTATTGTTGCACCATGCTGGCACAGAGGTGTATGACATTTACAGCACCCTACCTGCTACAAGCACTGACACTTATGGCCGCTGCGCCAAAGCCTTAACAGATTACTTCAACCCTAAGCAAAACATCAGATATGAGAGATACAAGTTCAGGATTACTAAACAGCTTCCAGAAGAATCCATGGACACGTATGTCACACGCTTAAGGGAATTGGCACAGGGGTGTGCATTTACTGATGTTGATGATGAAATTATAACTCAAACCATTGTATCTTGCACATCATCCACTATAAGACGCAAAGGGTTGCAGCAGGATTACTCTCTACATGACCTTCTCAAAATGGCCCGTGTCATAGAAATAGCAGATCATCAGGCCACTGTGATAGAAAAGGGGGATGACATCCAGGTGCATAACCTCAAACATAAAGCTACTGCAGACACTACAACCCAGAAACAAAGGAAATGTTACCGGTGTGGGAAGGACTTTCCTCATGTAAATAAATGTCCAGCGTTAGGACAAACCTGCAGCAAATGCGGTAAAAAGAACCATTTTGCAACAGTGTGCAGATCAGTACTTACCAAACCTCATTACAGTCCAGCAAAACAGGCTAATGTGAAAGCCATACATCAGACTGCAGAGGAGACATCTACCACAAGTGAGGACTATGTTTACATTACTTCTACACCAAGATCCATGCAGTCTCCAAGTGTTACAATCAATGTTCTCAAAACTGATATTATTTTCACCATTGATACTGGGGCATCAGTGAACATTCTAGACAGCGATACATATAAGAAATTGAAGATACAGCTTGTCCTGGAAACTGTTCAGCTTACAAGGATGTACAAACTATGATTAATGAATTTTCCTCTTTGTTCAGTGGACTTGGAAAACTGAAGGACTTTCAAGCACATCTTCATGTGGATGAAAATGTTCGCCCAGTTGTACAATCCCACAGGCGCATTCCATTTCATCTGAGAAAGAAGGTGGAAAAAGAACTTCAATCTTTGGAAGATGATGATATTATTGAGACTGTTACAGGCCCCACTCCATGGGTCTCTCCAATTGTTGTTGTTCCAAAACCCAAAAATCCCGACCAGTTGAGACTTTGTGTGGACATGCGCCTGCCAAATGTAGCTATTCAGAGAGAAAGACACATCTCTCCCACAATACATGATATTATTCATCTACTAAATGGAGCAACTATCTTTTCGAAGCTGGACCTTAATAAAGGTTACCATCAGCTAGAACTGAGTCCAGAGTCCATATACCTAACAACATTTTCTACACATTTAGGCCTCAGGCAGTACAAACGGTTGACATTTGGTGTTTGTTCAGCTGCAGAAATTTTTCAGGATGCTATAAGAAGTGTAATTCAACATATTCCCAATACTTTCAATTACAGTGATGATATTCTAGTTTATGGCAAAACCCAAGCTGAACACAATAGTGCATTACATGAGGTTTTTCAATGCTTAGCATCTCAGGGACTCACTATAAACAAAGACAAGTGTGAATTTAACAAAACGTCCTTGGAGTTTTATGGTCACATCTTTTCAGCAGCAGGAGTACAGCCTGATCCCAAAAAGGTACAGGTGATAAAAATGGCCTCCATTCCTCAGAATGTCAGTGAAGTTCGCTCCTTTCTTGGAATGTCCAGTTACTGTGCTAGATATATCCAGAACTTCTCCAGCATTAGCGCACCACTGAGGGAACTCACGAAACAAGGCTGTGAATTCAAGTTGTCCCCAGACTGTCAAACCTCTTTTGATGCAATTAAAAGTGAACTATGCTCCACAACTACCATGGCTTACTTTGATCCCACTTTACGCACAGAATTGATTGTGGATGCAAGTCCGGTGGGACTGGGGGCTATTCTAACGCAATACTTACCCAATAATCCAGACCCTTCCATCATTGCATATGCCATCAGAGCATTAATGAATACTGAAAAGAAATACTCTCAGCCTGAAAAGGAGAGCCTAGCTGTTGTCTGGGGATATGAACACTTTCATCTCTTTCTCTATGGAGCTCCATTCACCATAGTCACAGATCATCAAGCACTCCTCATCATCTTTGGAAACCCCAGAGCCAAGATGCCAGCTAGAATTGAACGGTGGGGTCTGCGACTTCAAGATTACAATTACACAATCGTTCATAGGCCTGGAAAATACAGTAATCCAGCTGACTACATATCCAGAATCCCACAGAAGAAGAAGATCAAATTCTACATCAGGCAACTGAACAGTACATCAACTTTGTTGCAGTTCATGCAGTACCAAAAGCACTTTCAGCTGATCAATTTGTGACGGCAACTGCAAATGACAAGACGCTTTGTGCTTTAATACAAATTATCCGGAATGGAAAATGGCATGAAATCCAGAGAACAAAATTTCCAGATCTTGACATCAACATTAGGGAACTGAAATCGTTCTCTAGTGTCAGAAATGAACTATCAGTCACTGAGAATCACCTAATTCTGCGAGGAACCAAACTGGTGGTTCCAAAGGCTTTGCGTCCCAAAGTACTACAGATTGCTCATGAAGGTCATTTGGAAATTGTGGGTACAAAAAAACTTCTCAGAGAAAAAGTGTGGTTCCCAAATATGGATTATTTAGTAGAACACACGGTAAAACACTGCAATACTTGCCAGCTTGTGACTCCTGCAGCGAGCCCTGAACCCCTACAAATGTCTCCTCTACCAACGGCTGTCTGGGAGGAAGTAGCGGTTGATATCTATGGGCCACTACCTAATGGACAGTACATCCTAGTGGCAATTGCTGAATATTCCAGATATCCTACAATTGCATTTATTTCGTCAACTTCAGCAACCAGTGTCATACCGGAGTTGGATACTATTTTCTCAGCATATGGTATTCCAAAAATAGTCAAAACAGACAATGGACCTCCATTTAATGGACATACATTTGTACAATTTTCTGAATACCTTGGGTTCACTCACAGGAAGATAACACCTTGCTGGCCACAAGCAAATGGAATTGTGGAAAGATTTATGCGCACCTTAGGGAAGAGAGTCAAAGCAGCCGCTCTGGAGCAGATACCACTGAAGCAGGCCCTGAACAAATTCCTACGCAACTACAGAAGTACCCCGCACTCAACGACTAATGCTGCTCCTGCTCATCTACTGTTCAACCGAACTCCTCGCATACGCATTCCTGATGTGGCTACCCATGCACTGCCAGCTGAGTCAACTGTTAGACCAACAGACTTACACAACAAGCACAAAATGAAACATTATGCGGATAAGAGAAGACATGCGGAGCCATCTGCTATTCGGACGGGTGATAAAGTTGTTGTTCGTCGAAAGCCAAACAATAAGACATGTCCAGTTTATGATCCAGCAGGCTATCATGTAACAGCCAAGAAAGGAAGCATGGTCACAGCTGAGCGGGATGGACACTCCATAACCAGGAATGCCTCACATTTCAAAATAATACCAGACAATGACTTTAATGAACTCTCTCAGACTGACGGAGCTGCTGTTGATAGTGGCAACTCTCAACAGGATATAGCCAGCCCATCGGTAAGCAGTGATCCTGGCCATTCTAGACGGTATCCTACCAGAGAAAGAAGAGCCCCATCTAGACTCATTGAGGAGGTTTAGCCAGGATCCTGGAACCTTGATCAGATTATATATATATATGATTGTGAACTGTATTTTCATGTTCATGTTTTCCTTGTGTTTTTTTTTTTTGTTTTGTTGTTGTATTTCACCATAACTGTTTAAATGTCAAATGGGGTTTAAATAAAAAAAAAAAAAAAAAAACAACACAGGGGGGGTGATGTAACATACAGCAAGCATTCCTGCCTCTTTAAGAGGAGGGCACAGGATAAAGGAACCAGGAAGTGGTACTGCTTGCTGGAGGCTAGTGTTGTGTTATATATCGGAGTGTGTAGACATGAATAAAAGAAGATGCTGTTGGATTTCATCCCGACTTCTAATGTTCTTAAAGACAGTACAGGTGCCGGGCTGCTATACAGCGGATGGAGCTTTCTGCTTCCGGCCCTGTGTTGTGTACAGAACGGGCTCCGGAAGTGGCTCCAAACAGCTGATGGGGCCGTGTGTCAGCCCCCTACCGATCAGGTATTTATGGCCTATCCTGAGCATAGGACATAAAAAAGATTAACCCTGGACAACCCCTTTACTATGCCCCATACAGTTTAATGTCCCCCCCCCCCACAGGATGTTAGCCCCCATCACTGCTCCCACACAATATAATGACCCCATCACTGTTCCCCATACAGTATGGGGGACCAGTGAAGAGGCCACTATGTGGGGGGACCAGTGAAGTGACCATAGAAAAATTTGGCCCAGACAACCCTTTAAAAGAGGTTGTCCATAGACTGGAGCGACCACTGTGTCGGCCGCCAGGGAGGTGTAAAAATAAGAAAATTAAAGAATAAAAGCATACTCACCTGTCCCCAGCACCCCGTTGTCCCCTGCCTGTGTCTGTTCGGTCTCACGGCGTCTCATTTCTGGAAATCCTGTACCTAATTGGTCTTAGTGATCACATGAGGTGCAGAACTCCCAGCAAGGAGTCGCCGGCATGAGACTGAATGGATACTGGCAGCGGACAATGGAGCACCAGGGACAGGTGAGTATGCTTTTTAATTTACTTATTTTTTACTTTACACCTCCCGCCATCTACATTGGGTGCTCCAATTCCAATTCCTCTTTAAAGGATTTATCCATCTTTCTAATATTGATGTCCTGTCCTTAGGATAGGCCATCAATATTACATCTGCGATGATAGAACAGCCAGGACCTCTGCAGATCAGCTTTTCCAGGACAGTGCGGCTACAGGTAAAGGTAACAATTCTTGGAGCCACGCTATTCACTTGCTATACAAGGTGTAGCAGTAGGTTTAGGTAGTGCAGTGGTGCACATGGTATAGTGGGTGAGCAGCATGGCTCCCGACATGTTATTACCTTTAGCCGCCCTGTCTCGGTACCGCTGATCTGCAGAGGTCCTGATGGTGGGCCCCTAGAAAAAATTCCACTGGTGGGCCCTAGACATCCCAGTCCGACACTGCCGAGCAATATAAACTAGGGGATAAAATATCTCTAAGAGAACGACCTCATCGTGCAACAAAACACACCCCAGTGTCTAGAATTTTATTGACAACAGAGCCAGCTTGTAAAATAAGTAAATTTCGTTTAATGATCTGTAGAAAAAGTTATGTTGGTAGAACAATATTGATCATTTCGAGATGTAGAACGATTGTTCAATAAAGATAAACGTTCTTTATTGTCAACCAATTTTTTAGCCCTATTTAATGACCATTGTGTATTAATGACCTCTGTATTTTAATCTGGTAAGGGTTTGTGCACTTTGTTGTTGATAATCTGAATCAGTAGTACAAGCGCGCTTTGTGCGGGTGAGTTCACCTACAGGAATAGATTTTAATGTGTATTTAGGGTGACTACTGGATGCTAGTAAAATTGTATTTCCGGCTGTTGGTTTCCTATATAGGGAAGTAATGACCATTTTATCGTTAATATCCCCTTTCAAGTCTATATCTAGAAAACAAATCTTTTCACAATTCAGAGTGTGTGTAAACTGTAGATTTAATTCATTATTGTTAAGATAATGAATGAAACTTGGTATGGACGTCACATCCATCCCCTTTCCAAACAATCAAAATGTCATCAATATAACGTCCATACCAATGAATACAAGAAAAAAAAAAGGATTATTGTTAGAAAATATGTGGGATTCTTCCCACCATGTCATATACAAGTTAGGGTGGGTTCACACCTGCGCTTCAGTCCGTCCGTTGCCAATCCGAGTGAAAATCTCGGCGAACGGGATTGGCATCGGATACAGACAGGTCAGCGACGCATTGGTTAAAAACCCATTCATTTGAATGGGTTTTTAAAGCAATGCGAGGGTGTCCGATTACACCCTCTGCGCTGCGAAGCCGTTTTTTTTCGTCGGACAAGAAGTCCTGCCTGTCCGACTTTGTTTCCGACGAAAAAAAAGGATTCGCAGCACAGAGGGTGCAATCGGACACCCTCGCATTGCTTTAAAAACCCATTCAAATGAATGGGTTTTTAACCAATGCGTCGCTGACCGGTCTGTATCCGATGCCAATCCCGTTCGCCGAGATTTTCACTCGGATTGGCAACGGACGGACTGAAGCGCAGGTGTGAACCCACCCTTAGCCAAAGAAGGTGAAAAAGGGGCCATTTTATCATATGATTCCTTTCATTCATAGCGCTATGTTCAAATTTTTTCCCCCTTTGGTCCGATCGTGTGATTTCATTTTACTTATTGCTATATTATGTTAGATTTGCATTTCCCTCTATGGCTTGATCATGTGACTTGATCACATGTCTTTTTTTCATTCATTGTCATAGAATGTTGAATTTAAATTTCCCTCTGTGATTTTGATCATGTGATTAGTCATGTGATTCAGTCCCTTACCTTTTTGAAATACCGGAAAAATGGTTTTTGCAGTTTATCTTTTCTAAATGTGATTACTTTCTGTAAGTGAATGTTTATGATTTTTCATATATTCTATGTTTATTATTGTATTTGTATAATTTACTTGCATGTATTTGTATATATGTTTATTTGTGATCATGGTTTATATTTATATATATTATTACCGATAATGTGATTTTCAGCACACTGGGAGTTAAATCTCCAATGTGACGTCATTAGGTGTGGTTTTCTGGCAGGCTATTTAATTTGACATGAATAATTAGCAAGTCAAGCTATGAATAAGGAGCTCTGTTTGCTCTGAAACGCGTAGGCTATCTATTCATTCTTTGTCATGGATCCGTGAATTGTTGCATTTTTTATGTCATTTTACTACAATCTGGATTAAAAGTTAAATTTTAATTTTTTGATGCTGGAATTTTATTCAAACACTAAAGATGGGTGAACCTCAGAAGATTTGTTTTTCCGGGATTATTTCCATGCATCAGTATTCAAAATTATAAGCTGTTCATTCAGGTGGTGAGCAGTGAGAACCCTTTTTCATCTTTAGTGTTGACTTGCACCAAACATGCACCAAATTATCAAACACTGGGTGCAGTGGCATAACTAGGAATAGCTGGGCCCCAAGGCGAACATTTGACATGGCCCCCCCCCAGAACCAGTTACGGGTCCCCAAACAGTAAAATATACTCAACAGTGGCCCCCACACATCATTATATGCTCCACAGTGGCCCCCATACAGCATTATATGCTCTCCATTGCTCCCCCCACACACAGTATAATATGCGACCCACAGTGGCCCCACACAGTATAATAAGCTCCACACAGTGGCCCCCACCCAGTATTATATGCCACCCACAGTGGGCCCCACCCAGTATTATATGCTCCATACAGTGGCCCACACACAGTATTATATGCCCCCCACCCAGTATTATATGCTTCCAACAGCCCCCCTTCTGTTTCGGTGCTATTATTATACTCTGGGGTCTCCTCAGACCCCAGAGTATAATAATCGGAGGCCCAGGAAAGGTGATTAAAAATAACAAACATTCATACTCACCTTGCCTTACCTTTCCTTGGCATCCTCGCTCCATCCTGCCATCTTCAGTGTCTTCAGCCTCTTCCAACGTCGCTGCTGAGGCCTGTGATTGGGCCTCAGCGATCACGTGGGGGAGCACTGACGTCACTACGCGGCCGCACCCCATGTGAGCGCTGGGGCCTTATCACTGGCCTCAGTCGCATCACGGAAGAACGCCGGAGAGAACGCTGTGCCCAGGAGAGGTGAGAATATGTGTTTATTATTTTCAGTCACCTGCCATGTGCTGCCATCTATTGGAAAGGGGCCTGCAATATGCCAGGGCCCCTTTCCAATAACAGTATGTATAGCGGTCGGGGAACCATGCTTTCCCCGACCGCTATCATAGTGGTCCGGGGCCCGGCCATCTCCAGCTGCACGCAGGCCCCGTACCCTGCCGGGTCTGGTCGCGGTCGCACCCCCTGCGACCGCAATCATTACGCCACTGTTTTGTGGGGTTCGCGGTGGCGGCTGCCACAGGTATCCGGGCCCCCTAATGTCCCGGGCCCTGTGGCAGTCGCTACCGCTGCTACCCCGGTATTTACTCCCCTGACTGGGTGACTTTTGATATTTTTTTTGCAAATTATGGCAATGCACACTGTGATGGTGTGTTATGTTATATCCCTATTGCTTACTGTGATATTTGTTTTGTATCTCGTGTTGTCTCTACTGATGTGTATTGTCCCATGTCCTGTCTGCCACACCAGGACTTGTGTACAAAGGGGGGGGGGGGGAATAATCAAATCAGTATTGTTTGGCCTTAGCTGAATGGTATTGGTCCCCTTGTGAGGACCACCTGTGGAGATCCACCTTTTGTGCCAGGTCTTTCTCTGGTCCCGGGGAGACTGGAGCCTGCCTGTCTAGTCACCCCACTCAATGGTATAAGAACGGATAGGGGAAAGAGCTGTTGAGTCAGATACTTCTGGAGTTACAGTGCCTTGCGAAAGTATTCGGCCCCCTTGAACTTTTCAACCTTTTGCCACATTTCAGGCTTCAAACATAAGGATATAAAATTTTAATTTTTTTGGTAAAGAATCAACAAGTGGGACACAATGGTGAAGTGGAACGAAATTTATTGGTTATTTAAAACTTTTGTAAAAAATAAAAAACTGAAAAGTGGGTCGTGCAATATTATTCGGCCCCTTTACTTTCAGTGCAGCAAACTCACTCCAGAAGTTCACTGAGGATCTCTGAATGATCCAATGTTGTCCTAAATGACTGATGATGATAAATATAATCCACCTGTGTGTAATCAAGTCTCCGTATAAATGCACCTGCTCTGTGATAATCTCAGGGTTCTGTTTAAAGCGCAGAGAGCATCATGAAGACCAAGGAACACACCAGGCAGGTCCGTGATACTGTTGTGGAGAAGTTTAAAGCCGGATTTGGATACAAAAAGATTTCCCAAACTTGAAACATCCCAAGGAGCACTGTGCAAGCGATCATATTGAAATGGAAGGAGTATCAGACCACTGCAAATCTACCAAGACCCGGCCGTCCCTCTAAACTTTCATCTCAAACAAGGAGAAGACTGATCAGAGATGCAGCCAAGAGGCCCATGATCACTCTGGATGAACTGCAGAGATCTACAGCTGAGGTGGGAGAGTCTGTCCATAGGACAACAATCAGTCGTACACTGCACAAATCTGGCCTTTATGGAACAGTGACAAGAAGAAAGCCATTTCTCAAAGATATCAATAAAAAGTCTTGTTTAAAGTTTGTCACAAGCCACCTGGGAGACACACCAAACATGTGGAAGAAGGTGCTCTGGTCAGATGAAACCAAAATCGAACTTTCTGGCCACAATGCAAAACCATATGTTTGGTGTAAAAGCAACACAGCTCATCACCCTGAACACACCATCCCCACTGTCAAACATGGTGGTGGCAGTGTAAGAGACAGCCAATGTTGTCCTAAGCTTCATTTGTCTGTATAAACTGTTAATGTTGAATGTATTTCTGTGATTCTGTTCCTTTAAGACAGCAGCCATTGTAATTGTGACATGATGCTGGAGTGATTCCCCCCCCTTTTATGTCAGCTTGCCTGTTCTGCAGACAGAATGTGAGCAGAGAAGCAGGAAGTGACGAGACAGAGAGCAGCAGCCATCTTAGCAAGTGTTGTATTGAACTGGTGTGGAGATTTTTCTGTACAGCTAAGCTGTATCTTGGTCCAGAGACAAACAGAGTGTAAAGAGACAACAGGACTAGTGAGTCCACGTGAAAGGAACTGTGCTCAGTGGCTGATCAGTGAGACTGACATTGTGACTGTGTATATGGATACCACAGATAGAGACTCGCAGTGCTGTTGATGTACTGGACAGCACCTGCTAAACCCCGGCTTACATCCCAGCTCAGTGTATGGATTCGGCAGGACTGTCAGTGTGCTGAGTGGAATCTGCTGTTGGATTACATTGCATTCATTGGGTTTCCCTGTTAAAGAGGACTTCATTTCTCCCAAGATCCTGATAACAGTGAGGAGAGGACGTTTCACTATAAAAGAAAGGAACGACTTTGGGCCCCACCGCGCGCTTCTACAGACTGTAAGCGGTCCACCTGGACCACTGGGGAAAAGGGGGTGCACCCAAATGTGATGTCAGGGTCAGTTAGGGATAGTTTTGAGTATATTGTTCATTCAGTGTCCATACTGCAGAATTGGACAGAGTAAAAGTAGAAACCATTGCAGAATTTGCCTTGAAATTGTTCATGCTATATTGTATATTTTGCTTGTCTTTATCCCTGTCATTTTACCTTCAAATAGCCTTTATTAACTTATAGTAAATATATATTCTTTTCTTGAACTACCGCGTGTGCGTTCATTTCTGGTTGCGGAGACCAAACCACCTGCCTTGCTCTCGGTTCACAAATTGGCGTAGTCGGCAGGATCCGCTTACCAGAATGGACGGTGACGCACCCGTTCGGGAGAATGGTGCTGGAGGAAGAATGCCAGCAGGGGCTATAATGAGTCAGTTAGCTAAATTTGATGGCAATAATATGTCAGTGAGTATGTGGGTGGAACAGATATGAATGATACAGCGAATGTACCAGACCGCACCAGAAGTACTAGTAGAGCTAGCAATATTGACATTACAAGGGGATGCTAAGACCACGGTGATATTGAGGCCATTTGAACAAAGGCAGACATTTGAGCAAGTAGTCCAGATTCTAGAAACCATTTATGGAGAAACTGCATTGCTGGGGTCTCTGCAGGCTCGGTTCTTCCAGAGGGTACAACAGGAGAATGAAAGCCTTCCCCAATATGCAAATGCCCTACAAGAACTGCTCCGAGATATTCAAGTGAAGGAAAGAGGGGGCTCGCCAGCCTTCTGTAACCCTGATCGGACTCTCCGTGACCAGTTTGTCCTGGGGATACGTGACGGCAGTTTAACTGTGACTATGCAGGATTTTATACGACGAGAGACTGATGCTAAATTCCATGATGTACAGGTAGAGGCCATCTCCCTTGCCAATAGTATGTTCCCGAAGCCCCAGACCGCAGTTGGAGTTACTTTGTCACAGGGGGCTAGTTCTGGCTCAGAGACAGTAGAAAAGGGGACGGTTAAAGAAATTCTCACAGTAATGCAGAAACTGCAAGAGCAAATGGAACACTTGCACACCCGTTGTGATGAACATTTTATGAAAATTGCAGACTTCCAGAAAACTGGAGGTGAAAGGGTGAGCCGTCCATACCCAGAAAATCAGAATCACCCACCACCCCGCTGGAGGGATGAGGATAGGACCTACCGAAGGGGTCCAAATCAGTTAATGCAGTGCTCAGGAGAAATCGAAGGGGCTTACCGAAGGGGCCCAAACAGATGGCCAGAACGACGGGAGATACGCTGCTGGGAGTGTGGACGGATGGGCCACGTTGCTGCTAGATGTCCAGAGCAGCGACAAACTTATGAGAGACCGCCGTTAAACTGAAGTCCCCTGCTGCTGTAGGGCGTGTAGTAGGGGAGACTGACAAGGAGACTATGTGGGGAGAATGCCCTAATGATGACCTGATCGCTGCAAGTCCTGTTATACAGGTGGAAATGGAGGGTATTCCGGTTACCGGGATGATTGACACGGGTTCCCAAGTAACGACCTTGAGTAGAGACTGTTATGAACGGTACTTCCAGCAACATGTGAAATATGATCCCCATACATTCGTACGAGTGGTCGCAGCTAACCAGTTACCAGTTCCAGTCGTGGGAGTGGCCTGGATGAATGTCCGGGTATGTGGCCAAGATCTGGGTAGGAAAGGCATTGTGGTGGTACAGGAGTCACATGAAGTAAAGGTCCCTGTCATTTTGGGGATGAATGTGTTAAAAGAATTAGATCAGATCCTCTTTGAAAAGAAAGGTCACGGTTATTGGAAAGAAACCACCACCCATCGGCCTACTCAAACAGCTTTCCAGCGGCTGATCCGGACATGTGGCTTACAGAAAAGTTCGGATGCGCAGCGTCCTCTGGCTCGAATTTCAGTTCCTTTGCATACAAAAGTTACACTGCCACCCAGTCGGGAGACAATAGTGTCTATGCCCGTAGGCACCTGTCGGAAACTAGAGGGCATAGCTGTGTTGGTAGAACCACTGCAGGCAGCCGAAGGAGGTGTTGATCCACTAGTGGCCCGTTCCTTGGCAATAGTTCGCAATGGAAGAGTACCACTTCGATGTGTAAACACTCAGGACCAGAGTGTGGACCTGACCCCAGGGAGGCAGCTGGCTAACATCTATGTGACTCCGGAGGAAGTAAGGAAAGTAACTCCAATGCAGCTGAAGCCGACTGAAAGGGATGAGTGGACCGTAACTGTGTCCATGGGAGAAGATGAGGAACCCACCTCTGAATGGAATGGCCGTGCAATTCGAGAACAGATGAAGATGGATGCAAGTTCATGTTCTCTGGAATGTGTGCAGAAGGTAGATGAACTGTTGTGGGAGAACCGAGCCGCCTTTTCACGGTATGCTGAAGATTTTGGATGTACCACAGGGATCTACCATGAGATTCCCACAGGAGACACCCCTCCAATTAGAGAGCGCTACCGACAAATTCCTCCACAGTTGTATCAGGAAGTAAAAGAACTGTTAGCTAAGATGCTACAGGGTGGGATCATCCAAGAAAGCCAGAGTCCCTGGGCAGCTCCTGTGGTGTTAGTAAGAAAAAAAGATGGGTCCATCCGATTTTGCGTAGACTATCGGAAGTTAAACGCTTGCACCGTACGAGATTCCTACCCCTTGCCACGGATTGAGGAGTCCCTCTCAGCGCTGGGGAGAGCCCGGTACTTCTCCTCACTAGATCTGGCTAGTGGGTATTGGCAGGTGCCGATGGCCACAAAAGACAAGGAGAAGACGGCATTCATCTTGCCCATGGGACTATACGAATTTAACCGGATGCCCTTCGGGTTGACAAATGCACCCGGAACGTTTCAGCGGTTGATGGAGAAATGTCTCGGTGACTTCAACTTTGAGTTCACTCTCATCTACTTGGATGACATTATAGTGTATTCTGCGACCTTTGAAGACCATCTCCACCAGTTGGGGCAAGTATTTCGAAGATTGCGGGAACATGGGCTCAAATTGAAACCCAGTAAATGTCGGTTGTTCCAATCTGAAATTGATTACTTGGGTCACCGCGTATCAGGAGAAGGGGTGAGACCATCAAGAGACAAGATAGCGGCTGTTCAAGATTGGCCAATACCGACTACCCTGCGAGAAGTGAGGGCGTTCCTTGGAGTAGCCGGTTACTATCGACGGTTTATTAAGGATTTCGCCAAGGTAGCAGCACCACTTAATGCTCTCCTACGAGGCACATCCGGTGGTCCAAAGAACCGGTCCGTGAAGTGGGGACCTGAACAGGAACAAGCCTTCCAGGCATTAAAGGATGCACTGACAACAGCCCCAATCTTGGCATATGCTGATTACCACTTGCCGTTCCAGCTGTATACGGATGCAAGCCTGTATGGTCTTGGAGCAGTGCTTTCCCAGCTTCAGGATGGCCAGGAGAGGGTCATAGCGTACGGCAGCCGGTCTTTGAGAGATTCTGAAAGAAACCCCGAGAATTATAGTTCATTTAAGTTGGAGCTGTTGGCACTGGTATGGGCCATGACCGAGAAATTCTCTGAATATTTGACCGGTGCTGAAGTTTTAGTACTGACTGACAACAACCCACTAGCTCACCTGGAAAATGCCAAGCTTGGGGCGTTAGAGCAGAGGTGGATAGCCCGAATGACTAAGTTCAATTACCGCATTAAGTATCGGTCCAAGACAGAGAACCAGAATGCTGACGGGCTTTCTAGGGTAACCGCCCAGACCCCCACAGTAGACGTGGATCATGAGTTGGAGCATGTGGAGGTGCCCGACTTCAGCAGATTTTCACAGGCCTTGGCCGCCGCTAATCAGTTTGAGTTGGAGGGGACTGAAACGGCTCCTTTCTTTGGTCCCTCACGACAGGAATGGGCACAGATACAACAGACCCATGAGGGGCTGGCACAGATGATCAAGTGTGTTGAGAAAGGCCAGAAGCCCTGTAGAGAGGAAAGAGAACGACTGACACGTGAGATATTATCTGTTCTGAGTCAGTGGGAAAAGTTGGAGATGAAAAATGGAGTGCTATGCCGAAAGGTCTATTTACCTTCTGAGATCGACATTCGATACCAAATTGTGGTGCCTAGTGAACTGGCTCGCTCGTTGGCAGTTGAGGCTCATAATAAGAATGGACATTTTGGTCATGAGAAGACCTTTCGTTGGTTACAGCGACTGATTTACTGCCCTGGTCTTCGTCAAATGGTCGAAGAAGTATGCCGCAGCTGTCGAACTTGTGAGATCCATAAGGCAATAGAACAGAGAGCTCCCCTGCAAACCATCGTGACCCAGGAACCTTTAGAAATTGTCATGATAGACTATCTAATGGTGGGCCCATCCAATAGCGGACACCAGTATTGCCTCGTAATGGTGGATCACTTCACCAAATTTGCGGTGGTAACCGCCACCAAGGACCAGACAGCTGAGTCAGCAGCTCGTGCTCTGTGCCAAGATTTCATTCGAGTATATGGGTGCCCTAAACGCATCCACTCCGACCAGGGTGCCTGCTTTGAGGGACACGTAATGAAAGAAGTTCAACGTATCTACGGGATAAAGAAGTCGCACACGACTCCATACCACCCTCAGGGAAATGGGGCCTGTGAAAGATTCAACAGAACTCTGCTACAGATACTGCGGACTCTGGAGGAAGACAAGAAGTTACAGTGGCCTCAGTTCTTGTCTGAAATGGTGTGGGCCTATAACAATCAGGTCCATTCTACAACGGGGTACTCTCCTTATACACTTCTCTTTGGGCGGTCTGGGCGAAGTGTAGGAGAATTACAGTTGGATGATGTGGATGGGTTCCCTCCGAGGGATCCAACCTCTTGGGTGCGGGCGCACCGGCAGAGACTTGAGACGATCCATCGATTGGTGCGGCAGCGCCTGCAAGAACATCCCCATCCTGATAAGACCCCAGTGCAAGAAGCACCATTGCAACCAGGCGACCTGGTGCTAGTTCGTGTCAAGAAACCCCAAGGGAAATTGGAAAGCCGATGGGAGGCTTTGCCGTATCGTGTTGTTGGCCGCAAGTATGCGAATGGGCCAGTGTACCAGGTCCAGAAAGAAGGAACTGATTGTGTTCGAGTACTTCACCGAAATATGTTGCGCCTGTGTCATTCTGAAGGGACAAATCATGATGGGCTTGCCAATGTGAATGAGCTCCCACAGTCAGAGAATGGAGGTGCGGAATGGGCCTCAGACGAGGAGGATGATTGTTGGCCGATCCCTGCTCCTGGGGATGTTCCACCTGTGACTACTGTATCTCCGGCCTGTGCCCCCTCTGGTGCGGAATCCGCTGGTCCTTCTCAGCCCATAGCTGCAGCACCCCATAATATACCACCGGTCCTCAGACGGACCACTAGGCCAAATGCTGGTATTCCCCCTGTTCGGTATGCGCAGGATGAGTTTGTTTGGCCTGCCATACATCGGTATACTACCACCCTGTGCATAAAAGTACAACCCTCTGGATATACAGTCATAGGCAGGGACTGCCAATCTTAAAGTGGGGGGAATATGTAAGAGACAGCCAATGTTGTCCTAAGCTTCATTTGTCTGTATAAACTGTTAATGTTGAATGTATTTCTGTGATTCTGTTCCTTTAAGACAGCAGCCATTGTAATTGTGACATGATGCTGGAGTGATTCCCCCCCCTTTTATGTCAGCTTGCCTGTTCTGCAGACAGAATGTGAGCAGAGAAGCAGGAAGTGACGAGACAGAGAGCAGCAGCCATCTTAGCAAGTGTTGTATTGAACTGGTGTGGAGATTTTTCTGTACAGCTAAGCTGTATCTTGGTCCAGAGACAAACAGAGTGTAAAGAGACAACAGGACTAGTGAGTCCACGTGAAAGGAACTGTGCTCAGTGGCTGATCAGTGAGACTGACATTGTGACTGTGTATATGGATACCACAGATAGAGACTCGCAGTGCTGTTGATGTACTGGACAGCACCTGCTAAACCCCGGCTTACATCCCAGCTCAGTGTATGGATTCGGCAGGACTGTCAGTGTGCTGAGTGGAATCTGCTGTTGGATTACATTGCATTCATTGGGTTTCCCTGTTAAAGAGGACTTCATTTCTCCCAAGATCCTGATAACAGTGAGGAGAGGACGTTTCACTATAAAAGAAAGGAACGACTTTGGGCCCCACCGCGCGCTTCTACAGACTGTAAGCGGTCCACCTGGACCACTGGGGAAAAGGGGGTGCACCCAAATGTGATGTCAGGGTCAGTTAGGGATAGTTTTGAGTATATTGTTCATTCAGTGTCCATACTGCAGAATTGGACAGAGTAAAAGTAGAAACCATTGCAGAATTTGCCTTGAAATTGTTCATGCTATATTGTATATTTTGCTTGTCTTTATCCCTGTCATTTTACCTTCAAATAGCCTTTATTAACTTATAGTAAATATATATTCTTTTCTTGAACTACCGCGTGTGCGTTCATTTCTGGTTGCGGAGACCAAACCACCTGCCTTGCTCTCGGTTCACAGCAGCATCATGGTTTGGGCCTGCTTTTCTTCAGCAGGGACAGGGAAGATGGTTAAAATTGATGGGAAGATGGATGGAGCCAAATACAGGACCATTCTGGAAGAAAACCTGTTGATGGAGATTTATCTTCCAACAAGACAATGATCCCAAACATAAAGCAAAATCTACAATGGAATGGTTCACAAATAAACGTATCCAGGTGTTAGAATGGCCAAGTCAAAGTCCAGACCTGAATCCAATCGAGAATCTGTGGAAAGAGCTGAAAACTGCTGTTCACAAACGCTCTCCTTCCAACCTCACTGAGCTCAAGCTGTTTTCCAAGGAAGAATGGGCAAGAATTTCAGTCTCTCGATGTGCAAAACTGATAAAGACATACCCCAAGCGACTTGCAGCTGTAATCGCAGCAAAAGGTGGCGCTACTAAGTATTAACTTAAGGGGGCCGAATAATATTGCACGCCCCACTTTTCAGTTTTTTATTTTTTACAAAAGTTTAAAATATCCAATAAATTTCGTTCCACTTCACCATTGTGTCCCACTTGTTGATTCTTCACCAAAAAAATTAAAATTTTATATCCTTATGTTTGAAGCCTGAAATGTGGCAAAAGGTTGAAAAGTTCAAGGGGGCCGAATACTTTTGCAAGGCACTGTATCACCTGTTGAGAAGCTGAGTTGAGGCCAGCAACCAAAGGGAGACAGAGAGAGTTATCTATACCTGAAAGGAGGCTGTGCTGAGGTCAGATTCCCTGTCCTGAGGGAGCCTGAAGACGGATTTGTGCCGTTTATGCCTGGGGACTAGTTGTTGCTGTCTACATTCCTGTGAGTGTCCTGGAGAGATAGTGGACTGCGATTCATCCCCTGTGTGTCCTCCTAGGGGGTTGCTTTGGATACAGACTGTGCTGTGGGTATGGACTGTGTTCAGTACTGGTGTAGCATGCTACCTTTTGCCTCCTCATTTCTGGAATAAAATTGTTGGGCTGCTCCATTCTTCCTCGCCCTGTTGATTCTTGTGGTCATTGAGAAAAAAACCCTCCTTTACACACACTTTAACAAAACTGACTTTAATAAATTTCCTCATGATAAATATGAACAATTGACTTATTACATCTTCAAACAAATAATAGTGCAACGTTATATTAGCAACTCTCTGGTATGCAAATACAGTGCATTAATAATTCTAAAGCAAAGTAAAAAGGAGGAAAGATTTCTAGTTTAAAAAGTGGAAAGTTATGTGATTTTCACATCTGCATTTACCTACCATGGTGTTGGTAGCACATGGAATTGAAGTCTATAAAGTGTTCTGGTATACATTATACATGGAAATTATAATATTGTAACTTTCCCTGTATTCTCTGCAGCATATATAATTTATTATACACTACTTGTAGAGAAAAACATTAAGGCATGTTTAGTGTATTCTTCCATCTTAAAAATTATTAAAATTATAATGTTGTAAGTGGATCACAGAATTAACTTTTAATTGAGATGAAACTATTGAAACTGAAAGTGCAATTTTAAATGTGTTTTGCTTATGATAAAATTATGAGCATCCATTGGAGCTGTGAAAGGGCTGCCTGCGGGCATAAGCAAAGTCAGTCACTAATTTAAGCACTCACGTAGCCAGACTCCACATAGGCATAAATACATAAAAAATGCAAACTACTCAGAAACCTATGCTCTTCATGAGTTAGTTAGCTCAGCGAGCAAATAGGTACATGCAATGACAATCTTTCAATGACAAAGTAGAATTACAGACCACATGGTGTTTCCCAAATATTCACAGTTCTACTGACATAGTTACATATGAAACTATATTATTTTTCCTCCGTAAAAATTTTGCAATATGACGAGTATTATGTCCTTTTTTATGATTTCTCGGCTCTTTACATGCTGGTAACATCTACATCCGAGGCTCTCGCGTACTTGAAATTTTTAAGCTACTCATACACATGAGATAGATGCCAGTATATTGTAGCCTGTTCTCCTGATGCTCTGACTCTATTATTTGACCAACCTTGCTCTACTTTTTCTGCTTGAACCTGGAGTCGAAGTGTCAGGAGAGCAGGCTGAAATAGAAGACTTCTAGTCCCTCATCCGAACTATGAAGAGCTCAGAATTGGATCAACAAGCAACCAGCATCTTTATTAATAGATTGCCCTTGCCCCTTCTGGTGATGTCATAGTACAGGTATAATAAACACTGAAATCCTAGAAGGGTTATTGCACTACAGTGATGTCTAAGTATGGGAATGACATACCCAGTGATCTCACAAAACAGGAATTAAAAAGAGTTATGCCATGGCACAGGAATAATAGTCACATGTTAAAGTTTTTTTCCAGATTTTTTAAATATACTTTAATTACTGCATACATGAAAAGTTCTATAATTTGCATTAAGTTTTGTTTTCCCATTCTTTATGATCCTAAAGACATTTTCATGCTAAATTGAATTACACCATAATGGCAGATTTACTTAGACTGCAACTGCAATTGCAATTTGAGTTATAGTCCGGGCCCAAAGCTGTAAGGGGCCCCATTGGCTAAAAGTAATTCTCCTCATTACATACAGTTAATTATTGCAGACATGTCAACTCTGTTCCCCTCACCCTGTCCATCTCATTTTCACTATCACCTGGAAGCCAACTCATTAATGTTCATTGCACAATGACATCTATATTAAGATTTATTCCATTTACATTTTCTTTATACTATAATTTTTTTTAATGTAAACAATATACGGGCAAATTTAAATAATATTTATAGTGATTCACAAATGGTGTAAATAAAAAATGGCACAAATCTGAGGTCTAAAATTATTTTTCTGAATATATTTAGCTATGCCCTTTTATAATGGCCCAGGCCCTTGAAAAGGACACTTGCCACAATCTGATATTCCCAAATCAAATCACCCGGTGAAGGGCTCTACAAGGTTGACATCTCTGTTACCGTGTCGAGACATAGGGGACTATTGTTCCCTCCTGCCCATTCATTTTCCCTCATAAGTTACAGGCCACTTTAGGTCTGTATCCTATGAGTGAGCAGATCAGTGGCGCAGGTGGCAAGATGAGGTTACCATGCTACCCGAGCCAGGCCGCAACAGTTCAGCCCAAAGGCTAGAAAAGGCTAAGGCCTACATCACATTGCAGACAGTGACTGCAATGGGAGTGAGAAGTGTGTTTATTTTTTTTATTTTATCAACATAGGGTCCAGTATGGAACACTATACTGTGTGGAGGGTCTTTATGGGACATTACACCATGTGGAGGGCTACTATAGGGCATTGTATTGCGTAAAGGGCCACTCATCAGGTTTCTGTACTTTGTGTGCAGGGTTAGAGGCATCATTTAAGATATTACATTTGCTGCATGTTTGTCATTTTTTTCCTCAGGTCTTTCCTCTATGTGTTACTATTGCAGTGTTTGTTTTGGGCACAGTGTTAGGGGTGGCAGCAGGATGCAGGGAGTGATGGTAATGTGAGAAACCTAAGATGTTTGTGTGCCAAACTGTGTAGAAACGACTTTTGGCTAGAAGAACGTTATGGCAGTCTGCACTCAATGGAGAAGATGAGTAAAGAGAACAAGAAAGGAAGGGGAGGGGCACACTTTCTGAACAGCCCGGGGTCCATGTTACCCTTAATCCGCCCCTGCTGGTAAGGCAGACTCCTTTAATTCTAAGTCATGCCTCCTTGTCAGACATAAATGTGATGCACAGTAAGTTGGCCAGTTTGGCACAGTTTAAGCCAGAATTCTGGTGCATTTAGCTTAGTAAATGGAAAGGGCAGCAGATTGTGGACCCACTGTTCTAACAAACTTTTGACTTAGGGACACCTCTAAGGGAATTGTGTAAGCAGACTCCATGGTATTTATCCTTTAACTCCCATACAGGGATCTGCACTTTGCTGTGGGGAGTCTGTCAGGTCACTACCTCTTGAGGTTGTCCTGGTGTTGGCAGTGGCTTACCAGGCAGGTCAGGGACTATAGTGCAGGGCACCAAAGTATTTAGCTCACAGATCATTCGTTAAAAATCATGTAACTTGGGTGTAACTAAAGAAATAAAACTTGAAAACTTTTACTCTACTAAAAGGGAGTCTGTCACTAGAAAACGCAACATCAAACTAGCCACAGTGCATTGTAGGGGACATTATGCCAAACACCATCATACCTTTAGATACTCCAATAGATGCGCCATTTCCTTGAAGCAGGCAGTTTTAGAGATATGAAAATGAGGCTCAACTGCAAGGTAGGTGTGGAAGAGCCAAGTTTTCAGGCATGAATCCAGAGCCCTCGGAGGCTCTGCCACGACCAATTGCACTTGAGCCTTTTATGCATATTTCTCAAAACAGCTTTCTTTAATTAAATTGTGCATCTATTGGACTATTCAAAAGGTATGATGGTGCTCAGCATAAATGTCCCCTACACTGTGACTGGTTTGGTATAAAATTTTCTGGTAACAAACTTCTTTTAAGTCCTTTCATTCCACACCTTTTCATTGTACATCAGGGAAAAGATATAGTAAAATTATGCAATGTAAAATCAAAATAAAATGTGATGACTAAAGAAACACAGATTTTCATATAAAGAAGCAGGGTTTGTTGAAATCTGTACATACTATCTGTACATACATATTAAATCCAAATCAAATTTTAGGACAACTAAGGTCCAAGACACTGCTCTTTCTAGATGCTGAAGGCTAGAGCATGATACCTTTTTCAGAAACCTGTCAACAACCCTATTGTTGTACTAGTTCTTTTTCTGTCATGTGCCTTAGGAAGCTTTTTATATATTTGTCCATTGCCAGCCACACTGTATGTAATCTCAATGAATATGACATTAAAGGTCAACACACCATCTCAGCAGTTTTGTATCCTGAGCTCTTGCATCCTATTCTTTCTCTGACTAACAGATACAATGATCTGTCACTAATGGAAGAGATGAGATTTGAAATTGCAGGGGTAGATACGCACAATTTTCATCTAAATGTATAAATGACTAGAGTGACACAACAGACTATTACATTGGAGCATTCTCAGTGTCTCCAACCAGCACATACATTCAGGAATACGTTATTGAAGGTCAATAGTAAAACTAATCCATCTTTAAAAACTAAAAACGTATCAAGCTGTTTATTTTATGTCCTATATATGCATTTAATTATTGGATGGTGATGGCACTGTGGATATTGCTTACCTGAATTTCAGCAATGCCTTTGACACAGTGACACATAAAGAGCTGAAAGATAAATTATTGAAGACTAGAATTAATCCCTGGATAGTTCAATGGATTCGCAGTTGGCTGATGAATAGATAGCAGATCGTTCTTGTTAATGGTGCACATTCTTAGGATAGAAAAGTCACAAGTAGTGTACCTCAGGGGTCTTTAATATTTTTGTAGGTGACATAGGAGAAGGTTTGGTAGGCAAGGTTTGCCTGTTTGCTGATGACACAAAAGTGTGTAAAAGTTTATATTCCTGGAGGGGTTTGTAACGTGAAAGAGATCTAGCTTTATTGGATGAATAGTCCAAACAAGGGAAGCTGCAATTCAACATTTCTAAATGTAACATAATGCACTTAGGCAGAAGGAATACTCTGAGTATGGTATGAGCATTTCTGTTTTTAGCTAGGACTTCAGAGGAGAATGGGGTCCTGATATCTGACAACCTAAAAATGATATCAGTAGAGGCTTAAAGAACTTACTCTGTATAGCCTTGCAGAAAGAAGGGAATGGGGGACATGACTGAAAAAGGTTTAATGCTAATGTTAATTAAGGTTCAGGAAGGAAATGTTTTTAATAAAAAACTGAGCACAAGAAAAAGGGGCCACAATCTGTAATTATTTGGGGGGGGAGATCAGAAGCAATGTCAGCAATATTATTTCATTAAAACAGTAATTGAGGCTTGGAACAAACGTGGCAAGTCTGCAGTAAGCGAATTTAAGTATGGCTGGGATAAACATGTCTATTCTAAGATAAGTAAATGGTATATGATAGAGTAGATGGGCCATGTGATCTTTTTCTAACTTCAATCTTCTATGTTTCTATGTTCCTAGATCAGAGCAAATACATTTATCAGTGTAATGACGCTGGTTGGGCACTAGACATCAGAACCTGACTTCGCCTATAGCATCGGTTTCCCGTGTACTAACAGTGTCTCTTGATACTCAGATACCCACAGGGCTTATACACACGTAGACAAAATTGTTGGTACCCCTCGTTTAATGAAAGAAAAACCCACAATGGTCACAGAAATAACTTGAATCTGACAAAAGTAATAATATATAAAAATTCTATGAAAATGAACAAATGAAAGTCAGACATTGCTTTTCAACCATGCTTCAACAGAATTTTTTAAAAATAAAAATTTGAACATTTGCTTCCCAGACTTCTGTCTTTTGGTCAAATATGGGGATTTAAGTAAACCACCACCTGTGGCCAGCTTGTTAGCAGAAAAAAAATTTGGTCCTCATTAACAGTCTGGTGTATCCTTACAGCAGCTGCAGAATAAATGACTGGAATATGACCTCTTGGTGATGTACTGCAGTATGGGGGACTCATTACACGCGTTCCAAATTATTATGCAAATTGGATTTAAGTGTCATAAAGATTGAATTTTTTGTTTTTTTCAATTAAACTCATGGCTGTTAATGCATCTCAGGGCTCTTTGGATCAATGAAATTATTCTCAAACACCTGTGATAATTAGTTTACCAGGTGTCACGTACGGGCCTTCCTAACGGGTGCGACTGTCAGGGGTCAACTCAACTCCGCCCACTCAATCTTACACTCACCTTCACTCAGGCTGCAAATTGAGCGAAAGTCACACCCCCACACAGTCCACACACCCCAAATACACGCTGCCACCACCACTGATTTACCGGCTCAATGGAAGCCTCACTCACATACACATGTGGACAAAATTGTTGGTACCCCTCGTTTAATGAAACAACAACCCACAATGGTCACAGAAATAACTTGAATCTGACAAAAGTAATAATATATAAAAATTCTATGAAAATGAACAAATGAAAGTCAGACATTGCTTTTCAACTATGCTTCAACAGAATTTTTAAAAAAAGAAAACTTATGAAACAGGCCTGGACAGAAATGATGGTACCCTTAACTTAATATTTTGTTGCACAACCTTTTGAGGCAATCACTGCAATCAAACGATTCCTGTAACTGTCAATGAGACTTCTGCACCTCTCAACAGGTATTTTGGCCCACTCCTCATGAGCAAACTGCTCCAGTTGTCTCTGGTTTGAAGGGTGCCTTTTCCAGATGGCATGTTTCAGCTCCTTCCAAAGATGCTCAATAGGATTTAGGTCAGGGCTCATAGAAGGCCACTGCAGAATAGTCCAATGTTTTCCTCTTAGCCATTCTTGGTTGTTTTTAGCTGTGTGTTTTGGGTCATTATCCTGTTGCAAGACCCATGACCTGTGACTGAGACCAAGCTTTCTGACACTGGGCAGCACATTTCTCTCTAGAATCCCTTGATAGTCTTGAGATTTCATTGTACCCTGCACAGATTCAAGACACCCTGAGCCAGATGCAGCAAAGCAGCCCCAGAACATAACAGAGCCTCATCCATGTTTCACAGTAGGGACAGTGTTCTTTTCATGATATGCTTCATTTTTCCGTCTGTGAACATAGAGCTGATGTGCCTTGCCAAAAATTTAGATTTTTGTCTCATCTGTCCAAAGGACATTCTCCCAGAAGCTTTGTGGCTTGTCAACATGCAGTTTGGCAAATTACTTTTGTCAGATTCAAGTTATTTCTGTGACCATTGTGGGTTTTTCTTTCATTAAAAGAGGGGTGCCAACAATTTTGTCCACGTGTGTAGTTGAGCTGAATAGTGTAACATCTGGACAGTCATAAGAGCAGTAGTATGAATCATGTATTAACCCCTTAACGACCTTGGACGTACTATTACGTCCTGGGCGCTAGGTACTTCGCGCACCAGGACGTAATACTACGCCCAAGGCCGGCCGCCCCGCTCACTATCTGAGCGGGCGGTATCAGGAACCGGGTGTTAGCTGTATCTGACAGCTAACACCCTGCTCCATAACCCCCGGTCAGCCATAACTTCCGATCGGCGGTTTTAACCCCTTGGATGCCGCGGTCAAACATGACTGCGGCATCCAAGGGGTTCCGCCGTCTTGCCGACCCCCCGGCACCCGCGGCGAGATCGGGGGGGTGCCGATATCTCTAATGTGCAGCCCGGGGTCTGCCAAGTGACCCCAGGCTGCCTGGAGCCCCCAGTACCTGGTTGATCCTGCCGAGACATCAGGAAGTCAGCGCTGTGTTTCCATAGCGCTGACTTCCTGTATAGGTTGTAAAACACGAGTATGCTCGTGTCTTGCAGTCTATAGTGCTGAGCCAGCAACCAAAGCATTGCTGGCTCAGGTGTCCTAATGGGACACAAGAAAAAGTAAAAAAAAAGTGAAAAAAAAAATAATAAAGTATGTGAAAAAAATTAGTAAAAGAATAAAGCCCCAAAAATTCCCTTTTCCTATATAAAATGAATTATATAAAAAATAAACCTAAAAATTAATAAAAACAATACATATTTGGTATCGTTGCGTCCGTAACAACCTGTACAATAAAACTGAAACCATATTTAATGTACATGGTGAAAGTCGGGGGAAAAAAACGGAAAACCCCCCCCCAAAAGTAACGATTTTTCGCCATCTCACCTTACAAAATATGCCATAAAAAGTGATCAAAAAGTCATATGTACCCCAAAACAGTACCAATAAAAAGCACAGGTTGTACCACAAAAAATAAGCCCTAAACCAACTCTCTAAACTGAAAAATAAAAATGCTACGCATCTTAGAAGATGATGATGCAAAAAAAATTAATTTATGTCCCCAAATGGGTTTTTGTTCTGCAAAATTGGTATTGCATAAAAAAACATTATAAATGAGGTATCACCGTAATCGTACCGACCCGCATAATAAAGATAACATGTTACTTATGCTCTACGCTGCATGGTGAAAAATTTAAAAGATAAAACGCAGTGCCAGAATTGATGGGGTTGTTTTTTAATCCACCAAGAAAGAGTTAATAAAATTTATTTAATAAGTTGTAAGCACCTAAAAATGATGTCATTAAAAAATACATCTCACCCTGAAAACAACAAGCCCTCATATGGCTACATCACCAGAGAAATAAAGAAAATATAACTCGTACAATGTGAAGACAAAAACCCCAAAAATCGCCAAATCATTAGAGCATAACTGGCTGCGGCAGGAAGGGAATGTATATGCTGTGCGAGCGTATATTAGGGTACACCCCAGATTTAGAGCTTACGAGGGATAATAAACCAGAAGTGACCCCCAGAGTGACCCCCCGATAATAGGAACTACTGGGGAAATAGTTGGGAATTTAGTGTACCCAATGTACTACGCACAGATTACATATTCACTTTTCCCCATCCGCTGTGCAGTCACGTCTGGGATACTAATGCTCGCTACACCCCTTGATAAATTCTTTGAGGGGTGCAGTTTTCAAAATGGGGTCATTCCCTAGGGGATTCCACTTTTCTGGTACTTTAGAGGCTCTGCAAACATGACATGGCATCCAGATCCCAAACATCTGAATCTGCGCTCCAAAAGCCATATAGCGCTCCTTCCCTTCTGTGCCCTACTGTGTGCCCAAACCGCAGTTTATACTCACATGTATGACACTGGTGTACCCAGGATAAGGTACTTAATGTGATATGAGGGTATAAACTCCTGTTTGGGCACAGCCGGGCACAGAAGGGAAGGAGCGCTATTTGGTTTTTGGACGCCATTGCACTTTTGCAGAGCTGAAATGCCAGTACAGTGGAATCCCCTGACATGTCACCCCATTTTGGAAACTGCACCCCTGAAGGAATTTATCCAGGGGTACAGTGAGCATTTTAACCCCCAAGTGTTGCTATAATTTATTATCCGTAAATGAATAGGCAGCTGATGATGAAAGGTGAAAATGACAATTATTCCAGGAATACGACATTTCTGTGTGTAATATGTTGTGCCCGGCTTGTATCAGAGATGAACGCTCCAAAAGCTGTTGTGCCCGGGATCCCCGATCACCAGTTTTTGGAGTGTGTGTCTGTGCAGACATAAGCTGGGCACAACATATCGGGCACTGAAATGGCGTATCTATAGAAAAATTTAATTTTTAACTTTTCATTATCAGCTGCGCATTCATTTTTGGAAATTAAAAGAATGCAACACTTAAGGGTTAATAATGCTCGCTACCCCACTTGATAAATCCCTTGAAGGGTATAGTTTCCAAAATGGGGTGACATGTCTGCGGATTCCACTTTACTGACAATTCATGGTCTCTGCAAAAGTGGCATGGTGTCCAAAAAGCAAACTGTGCTCTAAAAACCAAAATAGCGCTCTTTCCCTTCTGTGCCCAGCTGTGCCCAAACAGCAGTTTATACCCACATATGGCATTAAGTACGTTATCCTGGATACACCAGTGTCATACGTGTGGGCATAAACTGTCATTTGGGCACACAGCAGGGCGCAAATGTGAAGGAGCGCTATGTGCTTTTGGAGCGCATATTTAGATTGTTGTTTTTTTGGACGCCATGTCACATTTGCAGAGACCCTAAAATTGCCCCTACAAAATGGGGGTCACTTCTTGGGGAATTCCAATTTACTGGCACCTCCAGGGCTCTGTAAAAATATCATGGCGACCAGAAAGTCCCTCTAAATCTGTACTCCAAAAGCTAAAAAAAAACACAGTGCTCCTTTCCTTCTGAGCCCTGCTGCGTGCCCAAGCAGCAGTTTATACCCACATATATAATTTTTTTGTCCCCGGGATAGCCCACTTAATAGTTTTAGGAGTGCATGTCTCTGATGCCACAAAGTGGCCGCAACGTATTAGGCACTGAAATTGGATATTTCTTTAAAAACTTTAATTTTCACTTTGTACATTAATTTTTGGGAAGCATTTTTAGGCTCTAAATGATAATACCCCTTGATACATTCCTTGAGGGGTGTAGTTTCTAAAATGGGGTCACTTTTGAGAGGTTTCCATTATATTGGTACTTTAGGGGTTCTGCAAATGCGACATGGCATCCAAAAACTATTCCAGCAAAATCTGCCCTCCAAAAGCTAAATAGCGCTCTTTCCATTTTTAGCCCTGCCATTTACCCATGCAGCAGATTACAACCACATATGGGGCATTTCTGTGTTCAGGAGAAATTGTGTAACGAACTTTGGGGTGCTTTTTCTCCTTTGTCCTCTTGTGAAAATGAAAAATTTGGGGCTAAATTGACAGTTTATTGGAAAAAAAGTAATTTTTCATTTTAATGTCCCAATGTTAATAAAATCTGTGAAACAGCTGTGAGGTCAAAATGTTCACCATACCCCTAGATAAATTCTATAAGGGGTGTAGTTTCCAAAATGGGGTCACTTTTTGGGGGTTTGTATTATATTGGTACTTTAGGGGCTCTGCAAATGCGACATGGCATCCGAAAACTATTCCAGCAAAATCTGCCCTCCAAAAGCTAAATAGCGCTCTTTCCATTTTGAGCCCTGCCATGTACCCATGCAGCAGATTACAACCACATATGGGGCATTTCTGTGTTCAGGAGAAATTGTGTAACGAACTTTGGGGTGCTTTTTCTCCTTTGTCCTCTTGTGAAAATGAAAAATTTGGGGCTAAATTGACAGTTTATTGGAAAAAAAGTAATTTTTCATTTTAATGTCCCAATGTTAATAAAATCTGTGAAACAGCTGTAGGGTCAAAATGCTCATTATGTCCCTTGATATGTTCTGTGAGGGGTGTAGTTTCCAAAATGGGGTCACTTTTAGGGGGTTTCCATTGTATTGGTACTTTGGGGGCTCTGCAAATGCGACATGGTACCTGAAAACTATTCCAGCAAAATCTGCTCTCCAAAAGCTAAATAGCGCTCTTTCCATTCTGAGCCCTGCCATGTACCCATACAGCAGATTACGACCACATATGGGGTATTGCTGTGTTTAGGAGCAATTATTTTGCAAACTGTGGGGTGCTTTTTCTCCTTTAACCCATTGTGAAAATGAAAACTTTGGGGATAAAGTGACATTTTAGTAATGTTTCATTTATACATCCCAGTGTTAGCAAAATCTGTGAAACGAATGTAAGGTCAAAATGCTCACTATACCCCTATATGAATTCTGTGAGGGGTGTAGTTTGCAAAATGGGGTCACTTTTTGGGGTTTTCCTTTGTATTGGTACTCTAGGGGCTTTGCAAATGAGACATGGCACCTGAAAACTATTCCAGCAAAATCTGCTTTTCAGACGCCCAGTGTCGCTCCTTCCCTTCCGTGCGCTGCCATTCGCCCAAACATCAGTTTACACCCACTTGTGGGGTATTTCCGTGCTCGGGAGAAATTGCATAACAAACTGTGAGATGCATTTTTTCCTTTAACCCTTTGTGAATGTGTTAATTTTAGGGCTAAATTAAGGAATTAGTGGGAAAAAATTAAATGTCTAAATTTCACCTCCATATTGTTTTAATTCCAGTGAAATTCTTAAAGGGTTAACAAACTTCCCAAATGTTATTTTGAATTATTTGAGGGGTGCAGTTTTGAAAATGTGGTGATTTATGGGGGTTTCTAATATATAGGCCTTTATAATCCTCTTCAGAACTGAAGTGGTCCCTAAAAAATTAGTTTGGGAAATTTTCTTGTAAATCTGCAAAATCGCTGTTACACTTGTAAGCCTTCTAACATCCAAAATAAATTACAGGACGATTAAAAGATGATGCTGATATCAAGCAGAGATATCGTAGATAATATGTATTAATGTATTTGGGTGGTATGACTATCTATCTGAAAAGCAGAGCATTTCACATTTTGAAAATTGCGATTTTTTTTCAAAATTTCCATCAAATTTCCTATTTTTCTATAAATAAATACAAAAATATTCATTAGTGTTTACCACTAACATGAAGTACAATGTGTCACGAAAAAACAATCTCAAAATCACTTGTGTAAGTTAAGACGTCTCAAAGTTATTGCCATATAAAGTGACACATGTCAGTTTTGAAAAACGAGGCCTGGTCCTTAACGCACTTTTGGGCTGGGTCCTTAAGGGGTTAAACATAGTAGATAACAGGTAATACAATTGGAACTCACTAATAGACAAAGAGTTGCATGAAGATGATGGCAGGATGGGAGAAAAAAACAACAAGGTTCAGAATGGAATAGACTAAACTACAAACAAAACAGAACTACAAGAAAACTAAGAAGAGACAAAAAACCTAGAATGTACAAGGATAGCTGGGAAAACTAAACAGATCTAAGCTATATCCAGCAGGGAACTGCTGAATCCAGGAATTATTTAAAGAGAGGTTAACCAAACAGGAACTCAACCTCAAACAACCCTGCTCCAGAGAATGATCAGCTGCTCACTAATGAATCAGCAGCCAGATACCTGTATAGTAACTGTCCTAAACAAATAGGTAGGTGACAATGACACAACAGAGGAAACTCTGATATTCCTAGCTATCATTGCTCTAAAAATAAGTTATAACATCACATTACACCACAGCCTGCTGATCCACATTAGTTTAGTGAATGGTTTTATTTGTAACAGCTATATATCTATTTACTTTATTACTGTGTTGCCATTGATGTCTACAATGATCAAAGGGATAAAGTTAAAGGCATTCTCTAAGGCTCAACCAACCTCTTCCTTACAAAGAGCAGTGGCCATGCAGCCATATTGGAGCTCAGCTCCAATTCAAGTAAATTGGAGCTGAGCTGCAATAGCATGGCACAGCCAGTAGACAGTATACAAACCCATCTGCTTCTGGCTCTGTACAGAACCCCTCAATTTTTAGAACTCTGGATGAGTGTTGAAAAATGAGTCTTAATAATATGACTGTCAATCAGCTATCTTCCTACTGCTAATCTTATGATCACAACTGCTGTGCCCATGTGAGCACCATGACATACATGTATGTCAGTAGCTACGTCTCGCCCTTGATGTACAGATGGATTCACAAGAAAACTGCGTATGCATTTACAAATTAGCCATCAGCAGATAACAATTTTGATAGTCTGCCTTTATTGATATACAGTCGTATGAAAAAGTTTGGGCACCCCTATTAATCTTAATCATTTTTAGTTCTAAATATTTGGGTGTTTGCAACAGCCATTTCAATTTGATATATCTAATAACTGATGGACACAGTAATATTTCTGGATTGAAATGAGGTTTATTGTACTAACAGAAAATGTGCAATATGCATTAAACCAAAATTTGACCGGTGCAAAAATTTGGGTACCCCTATTATTTTATTGATTTGAATACTCCTAACTACTTTTTACTGACTTACTGAAGCACAAAATTGGTTTTGTAACCTCACTGAGCTTTGAACTTCATAGCCAGGTGTATCCAATCATGAGAAAAGGTATTTAAGGTGGCCAATTGCAAGTTGTTCTCCTATTTGAATCTCCTCTGAAGAGTGGCATCATGGGCTCCTCAAAACAACTCTCAAATGATCTGAAAACAAAGATTGTTCAACATAGTTGTTCAGGGGAAGGATACAAAAAGTTGTCTCAGAGATTTAACCTGTCAGTTTCCACTGTGAGGAACATAGTAAGGAAATGGAAGACCACAGGGACAGTTCTTGTTAAGCCCAGAAGTGGCAGGCCAAGAAAAATATCAGAAAGGCAGAGAAGAAGAATGGTGAGAACAGTCAAGGACAATCCACAGACCACCTCCAAAGAGCTGCAGCATCATCTTGCTGCAGATGGTGTCACTGTGCATCGGTCAACAATACAGCACACTTTGCACAAGGAGAAGCTGTATGGGAGAGTGATGCGAAAGAAGCCGTTTCTGAAAGCACGCCACAAACAGAGTCGCCTGAGGTATGCAAAAGCACATTTGGACAAGCCAGCTTCATTTTGGAAGAAGGTCCTGTGGACTGATGAAACAAAGATTGAGTTGTTTGGTCATACAAAAAGGCGTTATGCATGACGTCCAAAAAACACAGCATTCCAAGAAAAACACTTGCTACCCACTGTAAAATTTGGTGGCGGTTCCATCATGCTTTGGGGCTGTGTGGCCAATGCCGGCACAGGGAATCTTGTTAAAGTTGAGGGTCGCATGGATTCAACTCAGTATCAGCAGATTCTTGAGAATAATGTACAAGAATCAGTGACGAATTTGAAGTTACGCCGGGGATGGATATTTCAGCAAGACAATGATCCAAATCTACTCAGGCATTCATGCAGAGGAACAATTACAATGTTCTGGAATGGCCATCCCAGTCCCCAGACCTGAATATCATTGAACATCTGTGGGATAATTTGAAGCGGGCTGTCCATGCTCGGCGACCATCAAACTTAACTGAACTGGAATTGTTTTGTAAAGAGGAATGGTCAAAAATACCTTCATCCAGGATCCAGGAACTGATTAAAAGCTACAGGAAGCGACTAGAGGCTGTTATTTTTGCAAAAGGAGGATCTACTAAATATTAATGTCACTTTTCTGTTGAGGTGCCCATACTTTTGCACCGGTCAAATTTTGGTTTAATGCATATTGCACATTTTCTATTAGTACAATAAACCTCATTTCAATCCTGAAATATTACTGTGTCCATCAGTTATTAGATATATCAAATTGAAATGGCTGTTGCAAACACCCAAATATTTAGAACTAAAAATGATTAAGATTAATAGGGGTGCCCAAACTTTTTCATATGACTGTATGTACAGATGAGGATGATTATAGGGATATATATCAATTTCATTATTTATTGATTTGGTAGGTTTGGAACTCCTTCATGTCCTTATCTGTGAGCAGTACAGTAGACTGACAATTAGTATATTGAAACTGTCCCAAAAATGTAAATGAAAAATACTGCAAATCAAAAACAAAATCACAAGGTCAAACATCCATCTCTAATATGTTTACAATTGCATCTCTACATCTACATCTCTGCATCATCTACAATTATCTTTTCACAAAAAGGAATACTACTACATACAAAATAGAGTGTGTATGCCAAATCATATGAATAATAGTATAAATAATAATAATTGACATCGGATCTCCCAGGACCTTCATCTGTAAAGTGTATAAGACAATAATGTGATAAATATATGTTTATACAGTCATGGCTGTAGAGTTGGCAAGTATTTCTCCCAGAAAATTGTTGCAATTACACATGTTTTGTTGTTTTGTTATACACATGTTTATTTCCTTTGTGTGTATTGGAACAACACAAAAAACAGAGAACAAAAGGCAAAAATTATATAATTTCACATAAAACTCTAAAAATGGGCCGGACAAAATTACTGACACCCTCAACTTCATATTTGGTTGCACACCCTTTGAAAAAAATAACTGAAATCAATCGCTTCCTATAACCATCAACAAGCTTCTTACACCTCTCAAATGGAATTTTGGACCGCTGTTCTTTTGCAAACTTTTCCAAATCTCTCATATTTGAAGGGTGCCTTCTCCCAACAGCAATTTTAAGATCTTTCCATAAGATTTAGATCTGGACTCATTGCTAGCCACTTCAGAACTCTCCAGCGCTTTGTTTCCTTCCATTTCTATCCATCACATGAAGTGTCAGGAAGCCAGGAGTAAGTGGGAACTTCTATTCATGGTATACGCCAGAAGTGAAAAAACAATTTAGCCCTAGTACTGGAGTAAATAGTCCGGATACGAAGGGATGCTGTCAGGAATTACTCCAATGGTAGGGCCACATTGTTTTTTTTTTCACTTCTGGCGTATACCATTACTGTAGTTCCCACTCTACTTCTGGCATCCAGAGAGGAAAAGATGAGTGCTACCATGTGTCCTGTATCTTGACAGAAATAAAGCATCCTGAGACCATTCATAGTTAAAGTACTAAACAAGAAGGCAGTGATGTGGCATTACAAAATATATATAAAGAGAAAAATAAATTGTATAAAAGACAATAATAAAGGTAGCAAAGATCAAGACAGACAGAATAATTATCAAGGAAAGTAAAAATAATCCAAAATTATTTTTCATCAACAGAAATAATAAGAAACAAAAAACTGGCAATGTAGGCCCTCTCAAAAATAATCTGGGTGTGATGGAGGAGGAGGAGGATGAAAAGGCAGATCTATTAAATCCCTTCTTCTCAACTTTATTTACGCTGGAAAATCCAATGACCAAAGACATGATAAGGGGTAATATAAATTCTGTCTCCTGTTTAACTCAGAAGTAAATGCAACACCGCCTCCACAATACTAAAATAGACAAATCAGAAGGTCCACATGGCATACACCTCCAAGTCCTGAGGAATCAAAATAAAGAAAAATGGCCAAAATATAAAGATGAAAAAAAATATATAAAACTCAACTTTTATTAGGAAAATTAAAATACAGACATCCAAAGACATAGATGTCACCCATAAATAGCCTGAGTGATCTTCTAAATAGACCTATCCTGACTAAGGGGAGTACATACAGGTCAGGTACCCTCCTTTAACCCCGTATAATAATTATCCAGGAATATAGGTAAAAAAACCGCAGAGAAATACTACGAAACTGCGGTAAATAATTGGAAACACCGCAGAACAATGCTATAAAGCTGCAGTAAGTTTCACTAAAGCGCTCAGTATATCCTTATCCTATATATGCTAGAGATGGTATAAATGATATACTAATACAGTGGAGTTTCAACTCGCCAATGTGAAGCTCAAAACACCACACCCAAACTCTATATAGACTGAACTAAGAAGGCAGGAGACCATTGGCCCTATAAAGAGCATGATAAACCAAATGCTTGATCAAGTCCTCCTTTTCAATGAGACATATAAATTTCCTCTCTCCCTCATCTCCCTACGTGTTTCCCCTAGCGGATAATCATAACACCAGGTTCATCAGGGGAGTTTACAACCTTCATGGAGAAAAAATGCACAGATAACAGAGAAAATGCGGTAAAAATGACAGTTCCCGATGCCCAGATGGTAGGCGCCGGTACTTCAATGTTAAGCCTCGGATATGGCGCTTCACAGCGATCTATATTTGTGAAATGCCTGCGTGCTACTGACCAATCCCGCTCGTTAATTCAATGGGTGTGTCAGAAGCTTCACACCCACCTCCTCTCGTTGGTAAATGAAAGCGAGGCCGTTACCCTAGAGACAACGACGCTAAAACCCTAGCGTCGGTGAAACTACTGCAGATAATCAGCTGTTTCTAAATTACATCGTCAGATAATGCTCAAATAGCATAGTTTAAAGATAAAAACAGAACAGATCATAACAGTCATCCTATTTCATACAGATGTACTTGTTCTACAGTAAAAAACATTTGGGATAGCGGAACATGGATCCATGGATCCATAATGATACATCGTCAGATAATGCTCAAATAGCATAATTTAAAGATAAAGACAGAACAGATCTGTGAAAGATCCTCAGTGCGCCAACACCGCTGTGGCCACCCCTGAGTCTTCTTTCATATAAAAACCACACTCACCGCCAGTGAATGTCGGGTTCACCAGATAAATACAAGACAAGCTTTTTAAATTTTATATATTTATTAACCCCTAAATGGGTCGGTATTAACATCTAACATATACAGTTCAGAACAGATATGCAGATATATGCAAGCATTAACAGTTACTAGTTACAAGATACAGTACAAATAAAATAAAAGAGAATAAAGGTGAAATAGTTACTTTACCACACATGTCCTTGATGTGGTTCTATAGTCCAACACTCACACATGGCATGTGTGAGTCACCAGTGGAGGCTTCTTGGCATGTGGCATTAACTCCTAGCATGTGGCATCAATAGAATAATCCCGCCTGCATGCTTTTCACAGGAATCTCAGCATTAGTCTCTGTGTAATATCTCTCAGTCTCTTGTAGGCTCATCATCGTCAGCAGCAGAATTCCAACCTGCCTGCTCATAGTAGCATCTCAGTCAAAGTCTCTAATATCCTGTAGTCTGTGATGGTCTGTCTCAACTCCATAGCATCATCTCCATAGCATCATCTCTCCCCACAGACCTCTTACCTCATCTTTTATACCCTTTATGCCACCCCCCAGAATGAGGTCACCGGCAACAGTAAGTCTGATGAGTTAATGCAATCAAGTCCAGATCCTTTGTAAAGAACTGAGACCAAGTGAATTGATACAATGTTATCAGGCAGGTCTGATCAACAGCCCAGGCTTGAACAATGCACTATTGTTTCTTTGATCACTCAGGGCTGTATAGGAGTACAATGGAGCCCTATTGTTCCAGTGTTGCCACTACTGCCAATATACACCTAGGCTTATAGCTGCGCACAGTATGAATAAATGGAACTAGAGAGAAATACACTACCCAGAGACCGAAATACTGCTCTGAATTATAGCCATATTTAAGCAGAATCATCACAGGATCATAAAAGTCATCCTATTCCATACAGATATACTTGTTCTACAGTAAAAGACATTTGGGATAGCGGCGCATGGATCCATTGTGACAACAAAAGATCTTGCTATATACATGACTCAAGTAAAATAGTAAATATTGTATGAATCTCAAAGACACAAATAAGCGATTGAATAAGCTATTTGCTATAAATCACCCATCTTTCATATCCCACCTTTATTATATATAGGGACTGCTATAAAACAAAACTAAGATTGTTCATGGAGGAAAGAGAAAAAAAAAAATGTAAAAATAAATTCCCATTTCAGATGTAATGAGAATGACAGATTTATGGTGAGGGAGACCGGAATGACCCACAGAATTCAAATGAAGGACGTAAAGGAAATCACTTCATTAAGGCCCAAAGGTTTAACCGACTTCAGTCGGTATGTCCATTGAGCTTCTTTTTGTAGAATTCTGCGGTCCAAATCACCCCCACGTATATTGGGTTTTATCATTTCAATGCCCTGGAAGGAGATTTGATTCGGATCCCCCCCATGGGCTTCCCAAACATGTCTACTGATGGGTTGATCTTCACACCTATTAATATTCCCAATATGATCCAGTATCCTCCTCCTTAGTTCCCTAATAGTCTTCCCAACATAATTTTTGGGGCAGGTACAAGTATCCAAATAAATAACGCCCTTCGATTTACAGTTGATAAATTCCCGATTTTCATAGGAACGGCCAGTAAATACAATTCCAGGTATACCAAATTTACATAGTGTTTTTTTTACGTCTTAACTAAAGAAAAAAATGCATAAGGAATCTTTTTCTGCAGGGCCAGATGTACTTTTTAGTTATACCATTTTGGGTAATGTCTGATGTACTGATTGCTTTTTATTAAAATTTTTATGGGAGGTGACACATTGAAAAAATGGCAGTTTGGCTCTTTTGATTTCTTTTCCTGCTACAGTGTTCACCGTATGGGAAAAATATTTTTATATATTTGGGGCATTTTCAGACACTGGGATGTATAATAGATTTGAAATAAATACACAAAAACAAACCTATGTAAAGGGGAGTCATTTGAATTTTTAGGGGTTTTTTCTTTTTTAGATTTTTTTAAAAGCTTTTTTTTTTTTTTTTTTTTAAATCTGTTGATTGCAGGTCCCATAGATTGCAATACAGTTGTATTGCAGTCTATTGGACTTTCGCTATATAGTCATAGACCAGCCTCAATAGCTATATTTCTATGACAAACCTTGGAGCCTTCAAAAGGCTTCCAGCTGTCATAGTAACAGGAGAGATACAGCACCGTAAAAGGTACGGGGCCATTGGGATCTGGCCCTGGAGGCGAATTTTACACTTTGGGGGGTTCCTGGCTTGCAATGCCAGTGATCAGGGGCATTAGCTTTGGGTCTCCGCTGTAAAATACTTCTTTAAAGATTCGGCATCCACCGTAATAATACCATGGATGTCGAGAAGGGGTTAAGAGTATATGGTTTATATTATCTTTCTGTTTGTTTTGGATGTTGGAATAGTTACTTGTTTTCAATTGTCGTATGTTCTAGATATAAAATCTATGTGTACTTAAATGTGGAAGTGCTAGGCAGCTGATGATTACTTATTTTGTTTTGAACGCATTTTTCACCAAAAGTATATTGAACCATAAAGACCTTAACCATTAAATTATAATATGGTTTACATTCAATTTCCTCTTCGTCCTTGAATATAAAATAAAATGATGCAATGTGTGGGTTACCATTCTAATACCGTTTTAGTATCCCCTTCCATAAGAAGAAATTTAAAAGTTGCTCAGCTAATTGAATGTAGATATGCTTTAAGTTAGAGTCATTATGTGGAAACTTTATCTTTCTCCATTTTTATAGAAATCTTTAACTCCAAATCTCATGTTTATGAAAATTAAGTCAAAATACAGCATACAGTTTAATAAAGCCACTGATTTCTAGAGGGTTCTTTTACTTATGGGTTATAATAACTAAACACTGTATATTCAGTAATTTTGAAATTCTCACTGGCACCCCATATAATATACTTAATAGAATCTGCAGGATGGTAAATGAAGTGGAATGAAATTCTAAAATAGGAACACATGTTAAGGGAATTTACAAAATAAGGTTTGAATTTAGACTGAAAATATTTATTTTGTCATCAATTATGAATTGTCTTAGAATTATGAAAAAAGAACAGGGAAAAAATAGAAGGGGTGAACTTTTTTTTAGATTTTCCTTTGAATTTAACAGTTTGCTATTTTCTTCCTAATTTATTCTTGTTTTTTCATTTATTCTAGTACAATATACAGTTATTTTAGCACAGTATACAATATCAATAATATATAGTATTTAATTATGTATTTCTTATTTTGAAGCTGGTATATATCTGTTGACTCTGACTTTCTGCTTCTGACATTCACTCTGAATTTACAGCCCTAGTACGCAGTACATGTGTTATGGATTTGGCCCAATCAGTGGTATGTGTAATGAACTGCTTTAGCAAGTGGGTGCACACATAAGTGAGGTGGCCTGATAGTACAGATCAAGCTAGGTCCCTTGCATCCTTCTTCCCTGACCCCCAAGTAGTTGCTGCCATTTCTTTTGATCTTGCCTCTGAGATCAGAGGGTATAAGTAAATAGCCCCCTAAACTACTTGTGTATTGTATATTGATCATATTGTTCATGTTATGATATTGCTACTAAAGCAATTCCCAAAAATACAGAAACTGGCAGATAACAAAAAGCAGTAGAACAAGCTACCTAAAAAACTCAGAAGCCAGGTTAAACCAGGAGAGCAACCTATTATCCAAATTAGAACCAAAGGAATAAATGTGACCAAGCTGAGGTCAAGTCCAAGAGTTAACAGTCAAAAATAAATAATTAAGACAGCAGATATCCAGTAAAACAAGCCAAAGTCTGTAGAACAGCAAACCAACAGATAAAGTCATCACCATAAGTGTTGGCACCACTGAAATTTTTCCAAAAAATTAAGTATTTCTCTCAGAAAATTGCAATTGCACATGTTTTATTATACACATGTTTATTTCCTTCGTGTATATTGGAAGAGCGCAAAAAACAGAGGAAAAGAAAAATCCAAATATATAATTTCACACAACGCCAAAAATGGGCTGGACAAAATTACTGGCACCCTCAACTTTAATATTTGGTGGCACATCGTAAAGATAAAATAACTGAAATCAATCGCTTCTATAGCCATCAACAAGCTTCTTACACCTCTCAACTGGAATTTTGGACCACTCTTCTTTTGCAAACTGCTCCAGGTCTCTGATATTTGAAGGGTGTCTCCTCCCAACAGAAATTTTAAAATCTCTCCACAGGTATTCAATGGATCCGGACTCATTGCTGGCCACTTCAGAACTCTCCAGCGCTTTGTTTTCATCCATTTCTGGGTGCTTTTAAAGTATGATTGGGGTCATTGTCCTGCTGTAAGACCCATGACCTAGTATGCAAACCCAGCTTTCTGACACTGACCCTGCATTGAGACCCAAAATCCTTTGGTAATCTTCAGATTTCATGATGCCTTGCACACAGTTAAGGCATGTGAACCAGCGCCAGAGGCAGCAAAACAGCCCCAAAACATTTTTTAACCTCCACCATATTTGACTGTTGGAACTGTGTACTTTTCTTTGTAGGCCTCATTCAGTTTTTGGTAAATTATGATGTGCTTTACCAAAAAACTCATCTGTCCACAAGACATTTTCCCAGAAGGATTTTGGCTTAGGGTCGGTTCACATCTGTGTTCAGCTTTCCGTTCCGGGAGTCTGCTTGGGGACCCCCCGAACGGAAACCTCTACGCATAGAAAAGCAGTTACCTAAGGAAACCTGCGGACCCCATAGACTATAATGGGGTCTGTGTGGTTTCTGCACGAAGCAAGTGGAGAGAAAAGTGCTGCAAGCAGCACTTTTCTCTCCCCATGTTTTGTGTGGAAACCGAGTGGAAACCACACGGTCCCCATTATAGTCTATGGGGTCCGTGGATTTCCTTAGGCAACCTCTTTTCTATGCATATAGGTTTCCGTTCGGGAAAGCCGAACGCAGATGTGAACCAGCCCTTACTCACGTACATATCGGAAAAAGGCAGTCTAGCTTTTTTATGTCTGTGTCAGCAGTGGGGTCCTCCTGGGTCTCCTCCCATAGTGTTTAATTTCATTAAAATGTCAATAGTTCATGCTGACACTGATGCACCCTAAGCCTGCAGGACAGCTTGAATTTCTTTGGAACTTGATTGGGGCTGCTTATCCACCATCCGGACTATAACTGTAGAGTAAGTGAAAGCTTCACATGTCGGCATAGCATCCTTAACCACTTCCATACCAGATGCTTTACCCCCCTTCCAGACCAGGCACATTTTCAAGTTTTTTGTATGTGCGGTTTTGGAGGGCTATAACATTTTTATCATTTGCGTTATTCAACTAATTTCTGCGTCTTTTTTCGGTGACACATAGGGCTTTATTTTTATGTTTTTATTTTTACATGTTTTTTATTTTTTTTTTATATCCGGAAAATAAAAACAAAAGAGGATAAACGTGTCTGATTTTCACTTTATTTTTTTTATTTAATAACACAAAGTGCTACTAAAAAACTTTATAAAATAGTTTTTACTCTCCATTACAGTAATTTTTATTTTGTATGGTGTCGTCAGGGGTGGGGCTATAACCTTTAATAACGATGTTTTAATGGCGTATTTTATTTACAATTTTTTTTAACTTTTCTATTAATTTTAATTTTTTTTTTTTAAATTGTGTAAATAGACCTTTGGGGACATGTGATCTCTTTTTTTTTTTTTTTTTTTTTTTTTGGGAGGCTGATTTCCCCTGTTACTGGGGCTGGTACATTTAGCCCCAGTTGCAGGAGGAATACAGCCTCCTGCATGTTACTTTCACATTACTATAGAGCTGATCTGGATCCTGTAGGACCCAGCAGCTCTAACAGACTCTGATCCCGGTGGATCACATGACTGCTGGGTCAGAGGGGAGCCGCAAGATGGCGGCGCCCATAGCGCTGTATACACAGCAATCGGGAAGGTAATAAACCTTCTCTGTCTTCTCTCTGGGAGCTCTGGCTGAAGTTACAGCCGGTTCCCCGTTTCAGCAGCTGCATGATTTTGTGCAGCTGCTGAGTTCTGCTTGGATGTACCGGTACGTCCTTGCAGAACTAGACAACCACTTTCTGGATGTGAAAACCCAATGGGCGGTCTGGAAGTGGTTAAAGCAACAGTAGTGAGCAGTGTAGTTAGGAGAATACATACTGAGAATCCTAACAATTCGCTTACATGGTATTCTAGAAAATCTTTCAACTAAATTTGGGATACAATTATCTTGTTCTTCTGCATTTCACCTTGACAGCCTGTTCATTCAATCAAACCTGAAGAAATCACACAGGAGAAAAACAGAAACAAATGCAGAGCCACTAGAGATGAGTGAATACTATCAATTTTCCAAAGATTTTGGGGTTGGCAAAGCACCACCCATGAATCATTATACTTTGGGGTATTTTCAAGTACTAAACAGTCATATTCTCCTTACCTCACATCTCCTGGGCTCCCTTCTGACATTCAATGTTTCTTCATGGACATCTTCTGGCCACTTCCACCCTCCTGGAAGATATCAGAGGAGACCACTAAGGCTTTTTCACTCAATGAAGCTGTCAGAATAGACAGCTTCAGTGTGTCCAGAGCCTATGTGAATTATTTTTCACAGGTATTTTATTCTCAATCTCATGGTGGTAAAAAAACAAAACAAAAAAGCCTCAAAAAAGCTTCTGAAGCATAAAACATATCAGGAGAAGCTTAAAGAACTTAATCTGTATAGCCTTGAGGAAAGATGGGAAAGAGGGCCTGAATCCTTTAAATATATAAAAGATATAATGTTCAGGAGGGAAATGTTTTTAATAAAATTAAACAAGTACAAGGGGGAACATCTGAAATTAATTGGGTGAAGATCAGCAACGCCAGGAAATATTTCACTGAAAGAGTAGTGGCTTGGAACAAACCTAAAGCAGACGTGGTTGTCAAGTCTATAATAAGCAAATTTAAATGAGTTGTCCAGGGAATTAAAATTACTTTCATTGATCTGGTGGATTCTTGATGATGGACCCAAGGGTTCTGGACTGGTTCCGTGCCCCGGGTCACATGTTTGGAACTAGCCTTATGACCCCCTTGGTCGCTCTGCCCACTCCCTCCTCCCCTGATCTTACGGGAAATTGCCTGTGCTGTGGAGGCTGGCTTTACTATATCAAGAATTCATCGGATCAATAAAGGTAATTTTAAGTACCCCGACAACCCTTTATACCTGGGGTAGACACGTCTATTCTAAGATAAAATGGTAATAATATAAGGCAAACTAGAAGAACCATGCAGTCTTTTCTATCATTAATCTTCTATGTTTCAAGAAATGAAAATATACATTACATATGATGATGCATATCTTTTATGTGCAGTAGAAGTTACCTGGCTACAGTAACCCTTCTCTATTCCAAAAAGTATTATGCTGGTACATCAGATATTTCAATACATCGTATATTTATGTTTTAACCAGATGAACTGCAATTTAAAGTTAGGAACAGGATCCAGGGCTCATTTTTTTTTCAATAATTTGCTGAAATCTTGTCAAAATTGTACAGTTTATCACCAGCTGCTCTAAACTGTCCCAGTACTTACTATTTCCCTATTTATTTTCTACCCTGCAATTTTGATGACTCATTCATGTTAATGTCTTTAGAAAGCGAGACTTGTAAATAGACATTGACATTGCTTGGAAAAATACTGCACTTTGCACAAAAGCAGCAAAATTCATCAAATAGCCAATTTAGGACAGAAATGAACTGTAGTCATAGTGAGCAACATGACATGCAGACATGTATCATGAAGTAGTTATGCATACAGTTCTCTCATTTGATTATCAAAGGATTATCAAATTTGGGGTAGTTCAGTTTGGAAAAAAGATGGTTTAGGGATTGCCTAATTACAATGTAAAAATATTTGAATGGACAGTATAGAGATGTTTCCTATAATCTATTTATATGGCCTGTATAAGACGGGGCATCCTCTACGTCTAGAGGAAAAAAGGTTTTACCATAGTTGTAGGCAGGCTTCTTTGCAGTAAGGGCAATGAAACTATGGAACTCACTGCCACATGATGTGATGATGACTAATTTCTTAAACAAATAAAAGAAGCGTAGATGCTTTACTTAAAAGTAAGAATATCATAGGTTGTGGGAGTTAGGATGTTGCTCCAGAGACTTAGTCCAATTGCCATATTTGGAACTGAGAAGGAATTTTTTCATCTGATGGAGCAATTGGTGCAAGCCTTGTAGGGATTTTTTTTTCTTCCTCTGGATTAACATGGTAGGTTTATAGGATGGACTTGATTGACTTCTGTCTATTCAATCTTTTCTACTATGTTATTATGTTATTATATGTGGGCTTGCTATTCATCCAAGGGAGTGGGCTGAGTCACAAGTTTCCCTAAGAACAGGAGACCAATCCATGCCCTAAAACTAAATCCAATACATGTTGGAAATATGAATTGAAATCTCATGGCCAGAGAGGCTTTAAACACTGCACATGGTTTTAGTTTTCAAGACTTGTTACTGGGTGCACAGGATCCCACTGAAGTCAGGAAAATCAACAGACAGCTACTGTCCCTCTTCAAGTTATGGCTAAAAACTTTAACCATTTAAGTATGCAGGGTAATTTGTATGTAAATGCTCGGCCACTTTTTTTCATATTTTTACCTCCCTGTCTTCCAAAATTCATAACTTTTTTATTTTCTGTCTACATAACTATGTGAGGGCTTTTTCTTTGCTTGATGAGTTGTACTTTCATTTGCCACCATTTTGGGCTACATATAATGTTTTGATTAGCTTTTATTTATGTTTTTGGAGGTCCATGTGAAATAACACACATTTGTATCGTAATTTTTGCATTTTGTTTTCACGGCGTTGACTCTGCATTAAAAATGACATGGCAGCTTTGTCCAGCGGTTCATTACGATTACGGCAATACCATATTTATATTGGTTTTATTATGTTTTACTACTTTTACAAATAAAACATCACTTTTTGAAAATGAACAATTTTCCTGAGGTCACCGTATTCTGATGCCTATAACTTTTTTACTGTATTGTTGACAGAGATATGTCAGGGCTAAGTTATAATTTTTATTGGTACCAATGTTTGGTATGTATGACTTTTTGATCACTTTTTATTATTTTTTTGGGAAAGCAAAGTGACCAAAATACGTTAATTTGCGCATTTAGGTATATTTTTTTTACAGCAAACAATAAAGAATGCTATTTGATAGTGTGGACTTATAGGCACATGGGGATAGCTAACATGTTAATTTTTTTTGTTTACATTATGCATTTTTTAAATATAAAGGTGTTTTGGTTTTTTACTTTTTATTGTTTGGTTATTTATTATTGTGTATTTTAAACTTCGGACACTAGCTGCCATCATGTTTGTTTACTTTTGTAACGGAAGATAAAATCGTGCATGCATGTTGTTTTCATTAGTGTCAATGGGAACGGACACAGAAACAGTCTGTGACCGTTCTCTGTGACAGCTATAGTCCGTTGCTGTCATCCTATCACAGAAGAAAGCAATGGACTTTAGTAACGGTAGTGTGAACTCCCCCTAAAGAACAAACATGGATAATCATGGGCCATTATTAGGCATTGGTTTGTATATGTAAAAAATAAACAAATAACTAAATGACAAAAAAAACCCCAAAGTACTGTCTAAAGACTTAAAAAAACAAACTGTAACAGTGTACACATTAATATCCAATTCTTACATGAAATTTGTATACTTCTGGTCCTCCTGGAAGACCTGGTCAGCAACTCACTCCTCCAACATTCCCATCAGAGTTTTTTGCTCTACCAGGCTAATTTTTCATGATTCCTATCTAGTTTAAATTTTGCTTGTATAACCTTATGAGATGCAGTCTATGGGGAGAATTTACTATTATTTCTACACCATTGAGCCAGTCTGGGATTACATGAAGAGACAAAATAATTTGAGCAAGTCTACATCCACAGAAGATCTGTGGTTAGTGTTCCAAGACATTTGGAGCAACTTCCCTTTTTCCTTCAAAAGTTGAGTACAAGTGTACCTAGAAGAATTGATGCTGTTTTGAAGGCAAAGGACAGTCACACCAAATTTTGATTTGATTTGGATTTCCCTTTCCTTCATTCACTTTGGATTTTCTTATTTACCAAAAATAAACTATTAACACGCTTATTTTTGAAAGCATTCTTACTGTGCACAATTTTTTCCACGCCTGTATATGACCAGCCCCTTACCAGAGACTGCTGAGGTCAGTAACTCTTAGTCATTACTACATAGGTATGAGCTGAGAATCCCTAGATATCTCTTTCCATAGTCCATCTTTTAGTATGCTGACCCTGTCAGAGTTTACAAGAAGCAGCTATGAATATTCAAAGCTGTCATGTTTCAGTTATATGTTAATATCAATGACTATGATGGGTGGCTGGTTATGACTATTAAGAAGAACTTTAGAAATAAATAATAATTAGGAGCATTTATTGCAGAGTAACTTACAAAAGTTAAAACACTAAAGTAAACCTTTAGGCAATCTGAAGAGCTTGTGTGATCAGGCATGAAGTGGCAATGTAAAAGGCTGCATGAGCACAGTGAATGTCCTCTGGGCAATTCATCAAATAACTACACTTAAATATATATTCATATTCTGTATTTTCATGTTAATAAAGTATTTACTGCAAAACAAAATAGAAGGAAAGCTGCTTCACTCACCAAATTGTAAAACATACTTACTTTTTATTCCATTTCTTTAAAATTCAGATGGAGGGAGTTGTAAACTGGACAAAAAATCCTAAAGTGGCATAAGTGACTAAGTGCTTTATCAAACCATAGACACCATTAGAGATTCTAGCGCACAGTTGTGGCTTTTTTTTTTTTTTTAGGCCAGCTAGAGTACTAACGGTGTCTATGGTTTGATAAAGCACTTAATGCGTGAAACAGCTGTCACCTATGCCACTTTTGGATTTTTTAATTCTAGATTTTAAAGAAACAGAATGTAAAGTGGACATTTTTTACAATTTGGTGAGTACCGTAGCTTTCCTTCTATTTTATTTTGCTTGGACATTTGTGTCATTAAACTGCTGAGCATTACCTAGTTTATATCTGGGAAACCTCTGATCATCCTCCACTCCTTTGAATATACTTCTGCAAGGTAGTGCCATTCCTTTCTCTTATGTTGGGTTAAAAGTATTCACTGTTTGTACTGTAGATTGCTATACCTCTGCACATAGAAATGAACTGCAAATTGTTAGAAATTCGTTTTGAAAAATGTATAATTCAAAAGGGGCATTGTAATATCAGGGGTAACATTACCTTTACTTAGTTACAAGTATTTTTACTACCCATTAGAAAGCCATTTAGTAGCCTGTACTTTGTCGTTCATTAGAACTGAAGCCAGCTTTATTTGGGGCTATTGTGGTTGCCACTGTTATAGAGTCACTGTGCCTGGAGTTGTTTGCTACAGGGGACACTATGGTTGACACAATCTAGAAGGCACAGTAACACTACTTGACAGGCACTGTGACACACAGAAGGGCACTGTGACAGATACTGTTTGGTATGCACTGTGATTGACACTCTTTTAGGGTCAAAGTGGCTGGTACAGCCATTAAGAGCTCTGGCTGAAGGACATAATTGCTGACAATGCTTGGTAGGCACATAGCTGACAGACTCAGAAAAGGAGACAATTATGCCATACATGGCCCATAAAGATTGAGGTAATTGTTTCATCCTCAGATAATTCACCACTTTACTAGGATCATTAAACGGCACAATTTATATGGTTTTAATGAAACAACGTCAATTGCACTTATTAAAATATTTTATCCAGCAAATTACCGACAAAGAAAACTAAAAATGAAATAGAGAATTAAAGAAAAGGAAAGGAAGGGCACTCACCAGATTACTTAAAACTTCAGGCTTTATTCAGTCAGTACAATAAAAACAGCAGCATGGGGAGGGAGAAGTGTCCAGTATCAGAGCAATGGCCATTTTGCGCTACTACTGTGTGCCAGACGAAGCGCTTAGCAGCGCGAAACAACTGTTGCTCCAGGGCTTGACACTTCTCCCTCCCATGGCGCTGTTTTTATTGTACTGACTGAATAAAGCCTGACGTTTTAAGTAATCTGGTGAGTGCCCTTCCTTTCCCTTTCTTTGTTTAATCTTCTATGGTTTTGATTTACTGATTTTTTTTTGGATTTATGCACCTCAGAAAGAGTTTAAGGTTACCCCCTTGTCGGCCAGCTAGTAGTGGAATTATATTCGGTGTAGTGCTGTGCTCCCTTGTTCTCTTTTTGCTGTAAAAATGAAAATACCCAAGATTTCAGGTCATGAGACCTTCTTTCATTTGCAAGGTTTCAGTGTAAAATAAGTCTTTAGCAGCAAAACTAGAAATTCAAGGACATATTATTACAGAGAGCAAAATGCATAATCCTCAAGGACAAATTGTAAAAATGACAAGGTTAGAAGGTCTTCTTGTCACATTATGTTTCTAAGCATCAGAATTTCTTTTTGCAGGTGGAATGCTTGTGACATCTGCTATGACATAGGGCCAGATTTACAAGTGTGAAACATTTGATAAACTTTCACAATTATATGACAGTTCTGAAGGTCTTTTACTTTAATGTATAATAGCAATCTAATAACAATACTAATGATAATGGTCTGTTGGTAACTCTAGAGGCGCATAATGCAAATGTGCTTCAATTGACTTGTTTTCTTTGATTTCATTGTGTGAAGCAATAAAGGAAATACCGGTAAAATTTTTAACTTGTTATCTATCAATCGGTGATTTTTATGATGCGGCTGGAAGGTACAACATAGAATAAATATAGTCTAGTGTAATTACTGCATGTAAACCACTCACAAGCCTGGCAGGCTTCCGCTGCTAAATACATAGGCTGTCCTTGAAATGAAAAATCTCTCTACAACTATGTCTGCCCTACTCAATAAGGGTCAAAGGCACTTTGAGTTCAATACTTTCCCCATTAGACTAATCTAAGACTTTAAAGGAGTAGTACCACTATTGTTGCTTATGCTCTATCCAAAGGATAGAAGAGAAGTATCAGATGGCTGGGGTCCTGTAGCTACCTGCCTGACTGGAGTGATGCATGTCTGTTGAGCTACATTCAAATCTATAGGTCATGTGACAATAGCTGAAAGCTATTACTTGACTATGTCCATCAGTTCCATAGACTTAAATGGAGGGCAATGGACATGAGTGCCAGTATCTCAATAGCAGGACAACTACTGGTCAGTAAGGTGAGTAACAGGATTAACCTACTTTCATACATCTGACAATAAGTAAAATACCTGGTATAACTTCCAGATGCATGTGCATCCTTAAATGGATAGACAACTTAGCAATATGATAGTACATAACATATGGCTATAATTTTCTTTTCAATCATTGATGTACCTGTTTATAGACAAACTTAATAAAGACAGTAATGTTTATGGTCAGGAAAAGATATGAAAATTCCTTGAACAAGAAGATACACTGCAATACCTGTATACCTGTTCTGACAAATGTTTTTTTTCTTTTTTGTTTTTTTTTTACAGCAAACTGTCGTATTTATAGCGCATGCTTTTGGGTAACACTCAGGACATGCTAACCAACATAATTGCCCTTTAATATATATACTGACAAGTATTATTATTATTATTAATAATAATAATAATAATGATAAATAATTATTTAATTATTTTTATTATGGGGTAAATGGGCATCTTTCCTTATGTGAACAGACAGCTGACTTACTTCATGCAGACTTGTGACAAAAGATCTTGCCAGTTTGAAATGTTGCATCATTGGCGGCTACACTCCAAGCACAGATAAATACCACATTTATTTGAGCGTCAAAAAAATCCTGTATATTTCTTTCTTTATATTAGTTTGGGATCTCCTGATCTCTAATGTGACCTCTTAATGCTGCAAATTCAACAAATGACCATTTTCAGTTCTTTTCAATCTATAAAATGTTTAGAAACGCTGTTGTGCATAATAATTTGGAACTGTGGATTTAGAAACACCAAAACACCAAAAACAAAAGAAACACCAAGTTGCATACATATAAGAGACGCTCAACCCAGGAATATAGGTGTATGAAAAATGTTTATTTTACACAGGTGAATAGTTAAAAACAATTAAAATTCAAAAACAATTAAAATTCATTGAATGGAATATATAAAAGGATGCACATGTATAAAGTGATGTGTGCTTAACAGTGCAGAAACTATCCCTAACCTTAACTTATAAATCTGTAATAAATATCTAGAAAAATAGATTTAGAGATAAAAAAAATAAGTGAGAACAAAAAGAAAAAGAAGGGAAAAAAAAGGAAAAAACACATACAGTATATTAATAAATCATATATATTTGGGCTAGCACACATTCAGATATACAGGTGCATCTCAATAAATTAGAATATCTTTGAAACATTTATTTCTTTCAGTAATTAAATTAAAAAAGTGTCCACAAAGTGTTCTATATCAATTTTCTATTTAAAGTGTTTTATTTCTGTAAATGTTGATTATGGATTACAGGTAATGAAAACCAAAATCTAAGAGAATTAGAATCTTGTAAAAAAGTTCAGTATTGTAAATTCAGTGTGTCACCTGCCAAGGTTTCCTAAGCCTTTCAATGGTCCCTCAGTCTGGTTCAGTAGGAAACACAATCATGGAAGACTGCTAATTATGAATTGAATTACTGAAATGAATGAACGTTTCAAAGATATTCTAATTTATTGAGATGCACCTGTACTGTGGATGCCACCTGATAATGGCTGCTTAGTAACAGCAATGCATCATACCCATGTCATAGATGAGTCAAAGTATATACAACCAGGGAATTCTTCCTGGCTTCCCAAAGGAAGGGAAATTTTAATATTATTAGTATAGGCTTTATATCCAGCTTACTGCAGTGCAACTGTCAGTCACAGGCGTACCTGGTTGGCCTGTACCAGCTCCCACTCCACCTCATTCAGCCAGTGCTCAACCTCCATTCTCAGTGACACAACTCCAAGTGTCACAAGTGTCAGGAGGAATAAAATCAGCAGCATCAGTCACCAGGCCCAGTACAGTAACTGATGAACTATAAATTTTTCAGCTAGCAATAGGCACTACTGACACCCACCAGCTGCACAATCATACCTAGAGTGCACCTATATTCCACCAGATAATTGTGAACCCATGGAATTCTGGGCCAATAGCTTAGAGCAGTGGAAGGAGCTGTTCCAGATTGTCATGGAAGTTTTATCTTATCCGACCTCGAGTGTAATAGCCGAGAGGGTGTTTAATGCTGCCAGTGGTATTGTAACACCTAAAAACTGTGTACCTCTAGTGTGGATAAAAATTACATTTGTCAAAATGAGGCATGGCATCAGGCATGGATCAGTGAGGATTTTCAAACACCTCCGGCTGATGCCTACAAATAGTGGTGTCACCTCTCCATTTCATCATGCTTCTGACTTCTAAACCACTGCCACCACTTAGCCAGACATATTCTGTGGCCCAAATCCATAATTTTATGCCCTGCTGCATATGTTGCCACAGCTACCACCACTCAGCCAGGTGTGTCTATTATATAATTTCATGCCGCGTTGTCACTCATGTTGTCAAAGCCACCACCACTCAGCCAGACATGTCCTGTTGGTGACCCAGTGTTGACATAAATTTTTTATTTCACATTTGCTACTATTACAGGCAATATCTTATACTTTTGTGTCAAAAAGACAAAATTGTTGTAGGTATGATACCTTTATTAGCTAACCAGAAAATTATATTTGCAAGCTTTCAAAGTACAGATGTTCCTTCTTCAGGCATCTCCAAATGAATGACACTGAAAATATAGCTGAACTGTAATGTCTCTGCCTGTTCGGGTCTCTGTGTCACCCTCCGCTCGCATGCTGCTGCGCAGGAGGCGTATTCAGTTTGATTCCTTGCTTAAGGTTCTTGATGCTCAGTCTGAACACTGTCCTATGTAATTGAATTTCAGCCACACCCGTCTCCTGCACCTTGCTTCTCTCTGCTCCTCTAACAGTTAATCTTAGCCTTACCTGTGTGATTGACGGCCTGTCTACCAATCAAGTCTGGAGCAGGTCCTGGACTTGCTATAAACAGGTTATCAGCTCACACATGGTTGCTGGCTATTGAGATTCTGTCTTGTGACTTTGTCCCTGCTAGCTCCTTTTCTGCTATTACCTGTATTCTTTTTCCTGACCTCTGGTCTTGACTTTGACTATTCTCTTGGATTTTGATTCTGTACTGCATTGCTCGACTGTTACCGACCCCTTGGCTAGCTGAACACCCTTTTGTTGTTGTTTTGTCCTGTCTCCGTTCTGTGTTGTCACTTATTCAAAGTAGGGACCGGCTCCAAGTTGTTCTTGTCATTAGGACAGTGAGACAAGTAGGCAGGCACAGGGTCTGCTTCAACTTTAGGGCTCACTGTCCCTGTATTCCCTTCCTCCCAGGTTTCTGCAACACCACTGGGGAATTGCTCAACTGGCAATTCCCTTCAATCAACACTGGCAAGATGCTACACAAAGGCAAGTAGTTCATGAGATGATATGTTAGTGAGATGAGGTAGAGTAATAAAATTGAGGTTATGGGATGAGACATTGGGGGGTGATGGTTTGTAGTCATCTGGAGTTAGTTTGATGGAGGAGGTGAATTGTGTCCATGTAAGGGCTCATAAATCTAGGTGTTAGACTGGGTCCTTTTGTCAATAATCTGAATTTTATCATCAGCTTGAATTCACAAAATTTGCTCTCTCTGTCATTCTTGAAGAGACCTTTTAGAATTAGGACTTTTAAGTCTGACAAGCTGTGGTCTGGCCTAGTGTTTTCCCACAGGGGTATCCAGCTGAAACTTTTATATGTGCCTGTGTAAAGTCATCCTGATCTGCAGTTTTTGTTTTGTTTCTCCAATGTAAATTCCTTCATTTGGGCACCTTGCACACAGTATCATCATTGGAGGATGTACATGAAAATGTTACAGAGATGTTATAGTCTTGCTGTGAGTTTGGTATGTTGACCATGCCATGACAAGATGTGGGTACAGGTCTTGCATTTTTTTGCTGTTGCACGGAAATGTGCCCGCTACTGATGGGGACACGGAGGAACTTCTAATGAGGAGATTCCTTAAGTTTGGTGGTGGTTTATATGCAAGAAGAGCCAAATCTGGGAATACTTCATTTAGTTTATTGTCCCTGTGAAATATCGGTTGAAGATCAGCAGCAATTTTCCTCAAGATTGAGGGTCATATTTAATCACTAAGGTCACCCAGCTATTGTCCTCCTTTTGTTTATATTATAAGAGACTGCTCCTTCGAATTCTTGTAGTTCTGTGGATCTGCACATCTACAACATGTGGATGATACTGTGTTCAAGGTGCCCCAATGAAGGAATTTACAATGGAGCAACAAAACAAAAACTGCAGGCCAGGATGAATTTACACAGGCACACAATAAAGTTTCAGCTGGATATCCCCAGTGGAAAATCACTGCCAGACCACAGCTTTATCACAATAATTTTGGTTAGCCAATAAGGGCATCATCATTCCTACAGTACTTTTGTCTTTTTGAAATAAAGATATGAAATATTGCTTGATTTTTTTCTATCTCACACGGTACTATGCTATTTTTTCCTATATTCCCATTACAGGGATCATTTTTGGTGGCTTTCTTTTTTGAAATTTGTCTCCCAAATAACAACAATCCCTTATAAGTCATCAAAATGGTCTATTGTCTTTTTACAAAAACATTGGTTTTTGCAATATAACCACAGTGTTTAACATCTGTTTTTCGATAGATATACAAGTCACATTCAATTTGACATAACTTCGGCTGATTTTGTCTTAGAGAGCTAGAAATCGGATAGAAAGGTTCCTAGGAGCCCTGAGAGTTTTTTTTTAACACTGTTTTAATCTATTTGAAAGTGTGGTTTGTACCAAACTTGTTCGACCTGAAACAAATCTTGCTTCCCAGCCACCCGAACCTGAAATGAAACCTGAGACATTCGCCCACCTCTACTTCTGACCAACTGCTATTTTTGCCATTGAAGGTTCAATTTTCTCCTTTTTCACAGTGGAAAGTTGTACATCATAAATCTGAACTGATCCTGGCGGGCGTCCTATCTGATATATAATGTCAATGGAGGCATACTGATTTTATAGCTGTAGTTACATTTACTGACACACTTAATAGTGTTCATTTGATAAAGTTTGGAAAGAAAAAAAAAAGTCACATACCATTACTTAGATACTATCATGGCCCCTGTTGCCTGGAGCAGAACATTATGATGTCACTTCTGGAATCTTTAGCCATTGTGATGTCACCTCTACACTAGTATATAGTCATGACACATTCCAGTCTGAACCTTGAGGGTATAGAGAGTGGAGTTTTTCTGGTGTGTTTGTTTGCTTCTTGAGATATGGGTAGAACACAGACCTTTTTCCTGCGTTTAGTGGAGACCATTTTCATTAAGGACTATGGGATAAATATTGCATCAGTTATCGTGGGGGCGGTGATTGGAGCAGTGGCAGCAGAAATTGTCAACATCTTAGAGGAAGAGGAGGAGGAAGAGGATGAGGAGTATTGAGTGCCATCTACTGCTGCATAAGTGACCTTCCTACCACCACCATCAGCCCACCATAAGACCATCACCGGGCTGACATCCCATCATCTGAAGTGTTACACCACTCATCGCTATATCTGTGGATGGAATTCCTGCCATTTCCATTAATTTAGTTTCACAATATATTTCTGTGCTTAAATAATAAATAATAATGTTTTCTGATGATTTTGACTTGCATTGTGTTTCCTGAATCAGTATAAGATCAGATTTTATCCCCTAGCTCAGTGGTGGAGGGGCATTATACTGTGTTGGGGCAGTAATGAGGCTTTATCACAATGCTATTGTTTTTATAGCTGAACAAAAAGGTCCCTGTTGAGTGCGTCTGTGTAGGGAAAAGTATGTAGACAATACACCATTTATGGACTGTGCTGGTTGATATATAAAGTAGAGTCACCCAGGCCCGGGCTGGGGTACTGGTGAATCCCCTGGTGGTCCCTGTGCCGTTAGTGGGCCCTACAGGACCCCAACTTCTTTTTTTAATAGGCAGTTGAGGTCTAGTAACCTCCTGCGACCGAGGCTGCTAGAGATAGCCGGGACCCTGCAGCACCATGATAGCCATCAGGGAAAGCCTGATTCCCCGACCATTATGTGATGTCTGTACATGCCGTATCCCTTTCCAATAGTAGCCTGCCCATTAAAATGTAACAAATACTTATACTTACCTCTCATGGGACTCCAACGGTTCCCAGCATGAGGTCACACACCCCAGACATCACTTCTAGGGTCTTTGATTTGGCCGCAGCAGTCACGTGGGGTGCTCTGAATTAATGATGTCATCGCGCCTCATGTGACCGCTGAGGCCCAATCACAAGCCCCAGCAGTGACGTTTGGGGCTCATGACCTCAGCTGCAGGCAGCAGAGAACCGAAGAAGATGCTGAAGACAGCCGGACTGAGCGAAAATGCCCAGGACAGGTGAGACAAGGTGACTATAAGTGATTGTTAATTTCCATCACCTCCCCTGAGCCTCCGATTATTATAATCTGGGATCTTAGGTAAGCCCCTAGCCCCTAACCATGATTCTCAGGAATGATTCTGTTTAGAAAGGAATCATCATAGGCACATGGGAAGAGAGAACTGCACTTTATATGGATGACCTGCTGTTGTTTATTTCTAACACAACTCAAACACTCCCTACATCCATGACTTTGATAGATATATTTGTTCCATACTTCAAAATGCAGAATACTTGGGGGAAATCGTCATATGCGCATGAGCTTACTGGTCAATCACTGAAGGGAGAATCTGTCTGTGGTCTGAGGATCACCTTAACTTGTAAATACCAGGGCATGTACATATCAAAGGACCACAGAGGTTTTCTAGATGCAAATGGAAGTGCATGTTCCCCTATCTTCGGAAGTTTGCTTGTTCTGCATATTGAATGAAGAGGCCTGGATCTATGTGAATCTTTTTGTTCAGCTATAAAAACAATAGCATTGTGAAGGATGGCTCTACGTCCTCCCTCCCTGTCCATGTGGAGGAAATTGGTTAACTCGAATCTTACCCATAATCAAATAGTATAAAAAGGGAGAGGCTGTCCTCAAAAATCCCAAAAAGTTTGGAAAATTTAATACCAACATATCATACTCTGTTCAGCTACACAGTGGGGATGAGGTGTATTTATCAAGGCCTACACTTCATAATTCTGGGGTCAAAAGGCACAAATAGTGACCAGCTCAGCTTTCATTTAAGTGAAAGGGAGCTGAGCTTCAATACACAGTATATGGAACTGTCTGCTTATGGCTCTTTACACTGTGCTGACAACAGCTGTCGGACCCCACAAATCCTATATCAATGATGTATCGGGCAGTAGTAAAGCATTCCATTCACTGGTTAAGCCTTATTACCAATTTACACTCCAGTCCCCCAAAGCCCCATTCATTACTTTTGTGGAGAGATTACAGGTTCCTCTGTCTCTCCTGCAGCCGCTCTGGGTCTGTGATGTCACTGACTTGTATACAGTCAAAGAATAAGGATTTATGTGAACACTACCTGTTACATAGGGTTTCACATACAGGTGCATCTCAATAAATTAGAATAGCTTTGAAACGTTTATTTATTTCAGTAATTACATTAAAAAAGTGACTTCCTATATTTTCCAGATTCTTTACACACAGAGTGTTCTATTTCACGTGTTTTATTTCTATAATTGTTGATTATGGATTTCAGTTAATGAAAACCAAAATCTAAGAAAATTTGAATATTGTAAAAAAGTTCAGTATTGTAAATTCAGTGTGTCACCTGCCAAGGTTTCCTAAGCCTTCAAATGGTCCCTCAGTCTGGTTCAGTAGGACACACAATCATGGAAGACTCTGATTATGAATTGTATTACTGAATTACTGAAATGAATGAACATTTCAAAGATATTGTAATTTATTGAGATGCGCCTGTATAATGCATCAGATAGTCAATCAAGTATAGAACTGATACAATCATTAAAACTTAACATTCAAAAGTACCAATAATAAAAATAATAATAACATCCCTAAAACACACACGCGAATAGTATCATTTTCAGCAGTGGCGAATACTTAGCATGAATACATAAACTGCACAAAAATCAGATGGATCTCACCCGATCTAGGCATCAAGGAATATAAACCTCAGGGGGGGAAGGGGTAGGGGGCAGCCAGGAGGGGAGAGAGTAGTCCCTGTATTTGCCCTCAAACACTCTTCCTCACCCCTGTGAATTAATTCCCGCCCTTACAAGGGCAGTACCAATCTGTTCCTGTACAACCCTGTAAATCCCTTGCCCCCTACGCGTTTCCTGGCACATAGGCACCAATCATCACGGGACCTATTCTTACTAGTCATAGGATAAATAGAAGATGAAAAAAGATCAACCAAAAATACACAAATAAAAATATCCACAAACAGTGGAAGTAATGCTAGCATCCCTCAGTGGAGGACAAACTGCATGGCTATTTACTTTAGCTAGTCTTAGTGGAGGATTAGCCGATTGTGTAAACACTCAGTAGCAGTGGCCAAAACAAATGAAATAGGGGAGATTTAAATAACCCAAGCACCTCCCATTAATCAAGCCATTTCCAGCTAACTCACCTCAAACATTGCGAAGAGGCACATACTTCGCACCAGTAAGCGTAATCGAAATCCCACACATGCACTGTCGGCTCTGCCTCTTCGGGTTCGGGTAGAGCTGACAGCGCATGTTCCGTCCGCCATCTTGATTCAATAACTACACGAGCGTACTGCGCCTGTGCAGTTCTATGGATTACTGAGCATACTCCACAGAACTACAGGAGTGTACTGCGCCTGCACGGTATGCTCGTGTAGGCATCGAAGCAATATGGCAGACGGAGCATGTGTTGTCGGCTCTGCCCGAACCTGAAGTGGCACACTTCACAGCACATGCGTGGGATTTTGATTCCAAAGCTGAGAATGTCGACTCCTGACAAGTGAAGAGGCCGGACAAAAGAAGCAGGGGACGTGCTGAAAAATACACATAGGCAGCATTGTGGGGGATGACGAAGCTGTGCTCTGTGCTGATGAGAGATAACGAAGGGATGACGAAGCTGTGCTCTCTGAGCTTCATTTGCATAAACTGAAAACTGAGAATAGCGTGAAAACGGTGGTGAGGACAGTGGAAATAAAGGTAGGAGATGAATAGCCTTTATAAAGGCTATTCCTATGTGGTGTCAGTTAAAACTCAAAAAAATCCAATGATAGAATCCCTTTAGATGAAATTTGGTCAAAACTCGCCACACCCTCTTTCTGTAGGTGTCCCCAAAGGCTCCGTCCTAGGACCCCTTCTGTTCTACATCTACACCCTCGGCCTTGGCCAACTCATAGAATCTCATGGTTTTCAATACCATTGCTATGCTGACGAATATATCTCTATGGACCAGACATTACCTCTCTGTTGTCCAGAGTCCCAGAGTGTCTAGCAGCTGTAGCCTCCTTTCTCTCCTCCCGCTTTCTCAAACTCAACATGGTGAAAACTGAGTTCATCATCTTCGCCCCACCTCTCACGGCCTCTACCTGACCCATCTATCAAAGTTAATGGAACCACACTTACCCCAGTCCCACGGGTCCGTTGCCTTGGGATAACCTTGGACTCTGACCTATCCTTCAAGTCGCATATTCAAACCCTCAACACCTTCTGCCGCCTCCAACTCAAGAACATCCATCGAATCCGCTCCTTCCTCACCCCTGAAACTACAAAGATGCTAGTCCTCACCCTCATAATCTCCCGCCTAGACTACTGTAACACCCTTCTCCATGGCCTCCCAGCAAACACTCTTGCCCCCCTCCAGTCCACCCTAAACTGTGCTGCTCGCTTAATACACCTCTCCCCCCGTTCAGCCACTCTCCTCTGCCAATCCCTTCACTGGCTACCCGTTGACCAGCGAGTAGAGTTCAAAATGCTAACACTGACATACATAACCATCCACAACCTGTCCCCTCCATATATATCTCCGACCTAATCTCCCGCTACCTGCCTGCACGCAACCTCCGATCCTCCAAAGACCTCCTACTCCACTCTGCTCTTATCCACTCTTCACACAACTGTCTCCAAGGTTTCTCCCGTGTATCCCCCATACTCTGGAACTCACTACCAAGACACATAAGACTTTCCCACACTATCACAAGCTTCAAGAAGGCCCTGAAGACTCACCTATTCAGGAAGGCCTACAACTTCCAATAACGCTACTGTCACCACACCACCATCTGTACAGCCTCTCCCTCCACCTTCTGTCTCTATTCCTCTTCCCTCATAGATTGTAAGCCCTTGCGGGCAGGGCCCTCTATCCCACTGTGCCAGTTGGTCACTGTTAGCATTGTGTTTGTTTTGTATATTTGTGTACTATATGTAAACCCTCAAATGTAAGGCACCATTGAATTAATGGTGCTATATAAATAAATAATAATAATAATAATAATAATGTATTTTTATCTTTTCTAACTCTCCTGGGATCTGAAGAAGCCCCAGTGTATAATAATGTCAGTTTGACTTTGACTTATTCCTATGAACATAATCATATCTATATTTGTAGATAAGTAAAAGTTAAACATTTTTGCAAATATAAGTAGTTAAGAGTTCTGCAGAGTTTAAAAGATTTTCTCTAACCATCTTAGTGGTGACATCTGTTGTCTTGATTGGTTGCCAATGGATACGACCACGGATGCAGAAACTTTCTATGGTCTGTGTCTTGTCTGGAACCCAGTCATGATTTTCATATTGTAGCTGGGTTATCAGGCAGGGACACTACATGTATCAGAAGATATCCGGCCACAATAAGGAAGTCATGGCTGATTTTCTGACAGTAGAAAGGTCCTGCATTCATGGTCGTATTCCACTGGCAACCGATCAAGACAACAACTTGTGACCACAAGATATTTAGAGAAAATCTTTAAAACTCTGCAAAATGTTTAATTACTTATATTTGCAAAAATGTTTAACTTTTAATTATCTACAAATTTAAAAATGGTTATGTTGGTGGGAATACCCCTTTAACTTTGGCTGTGTTTTCCCGCAGGATATAATGCCGTTTCAGACAAACTTTATATGTCCAGGCACCATCTGCACGTTAAAGCACACTGGTGACAGCTCATACAGATTTATATATATATATGTGTAATGACAGTAACCTCTATTACAAAATTGTCTGACCATTGTATAAGCAATGCTACCTCCAATGCCACCTCTGCTACCTCTTGTATCACCCCCTCTACCTCATTGATTGCAAGGTTTTGCGAGCAGGGCCCTCAGTCCCATTGTGTGAATTGACTATTTCTTTGTAATGTATCTTTTTTGTCTGTATTAGAACTCTACAAATTGTACAGTGCTGCGGAATATGTTCGCGCTATAGAAATAAAATGTATTATTATTACTAGATAGGTTCCTATGGATAGATAAGTTCCTATGAGCCATAAGAGTGTTCTACACTATGTTTTAAGCCAATTTATTGTGTGGTTCATAAGGAACATGTTCAACCCAAAACAAATCTTTAGAAGTTCGCCCATCTCAGAGGCCCCAGTTTATAATAATGTCACTTTCACATAACTTCGCTTGTGTTTGCCTTGGATAGATAGGTTCCTGTGAGCCATGCAAGCATTCTGCACTATGTTTTAAGCCAATTTAAGGTGTGGTCCATATTGAACTTGTTCAACCCAAAATGAATCTTGGTCCTGACCCCCCCCCTCAAATCCGAAACAAATCTTTATACACATGACATATACTGTACAACTGATGCAATCACATTTTTGAACATTGATGATATGATTTGTATTTTCATATTTTTATTTAATTTCTTAACCATTACAGAAATTCAGAAAAGCCGCAATATTTTGATTCTTATACATATGAAAAAGTATTGAAAAAATCCCAACAATAGATTAGATAATGATTGAATTGCTTAATAGTGTTCATTTGATAAAGTTTGGAAAGAAAAAAAAAAGTCACATACCATTACTTAGATACTATCATGGCCCCTGTTGCCTGGAGCAGAACATTATGATGTCACTTCTGGAATCTTTAGCCATTGTGATGTCACCTCTACACTAGTATATAGTCATGACACATTCCAGTCTGAACCTTGAGGGTATAGAGAGTGGAGTTTTTCTGGTGTGTTTGTTTGCTTCTTGAGATATGGGTAGAACACAGACCTTTTTTCTGCGTTTAGTGGAGACCATTTTCATTAAGGACTATGGGATAAATATTGCATCAGTTATCGTGGGGGCGGTGATTGGAGCAGTGGCAGCAGAAATTGTCAACATCTTAGAGGAAGAGGAGGAGGAAGAGGATGAGGAGTATTGAGTGCCATCTACTGCTGCATAAGTGACCTTCCTACCACCACCATCAGCCCACCATAAGACCATCACCGGGCTGACATCCCATCATCTGAAGTGTTACACCACTCATCGCTATATCTGTGGATGGAATTCCTGCCATTTCCATTAATTTAGTTTCACAATATATTTCTGTGCTTAAATAATAAATAATAATGTTTTCTGATGATTTTGACTTGCATTGTGTTTCCTGAATCAGTATAAGATCAGATTTTATCCCCTAGCTCAGTGGTGGAGGGGCATTATACTGTGTTGGGGCAGTAATGAGGCTTTATCACAATGCTATTGTTTTTATAGCTGAACAAAAAGGTCCCTGTTGAGTGCGTCTGTGTAGGGAAAAGTATGTAGACAATACACCATTTATGGACTGTGCTGGTTGATATATAAAGTAGAGTCACCCAGGCCCGGGCTGGGGTACTGGTGAATCCCCTGGTGGTCCCTGTGCCGTTAGTGGGCCCTACAGGACCCCAACTTCTTTTTTTAATAGGCAGTTGAGGTCTAGTAACCTCCTGTGACCGAGGCTGCAAGAGATAGCCGGGATCCTGCAGCACCATGATAGCCATCAGGGAAAGCCTGATTCCCCGACCATTATGTGATGTCTGTACATGCCGTATCCCTTTCCAATAGTAGCCTGCCCATTAAAAGAACTCGCAAGCACTATCATCTAACTTCACTTCTCACCTCTCTTCCCTTCTAGCTGTTTTGCTTTCATACATCATTTGTGCCAATTTATTCTAATGCTTTCACAGCTCTTATGTAAAGCACCACATTTTCCTGGTAGCAAAGGATTACATAATGTATTTCTAAAAATTTAGAAAAGATTTCACAATGTGAGAACTTGCCACATGCTAAAAGATATACATCTCAGAAAAGTATAATTACGTAAAATGGAAATAAAATACTAGTCACTTGTTCAAATAATAAATAGGATCTATATAGAATGCTCACACTTGTACAAAAAGTATATAGTGACTAAATTCTAGATGCTTATAGTAACTGTTTAGCTGAATAATTCTAATTTACTTACAGTGGTGACTACCATAGATAAGTTTATCATATATCTTTGGAATGGCACCTATAGTCGGAAGTCTACCTCGGCTCAGCTACCATGAAAATAGACCATTACTAAAGACAAATGCAGTGCAATATCTATGTGAACCCCTTTTAGTATGACATTATAGGAGCTTTTTCCCAAAATCCTCTCTAGCATACAGTGGGGAAAAAAAAGTATTTAGTCAGCCACCAATTGTGCAAGTTCTCCCACTTAAAAAGATGAGAGAGGCCTGTAATTGACATCATAGGTAGACCTCAACTATGAGAGACAAAATAGAAAACATATCTAGAAAATCACATTGTCTGATTTTTTAAGAATTTATTTGCAAATTATGGTGGAAAATAAGTATTTAGTCACCTACAAACAAACAAGATTTCTGGCTCTCACAGACCTGTAACTACTTCTTTAAGAGGCTCATCTGTCCTCCACTCATTACCTGTAGTAATGGCTCCTGTTTGACATTGTTATCAGTATAAAAGTCACCTGTCCACAACCTCAAACAATCACACTCCAAACTCCACTATGGTGAAGACCAAAGAGCTGTGGAAGGACACCAGAAACAAAATTGTAGACCTGCACCAGGCTGGGAAGACTGAATCTGCAATAGGCAAGCAGCTTGGTGTGAAGAAATCAACTGTGGGAGCAATAATTAGAAAAAGGAAGACATACAAGAACACTGATAATCTCCCTCAATCAGGGGCTCCATGCAAGATCTCACCCCGTGGGGTCAAAATGATCACAAGAACGGTGAGCAAAAATCCCAGAACCACACGGGGGGGACCTAGTGAATGACCTGCAGAAAGCTGGAACTAACGTAATAAAGGCTACCGTCAGTAACACACTACGCCACCAGGGACTCAGATCCTGCAGTGCCAGACGTGTCCCCCTGCTTAAGCCAGTACATATCCGGGCCCGTCTGAAGTTTGCTAGAGAGCATTTGGATGTTCCAGAAGAGTATTGGGAGAATGTCATATGGTCAGATGAAACCAAAGTAGAACTGTTTGGTCGAAACACAACTCGTCATGTTTGGAGGAGAGTGAATGCTGAGTTGCATCTAAAGAACACCATACCTTCTGTGAAGCATGGGGATGGCAACATCATACTTTGGGGCTGTTTCTCTGCAAAGGGACCAGGACAACTGATCCGTGTACATGAAAGAATGAATGGGGCCATGTATCATGAGATTTTGAGTGCAAACCTCCTTCCATCAGCAAGGGCATTGAAGATGAAATGTGGCTGGGTCTTTCAGCATGACAATGATCCCAAGCACATCACCAGGGCAACGAAGGAGTTTCTTCGTAAGAAGCATTTCAAAGTCCTGGAGTGGCCTAGCCAGTCTCCAGATCTCAACCCCAGAGAAAACCTTTGGAGGGAGCTGAAAGTCCGTGTTGCCCAGCGACAACCCAAAAACATCACTGCTCTAGAGTACATCTGCATTGCGGAATGGGCCAACATACCAGCAACAGTGTGTGCCAACCTTGTGAAGACTTACATTTGTGAAGACTTACGTTTGACCTCTGTCATTGCTAACAAAGGATATATAACAAAGTATTGAGATGAACTTTTGTTATTGACCAAATACTTATTTTCCACCATAATTTGCAAATAAATTCTTTAAAAATCAGACAATGTGATTTTCTGGATTTGTTTTCTCATTTTGTCTAGTTGAGGTCTACCTATGATGTCAATTACAGGCCTCTCTCATCTTTTTAAGTGGGAGAACTTGCACAATTGGTGGTTGACTAAATACTTTGTTTCCCCACTGTAACCTCATATAATTGGGGACAGTTTTACACCCATATAAGGGATCTCTGCTATTTGTTATCCATAATATGGTACCTACTTTTAGGCACACAGAGGTCTTTTTTTGTTTTTTCTATCATGGACATAGCTGCATGCATTTTTCAGAACAGAGGATTGTTACAGCAGCACGGGTCTGTATTAGAGTTCTCTAGAGCTGAGGTCCCCAACCACTGGTCTGCAAACTGGGACAGGGGCCGGGCCGTTGGGGGTCTTTTGCCGTTCTGCAGGGCCTCGGTAAAGGTAGCTCCCAGCACATTATATGGGGAGGGTCGGCGATCTGGCCACAGTCTTGTGGCTCCTAGCATAGCTAATGGTGCGGGACCTCGCCATATACCTCGGACTTCTGGTTTTGGCTCAAAGCACCGACTGACAAGTTGCAGTGCAAGATCATCTTAATGGCAGTAAAAGTACAATTGAGATCTTTATTCCTGTCGACTTGTTTTTATACTGTCTGCAGGGATGTATAACACACACACAAACATATAAAAATATATATGCATATATGTTTATATATTATTATTGTTACATCAAATACTGATAAATACTCTTGTTTTTCTAATAAATTTTCATCATCTGATTGTAGTGTATTTTTATTTTCTATTCTGCGCATGTGGATGAGGGCAGCCATCATGCTTGAGCTTCTGTCAACAGCATTAAGAAATATGTTTTACAGCAGCCACATGAACCATAGATCACAATAGACATGAGTTGTTCATTGAAATCTATGAGAGACTTTTTAGGAATGCTCTGCAACCCATGCGAATTCACTGTGCGTAGCCGGGTATGCAATGAATTGTGATCATCACTTGTTGTGAATGTGAGACCTTTCATTGTAATCCTGGAATTGTACAATTAAGACAGCTCAGTGTAGGAATTGACTGAAACTTTGGTGCAAGAATGATGAAGTAAATTAGCAATGTGTATTTCTCTCTCAAAAAAAAAATACCAACAAAAAGTTAAAGCTTTGTTATAGCTTTTTGCAGTGTCTGTTCCAAAATATGAGGCTATAATTGATGCACAATTTTGTCATAGGTGGTTTAAAAATCTATTTATTGTTTTTTTTTTCATTATTTTTTTTTGTGGGGGGGGGGGGTATGTGGCAGTATTTATTTGCTTCTTTTTTGCCTGTGACTAGCACATATGTCATCCAATGTCAATTTTGTTATCACTCACTAAGCTGAAAGAGAAGTCTTTGCTGATAAGACTGAAAGGTCAAGAACATTTTCTTTTGTACACTAAGATCGATGGACCTTTTAAAAAATGGATAGAACACACATACTGTATGATTGATAGCACATACAAAGAATGTGTGAATTGGAACCTGTCGTTTTACATTTCTTGCATTTGCCAGGATTCAAACCCAGAACTCCAGCGCTGTGAGGCTACAGTGTCAACCACTGAGCCACTGGGCTGCCCAAGCAGCACTGGTGGCCTGTGTTGAAATTGCAACCATTAGGCAAGGGAATTTCAAAGGAGTGACAGTTTAGATGTTTGCGCCTAGACGCAGACTTACCTGGAGGACTCATCACCACCAGATGCAGAGGAAGATATCTTACTGCAAGTGTAAGAGTAAATAGCAAGAAAGCCAGAAAAAAACGCAACAGTACAAGTCTGTTGAACTAGAATGCCCAACATGCACACTCTCTGCCAAACAACAAAGAGGCAGAGGAAAGGAAGCAGCAGACTTGTATAGAAGAAATGTAGAGCAAAGACTCTCCCAATACCTGAGACAGGTTACACAGAAAATAAAAGTCCTTTATTTCTCTTCAGCCTTTTTTTTTTTTTTTTTGGAAGAAAACAAGCTACCCCACACAGATTTTATAAAATAAATGGCGGCAGTTAAGATGAAAAAACATTACCTAGTAGCTCACCTGAAGGAGGTTCAAAGATGTCATCACGCACGCAAGCCAGCGTACTCTTGACTCCGGCGCGCCCACACACGGGAGCTGGAGAGAAGTAGCAGGAAATGCCCTGCATCATAATAAAACAAGGAATGCAAAGCTTACATAGCCACAAAGGGTTCATCGTGGACACTCACCCATTATAAGCAACAGCTGAAAAAAGGCTTTTCACTGCAGCTAAGCAGACTAAGCAGCAGAAGCAGGAAAGACAGACAAGGAGTTTTAACCTTTGAATTTTGTTCCAGCAGGAACCAAAGGCAGAAAATAGTCCTCACAGTAGGATAAACAAAACAAACTCAAACAGGAGAGAGGAGGGGAAATTCATTCAGAAATCTGAATAACCTCACTATGGGGAAGATATAACCTTCCCTCCAACTATCCCACCAAAACAGGACAGAAAAAAACACGCTGGGGGGTTGGTACTTCTTTCTTTATTCAGTTGTGCTAAAAAGTTTACATAACCCGGCAGATTTTTTTGTTTTTTGGCCTTTTTTCAGAGAATATGAATGATAACACAAAAACTTTTTCTCCACTCATGGTTAGTGGTTGGTTGAAGCCATTTATGTCATACTTCTGTGTTTTCTCTTTTTAAATCATAATGACAACCAAAAACATCAAAATGACCCTGTTCAAAAGTTCACATACCCTGGTGATTTTGGCCTGATAACATGCCCAGAAGTTGACACAAAGGGGTTTGAATGGCTACTAAAGTTAGCATCCTCACCTGTGACCTGTTTACTTGTAATCAGTGTGTGTGCATAAAAGCTGAGTGAGTTTCTGGGATCCGGACAGACTGTTGCATCTTTCCTCCAGCCACTGACGTTTCTGGATTGTGAGTCATGGGGAAAGCAAAAAAATTGTCCACGGATCTACGGGAAAAGGTAGTTGAACTGTATAAAACAGGAAAGGGATACAAAAAGATATCCAAGGAATTAATAATGCCAGTCAGTAGTGTTCAAACTGTGATTAACTAATGGAAACTCATGGGCTCTGTAAAAACCAAACCACGGTCAGGTAGACCAACCAAAATTTCGTCCACAACTGCCCGGAAAATTGTTCGGGATGCAAAGAAAAACCCACACTTCAGCTGAAATACAGGACTCTCTGAAAACTATCGGTGTGGCTGATTCAAGATGCACAATAAGGAGGCACTTGAAGAAAAATGGGCTGCATGGTCGAGTTGCCAGAAGAAAGCCATTACTGCGCAAATGCCACAAAGAATCTGGCCTTCAATACACCAAAGAGCACAGAGCCAAGCCTCAAAACTTCTGGAACAAGGTAATTTGGAGTGATGAAACAAAAATCAAACTTTTTGGCCACAACCAGAAACGTTACATTTGGAGAGGTGTCAACAAGGCCTATGATGAAAGAAACACCATTCCTACTGTAAAGCATGGAGGTGGATCACTGATGACGTGGGGATGTGTGAGCTTCAAAGGCACAGCAAACTTGGTCAAAATTGAAGGAAAGATGAATGCAGCACGTTATCAGCAAATACTGGAGGCAAGTTTTCACTCATCAGCCAGGAAGCTGCGCATGGGCGTACTTGGATGTTCCAACATGACAACGATCCAAAACACAAGGCCAAGTCGACCTGTCATTGGCTACAGCAGAAGAAAGTGAAGGTTCTGGAATGGCCATCTCAGTCTCCTGAGCTCAATATCATTGAGACACTCTGGGGAGATCTCAAGCGTGCAGTACATGCAAGACAGCTCAGGAATTTACAGGAACAGGAGACTTTTTGACAAGAAGAATGGGCAGTTTTACCATCTGAGAAAATAAAGAGCCTCATCCACAAGTACCACAAAAGACTTCAAGCTGCCATTGATGTTAGAGGGGGCAATACACGGTATTAAGAACTGGGTATGTGAACTTTTGAACAGGGTCATTTTGATGTTTTTGGTTGTCATTATGATTTAAAAAGAGAAAACACAGAAGTTTGACAATAAATGGCTTCAACCAACCACTAACCATGAGTGGAAAAAAAAGTTGTGTTATCATTCATATTCTCTGAAAAAAGGCCAAAAAAACAAAAAATTTGCTGGGGTATGTAAACTTTTTAGCACAATTGTATTGAGGAGGGGGAGGGGTTACGGTTAACTATTTGTTGTTCATTAAAAATTCCATTCTGTCCTACCAGCGCACAGGGGCAGAAATACCCCAATATTGTGCTGCTGGTGGGACGTTAGGGAAACCCCATTGAGCATCTGTGGCAAGACATGAAAATTGCTGTTCACAGACTCTCTCCATCCAATCTGACTGAGCTTGAGCTATTTTGCAAAGAAGAATGGGCAAAAATCTCAGTCTCTAGATGCGCAAAGCTGGTAGAGACATACCCCAAAAGACTTACAGCTGTAATTGCAGCGAAAGGTGGCTCTACAAAGTATTGATATAGGGGGGCTGAATACTTTTGCATGTCACACTTTTCAGATTTATATTTGATTAAAATTTTGAAAACCATGTATCACTTTCGTTCCACTTCAAAATTATGTGCTACTTTGTGTTGGTCGATCACTTAAAGTCTCAATAAAATACATTTAGGTTTGTGGATGTAAGGGGACAAAATGTGAAAAAGTTCAAGGGTTATGAATACTTTTGCAAGGCACTGTATGCCTTACTAGACTCTGAAACTGTTACGGCCAGCAAAGGAGAAAAGGAAAATGCCCTATTCCTCTATTTTTCCTCTTCCCCCTCCTCATCATTATCCAGTGATGAGTGACCCCAAAGGAGACGTCCCAGAACGTTATTTAAATTAATAATCAATCTATGAATTATTAATTTTATAATTTGTTTTCCCTTATATATCACCTCCTTACACTGTGATGTACTCTGCACATATTTACCTTTTAAACTCTGTTATGCATTAATTTCTGGAAGATAAATTGTCATACCACTTGGGTCCAAATGCTTGCTATACCCCTAGATAATTTTTTTTTAAGGAGTGTAATTTCCAAACTGAGTTCATTTGTTGGGGGTTTCCTTTGTTCTGGCACTTCAAGGGCTCAGAACATGCTACCTGAAAACTATTACAGCAATATCTGCCCTCCAAATATTTTTCTGTCCCTTCTCAATCCCACTGTGTGAACATACGGCAATTTACACCCACATGTGGGGCATTTCTTTAGTCAGGAGAAATTGCCTAATAAATAATGGATGCTTTCTGTCCTTTAACCCCTTGTGAAGATGAAAAATTTGGTACTAAAGTGACATTTTATTTTAAAAAAAAGTTATTTTTCATCTTCACTCAATGGGAAAAAATTATGTAAAACACCTGTTGAGTCAAAGTGCTCACTATACCCCTTGATAAACTCCTTGAAGGATCTAGTTTCCAAAATGGGGTCATTTTGGGGAGGTTCCCACTGTTCTGGCACCTTGGGGGATCTGCAAATGGGACATGGTGCCTGAAAACTATTCCTGCCAAATCTGGCCTCCAAAATCCCAATAGCACTCCTTCCGTCCTTTACCCTACTTTGTGACCATACATCAGTTTACATCCTCATGTGGGATAATTTCTTAACCCCTTAATGCAAAATGACGTACCTGCATGTCATGGGAGTGAGTGCCTAATGGCAAAAAGACGTGCTGGTACGTCATTTTAATATCACCCGCTCAGAAGTTGGGTCTTTCTCTGTCTGTTTGAGACTTTCCGGGAGTCTTGTCGCCTGTATTTCCGGATAAATCCACCCGCATCCCAGGCCCAAATGGTGGGAGTAGTTATATCCCTCCTACAGGGGGGATCCACAAGCTTGGGCCCTTAAACTCCCTCCTGGGGCTGAGGAGTGGATTGACTTTGAAAAATTTTTTTTTGTCCTTGGGGTCTATCTATGCTGAGCCAGACCACATTGGGCTTGCGGAATCGCAACTCCGCTCGATGCAGCAAGGCAAACGCTCTGCCGAGGAATATTGCGCAGAATTCCGCAAGTGCAGTGTGACTGCAGGTTGGTGTGAGTCAGCTCTTAAGGCTCACTTTAAACAAGGCCTGTATGACCGTGTTAAGGAGGTCTGGGTTGGTCACCCAGATCCTCCCATTCTTGAGCAGGCCATGACTTTGGCTGTCCGTATTGACCGTAGGATCCGGGAAAATGTTAGAGAGAATAGGGTCTGCTTCTTCCAAGTTTTGTCTCTCCCTCTCTCTCTCCTGAAAAACCTGTTATTTCTCCCATGACTCCTGGTGAGGAACCCATGCAACCGGGAGTTATGGTCGCCAAGACGCGACGAGAGCATCGTCTCAGGAACAACCTCTGCCTGTACTGTGGTGCTTCCGGTCATTTCATCCGTGACTGCTCGATCAGACCTCGCAGACCAGGAGAAAAGCTTCAGTGTCTGAGTGATAATCAGAAGAACCACTCAGGCAACCAGGTATTTGCTGATATGATTGTTCTGCACACTTTAAATTGTGTTACTGAGGAGACTGTCTCGGCTGCTAAAAGTGAGAAACACCAGGTGAATAAAAAATGTTTGCCTGGCCCACCGGTGGCCCCTCATAAAAGGGGGGGCACTGTTATGTCTCTGCCTGTTCGAGTCTCTGCGCCACCCTCTGCTCGCACGCTGCAGTGCAGGAGGCGTCCTCAGTTTGATTCTTTGCTTAGGATTCTGGATGCTTAGTCTGAACGCGGTCCTAATTCCCTTGCTGTGTAATGGATTTCCAGCCACACCCTTGTTCTGAGCATTGTTTCTCTCTGGAACGCATAGAGTTAATCTTTTCCTTGCCTATGTGATTGACAGCCTGTGTGCCTATCAGGTCTGGGGCTGGGCCCAGACTTTCTATATACGGGATGTCACTTTCACAGCAAGTTGCCGGTTATTGCACTTACTTTGCCTGCTTTCTTTGTACCTTGATTTTGACTTGCTATTAACTCTGACCTTTGGCTTGCCTTGTGACTACTCTCTTGGATTTCGATTTGGTGCCACTATTTCTTCTCTGGTTGTGACCCCTGGCTTGTTTACCATTCTTCTCTGTGGTTTGTCTTGTTCGTGTGACACTTTACTCAGTATAGGGCTTGTCTTCAAGTTGTCCTTTTACCGTTTAGGGTAAACTGAGGCAATAGGAAGGGACAGTGGCTGGGGTGAGATTAGGGCTCACTTGTCTCTGTCCTTCCTCCCAGACCCCTGCAGTAGTGTGAGGGTATTGCTACGTCTGGCAAGACCCTAACAGGAATGTTGTGTTCCCAATGCACTCTGCACACCTTACATATTCACTCTTCACCATCCGCTGTGCATTCACATCTGGGATACTAATGCTCACTATACCACTTGATAAATTCTTTGAGGGGTGCAGTTTTCAAAATGGGGTCACTCCTTAGGGGATTCCACTTTTCTGGCACCTTAGAGGCTCTTCACACATGACATGGCGTCCAGATACCAAATATCTAAATCTGAACTCCAAAAACCACATAGCGCTCCTTCCCTTCTGCCCCCTGCTGTGTGCCCTAACTGCAGTTTATGCCCACATGTATGACACTGGTGTACCCCGGATAATGTACTTAATTCCATATCTGGGTATAAACTGATATTTGGTCACACAACCAGGCACAGAAGGGAGGGAGCGTTATTTGGTTTTGGGCACACAGATTTAGACGGTTTGGTTTTTGGGCACCATGATACTTTTGCAGAACTCTTGAAATACCAGTAAATTGGAATCCCCTGACATGTGACCCCATTTTGGAAACTACACCCCTGAAGGGATTTATCCCGGGGTACAGTGAGCATGTTTAACCCCCAAGTGTTGCTATAATTTAATTCACTGAAATGAATACGCAGCTGATTGTGAAAGGTGAAGCTGGCAATTTTTCCAGGAATCCGTCATTTCAGTGCGTAATATGTTGTGCCCGGCTTGTATCAGAGACAAATGCTCCAAAAGCTGTTGTACCCAGGATACCCGCTTAACAGTTTTTGAACTGTGTATCTCTGCTGGGCACAACATATCTGGCACTGAATTGGCGTATCTCTGGAAAAATTGCAATTTTCACTTTTCATTATCAGCTGCGCATTCATTTCTGGAAATTAAATTAATGCAACACTCAAGGGTTAAAAATGCTCGCTACCCCACTTGATAAATCCCTTGAGGGGTGTAGTTTCCAAAGTGGGGTCACAAGTCTGCGGATTCCACTTTACTGGCAATTCAGGGACTCTGCAAAAGTGGCATGACGTCAAAAAACCAAAATAGCACTCCTTCCCAGCTGTGCCCAAACAGCAGTTTATACCCACATATGACATTGTTGAGTACGTTATCCTGGGTACACCAGTGTCATACATGTGGGCATAAACTGCTGTTTGGGCACACAACAGGGCACACATGTGAATGAGCCCTATGTGCTTTTAGACCACTAATTTAGATTGTTGGTTTTTGGACACCATGTAACGTTTGCAGATACCCAAAAATTGCGCTAAAAAATGGGGTCACTTCTTGGGGAATTCCAGTTTACTGGCACCTCTGGGGCTCTGCAAAACAACATGAATGTCTCTCTAAATCTATACTCCAAAAGCTAAAAAGCGCAGATCTCATTCCCTTCTGAGCCCTGCTGTGTGCCCAAGTAGCAGTTTACACCCAGGTATACAACTTTTTTGTCCCCGGGATAGCCCACTTAATAGTTTTAGGAGTGCATGTCTCTGATGCCACAAAGTGGGCACAACATATTGGGCACTGAAATAGCATATTTCTATAAAAATTTCAAATTTCACTTTGTACATTAATTTTTGGGACGCAGTCTTGGGCTCAAAATGGTAATACCACTTGAGAAATTCCTTGAGGGGTGTAGTTTCTAAAATGGGGTCACTTTTTGGGGTTTCCATAGTATTGGTACTTTAGGGGCTCTGCAAATGTGACATGACACCTGAAAACTATTCCAGCAAAATCTGCACTCCAAAAGTCAAATAGCGCTCTTTCCATTCTGAGCCCACCATGTACCCATACAGCAGTTACAACCACATATAGGGTATTGGCGTGTTCAGGAGAAATTGTGTAACAAACTGTGGGTTGTTTTTTCTTCATTAACCCCTTGTAAGAATGAAAAATTTGAGGCTAAATGGACGGTTTATAGGAAAAAAATCATTTTTCATTTTTTTTAGGTCCCAATGCTAATTAAATCTGTTAAACAGCTGTGAGGTCAAAATGCTCACTATACCCTTTGATAAATTCTATAAGGGGTGTAATTTCCAAAATGGGGTCACTTTTGAGGGGTTTCCATTGTACTGATACTTTAGGGGCTCTGCAAATATGTCATGGCAACCGAAAAAATATTCCAGCAAAATCTGCCCTCCAAAAGTCAAATAACACTCTTTCCATTCTGAGTCTCGCCATGTACCCATAGAGCAGTTTGTAACCACATATGGGGTATTCACATATTCGGGGGCAATTGTTTAACTAACTATGGGGTGCTTTTTCTCCTTTAACCCCTTGTGAAAACGAAAACTTTGGGGATAAAGTGACGTTTTAGTAATTTTTCATTTACACATCCCAATGGGGTCACTTTTGGAGGGTTTCCATTGTTTTGGTACTCTAGGGGCTCTGCAAATGAGACATGGCACCCGAAAACTATTCCAGCAAAATCTTCTTTTCAAATGCCAAGTGTCACTCCTTCCCTTCCGTGCGCTGCCGTGTGGTCAAACATCAGTTTACACCCAAATGTTGGGTATTTCGGTGCTCAGTAGAAATTGCATGACAAACTGTGAGATGCATTTTCTCCTTTAACCCCTTTCTAATGTGTTAATTTTAGAGCTAAATGAATGTATTATTAAAAAATCAATACCCACAGCACTGAGATGCACTCCGTCCTACAGCCAAAAACCGCCCTGACCCAACTCCAAATCCAAATGCCGCACCGACAAACCACCATTCTTGGCCACAAAATGGGAGATCGCCCTGTTTACCTTAATACGGGACTTATTAATTTTGTCAACAGAACGTGCACCCCGCCACATCTTACGAGGGACAATCTCTGACCAAATCACCAGGAGACCAGGGAACATAACCCACAAACGCAGTAAATCGTTCTTAACATCACGGATAAGCTCCCGAAAAGGGCGAACTCCAAGATCGTTGCACCAAAATATCCGGCACCCGGTCAAGCCGTACAAATTTAGTAATCTCAGGTAACACCCGCTGCCATAGCATACCTCGAAAATTAAGCCAATGAATCACCACGATGTCCCTCCCAAAACCGAGTTGTCTACCACGCGGCAGCGCAACCGCACGCTCTGCTCCCCAATACACAAAGGAGTGCCCAAAAATCCACACTAACGGAAGGGAGGAACCTGCAATAGAAACAAGGGAACAGATCAAGATCAACAGTGAGAGGCCAATAGCGACAACGTAAAATTAGAAAAACAATCACAACAATTCAGGGCACACATATAGCTGATAACAGGAGGAATCCCATCTACCAATTCTACGGACCATCCCGGGAGACAAACCCCTGCACATAGCTTCCATTGCCGTCGCAATCCTGAAGGAGTGGGAAGCGTAAGACTTGCCATCCAAACTCAGCTCATCAATGCTGTGCCGCAAGATGGCGCTGAATTGATAATGAGATAGGGCAGATCCATCCGTATGGCATAAAAGAGACAAATCCCTTGACTTGCCCAATGCCCAGAAAGCACACAAGCACGCAAAAGGACAAACCTGAGTAGCACCATTAGCTCCCAAAACCACACACCTACCCCTACCCACCTGATCAGTCTTAGACCGCCGGATCCAAAACTCAATCCTGTCTGACGCCAGACACATCTTTCGCCAACAAACCCCCATGCCTGGAAGTACTCGGCGAGACTAATTCCCCAATACACAGGGAACCATAAAAAGCCAACACAAAAGCCAAACGGAAAAGGGCCACCTCATAAGCTGAAAAACAGACTGCAGTTAAAACCGCTCACCTCCACCCCAACATAGCAAACTAAATCGGACATCGCGCATCCTTGGTCTTATGGCCCCTATGGAAGCCACGCAACGCCTGCTGAACCAGGAAGCCTTTAGTAAAATCCCTCTTACCCCGTAATTTACTGTAAACCAATAAGCGATCGCCGAAATAAAATGATTAACCCTAGCCCTTGACCAACCTTCCAGAGACATTTTACCCAGAAAATAAAGCAATGCCCCAACCATGTCGTCACTGCTCGGACTGCACCCCAACTCACTAACCCAACTCGCCCCCAAAACCCCCAAGCCGACATATACACTGCCCATGTAGACTGGGCCAGCGAGGTATCCAGTAGGTGTGCCGCTGATGTCAAACCAAGTCCCATAATTCCTCCGGGCACTACAAACCCCGACCCTCTGCCCATGGAGCCAGTTGCCGGAAACGTTCCCACTGAAAGCGAGACAAAGAGTCAGCGATCGAATTAGAAACCCCAGGGACATGCACAGCGACCACCCAAGCATTTAACCACAAACAGCGCAAAACCAAACGCCGCAGCAGGTGCACAACTGGCGGAGAGGATGCAGACATATTATTAATGGCCATAACCACTCCCATATTGACACAATGGAATCTCACCTTCTTATTCCTAAGAAAGTCACCCCAGATGGTAATGCCACCTATAATGGGAAAGAGCTCTAAAAGCGACATATTACCAAATAATCCTCTCTCCACCCAATTAGCTGGCCATGCTGCCGCAGACCACTCCCCTCTGTAGAAGGCTCTAAAACCCTTACCCCTGGCTGCATCCGTGTATAGATCAGTCGAAGCTATCCACCACCCCCCTCCCATCAGTAAGGATCTACCGTTATACTACTCCAGAAAATCCACCCAAACCACGAGATTATCCCAATGGTCCACTGACAAACGAATAAAATGATGGGGAGCAGCCACCCCAGCTGTAGCACTAGCCAATCTGCAGCAGAAAATCCTGCCCATAGGCATAACCCTGGCTGTGAAATTCAGTTTGCCCAGGAGAGACTGCAGTTCACGAAGTGTTATCTTATGCAAGTGCCAAGCTATAAAGACTTCAGCTTTCAGATCTCCCAGCTTATCCTCAGGCAAGTGAAATTCCATTCACACAGTGTCAATGGTTATACCCAAAAAACTTAAACAAGTGGACGGACCCTCCGTTTTTTCTGGAGCTAAAGGTACCCCAAACTTATGAGCCACCCACTGAACCGACGCCAATAACATAGCGCAAACACCTGTATTAGCAGGGCCAATGCATAGGAAGTCGTCCAAATAATGAATGAGGAAGGGGCATCAGAAACGTCCCTCACCACCCATTCCAGAAATGAACTAAAGGCCTCAAAGTAGGCACAAGAAATCGCACACCCCATAGGGATGCAGCAGTTGACGTAGTATGCAAAAACAGCCTAACATCTTAACACTACTCGGATGAACCGGCAGGAGGCGAAAGCCGCCTCGATGTTGGTTTTTGCCAACAAAGACCCAGGACCGCAAGATCTGACCTATCCCACAGCAGCATCAAATGAAGTGTAAACAACAGCACAGAGCTCTGGATCGATCCCATCACAGATACGCCCCTGGGATAAGACAGATGGTGAATGAGCCACTAAATCACCAAACGGGGAAGGGGGGGAACAAAAGGACCTGCCATCCGGCCTAGAGAAACCTCTTTGCGCAAATTTTCTGCGACAACCGTGGAATGCTCAATGTCATTCTCAAAACCCTCCTCAATAAACACAACCATTTCACAGTTGGGATACCTACTTAGATACGGACCCATTTCCCAGAGCCTCACCTGTGTTACCCCCTTGTCCATTTCCAGGGTGTTTTCCTTTACCCTTACGCAAGCACAAGGACACTCCATGAGATGCTCTGTTGCAATGGGAGTAAGCATGCTTGAACGTACAATTGAACCCAAATTTACACTGCCCCTCATTAAATTGCCAGCACACCCCATGCTTTTAGGTCTGGCCAGAACTCTGACCTGCACTGGAGCCTGTTCCAGATGTGCTGGCATTACCAGCCCTGCCTGGAAAGAACTGACCAAACCTCTCAGGCGCCATCATCCTCAGCCACAAACCTATATCCTTCTGATCCCACCTAATATTAGGCCTAATGGCCTTTCTCTGTCTAAACTGCAAATTGTATTGCAGCCAAATCTGGCCGCCATACACCCTATGAGCCTCCCCAATCGCATCCATGTAGCAAAAAAGACCAGAGCAATTCTCCGGTGCTTTTTCCCCGATCACACTAGCCAGTATGGCAAAGGCCTGGAGCCAGTTCGTGAAAGTCTGGTGGATAAGTCGCCACCGGCACTTCCCTCCTCTTCCTTCTTATAATTGTCCCTCTTACCTTTGTCTAGGTTGAACTTTTCCAGAGGCAACAAAGAGAAGATCTCAACGTATTCGTCCTTCCAGATCTTCTCCTTAACCTCTTTTTTTCAGATGCGCACCAAGGGGACCCTCAAAACACACATAAACTTCGCCCCTGGCCCTATCATCCAACCTTACACCATCCCTGGATACTGTATCAGTCTGAACTGAGACAGTAACCCCCGCTACCCCAGCTACTGCAGGATAAAAAGCGGGAAGCCAACCCGGAAGCGGAGAAGGCAAAACCATCTGACTACAACGGGGCAGCAACTCCCTCACGCTTCCTAACAATTCCCTCACACCCTCCCCAGGCGAACTGTCAACTGCCCTCCCTCTAGTGGGAGAACTAACTCTAACCTCCTCTGCACTAGCCTGGGACATAAGTATAGGGGGAAACGGACAAGACATATACTCACCAGGCTGTGTAGGTGCCATGAGCCCACCAGCCGCAACTGCAGAATCCAGCCGCATTGCATCCAATTGGGCCGGAAACAAGTTGTTGGCCACCGCCATGGACAAGCCTCTGCTGCAGCCGCAGCAAGAAGTAGAATGGCCCACGCCAAGAGATGTAGAAGGCACCTGTGGAAAACCCAGGGAAGGAGACACCGCCGCACTCCCCCATGCCGGGGGGCTAACATTCACGGGAAACAGGTTCACACAGCGAGTGTGTTCAGCTGAAGTCATCTGCGCCGAGGATCTCACATGTGGGCTAGCGGTCACCCCGACCAGAGCATCGCCAGGGGAACCCACGAGGACTGGGAGCAGAGGCCTGGGTGGATACCTCCCGGATCGGAACCTACGCCCCTGAGCCATTGTGCGAGGCACTCGGACCGAAGGATCCCTAGTGGGTCTCCTGCGGCGCCACGCCCTGGGTGCATTGTCTGGCCTTAGCCGTGATGGAGGGCATGCACAGTGTGGGAACCACTCCACCGGGGCCGCTGGGGAACTCCCTCCCAGCGCTCCCGCTACCTGGGACCATAGCCACTCTTCTGCCCGTGAGCCAGCAGCAGCCCGAAGCTGCCCTGGGAGGTCCCCCACGCTTCCCATGGCGATGAAGACGTTCACCAACTATTTAGCAGGGAGCTGGTGATGCAGGCGACCGTTCTCTTCAGCGTCTTGCCGCCAACTGATGCTCTCCGACGTGCGGCCGGAAGTTCGACTTAAGTCCTGCCCCCTGACTTCCGCCGGCTACGCGCGGCAGAGTCCGCGCTCTTCACAACATTATTCTATGCCCCCGCAAAGCCAGTCATGCTGGCTTGTGCTCAGGGTGTTTGACCCTGCTCTAGCCCTCCCTAAAATCTGCTTTGAAGTTGGAAATGTTAAAAAAAGTATCATCCTATAAAATGTAGGGATTACACACCATGGAAAGCAAGTGCACCACTAAACCCTATATATTTTTTGAAAGTAGACAACCTGAAGATTACATGTGTCTCAATGGGTTATCAATAGCCTCATCCACCTCCGTGTAACTTTGTGACAAACACAAATAATTTTTTGAAAAAATGCACTAAAACATACAGTATATTTGCACTTAAAACTCCTATTCAGTCTTACATTCACACACAAAATACATTTATAATAAAAGAACAAGGTGTACACAGTTTATATACCACAAACATCAGCTACAACAAGAGCTCGTACTCTCAAAAACGCTGATACAGCAGACAAGCAAGATTTTGCTGTTATTCACTAATATGTTAAAAATCTATACTGCACCTAGCAAACTGTGACTGTGATACCAAAATCTAACTTTTTGGAGATTGCACAGCATACAGTATATAAAAACACAACTTTATATCTCATATATACAACCAGCTTCATGCAACTTTGCAGCAAAAAGATTGTAAGCTGCGGAATATGTTGGCGCTATTGTAACGTCTCTGCCGTTTCGGGTCTCGGCGCCGCCCTCCGCTCGCATGCTGTGGCGAAGGAGGCGTCTTCAATTTGGTTCTTTGTGTAAGTTTCTTGATGCTCAGTCTGAACATGGTCCTAATCAGTGTAATGGATTTCTAACCACACCCGTGTTCTAAGCATTTCTCTCTGGACGGTATAGAGTTAATCTCTTCCTGGCTTGTGTTATTGACAGCCTGTGTGCCTATCAGGTGTGGGGCTGGGCCCAGACTTTCTATATACAGGTTGTCACTTCTCTGCAAGTTGCCGGTTATTTCACTTGTGTTTTGCCTGCTCTCTTCATTATTTCCCTTGCTACCTTGTTACCTGATTTTCTGACCACTGGCTTTGACTTTGACTATTCTCTTGGATTTAGATTCTGTACTGCATTGCTCGTTTGGTTCTGACCCCTTGGCTTTATCACTCCGCTTCTGTGTTGTTTTGTCTTGTCCTGTTCTGTGTGTCACTTACTCAGTATAGGGCTTGTCTTCTGGTTGTCCTTTTGCCGCTTAGGGTAACTGAGGCAATAGGAAGGGACAGTGGCTGGGGTGAGATTAGGGCTCACTTGTCTCTGTCCCCCCTCCCAGACCGCTGCTGTAGTGTCAGGGTGTTGCTACGGTTGGCAAGACCCTTACAGAATAACCGGCCCATACATTCTGCCATTGCTTCCCATAGGGTCAGCATTGATCCTATTCAGGGCCTTGCAGCCAAGTTGGAAGGCTTGGCAGTCCTGGTAAATGAGCTTGCTAAACAGGGTCAGACCCTTACAACTGCGGTGACCAGATGGAAGGTAACGCTGCAGTTGGGATTGCGGGGTGCAAACAGCGCAGACTTGTCACGGTCTCTGGGCACGAGGGCGCAGCGCTGGTGCTGTCCCACGTTACCACCACTGGTACCGGTGATGAGGGGGCTGCACAAATGTTGGTGGTGATTGTTCCCCCGGGGCGCTTCCCCTATACTGTGCCGACTGGTGGTGTTTGGGGCGCCCTGATGTTGTCGGTACAGAGTCAGACACAGAAACGGTTGTAAAGTTGAACTTTTACTTCCATGGGTGTGGAGGCACAAATGCTTAAACAGTTTCTTCAATACAAAACAACGGGGTACGCCTGGTGACACAGCAAAGTCCTGAGGTGCAGGGTAGACTTGATGAAAGGTGTTCCTAGCCCCTTATACTTCAGTGTTACAGCCCTAAGGTGCGTCTGGGCTCCTATTTGGCTCATAGGAGGATGCCCACCATGATACTAGTACATAATATTCCCCACTCACGTTATGTGGTCCTGATAGCTCAGAGTTTCGGGGTGTAATAGTCAGGGTGGCAGGATATTCCACAGGTCTGGCCTTGGCCCCTGGATCCTGTGATACTTGCTATGGAGCACGTGTTCCAGAATGTTCTCTCCACAGTCTCATGCTGACAAGATAATGATGCTTGACTTCCTTCAGGGCGATGGCTAGGCAGACAGGGGACAGGATCTTCTGAATAGCTGGAGTATGTCAGCTCTCCAACCTTCCTGGGCCTGTCTAGGACTTGAGATTCCTGCACTAAACTCACTGCTTTCTTCACAGGACATCACACTTATCTCCTCACCTCCTCCTCCTAACACTCCACACTTCTAACTCCTCACACGCAGGACCTTCCTGCAGGGGTGTTACCATGGGGACCCAGTGATCAGCTGACTCCTCCCCTTTTCCCAGGCGATGTCCTCCCATTGGACATTTGGTTACTATTCAATCCTATGGGAGGTGTAATGCATGTGTGAGGCTCACTAGGTGGCGCTGTGTTGTGTGAGACTCAGGACCCCCTGCTATGTCACACAGGCTATGAAGCAACAGGAAATAATACAATGCACAGAGATCACCCTCAGCCCAGCCATAGCCAGCTCTGGGATGCCACATACTCCCCCTCTTTCACTGAGCCGACCTCGGCGACGGGCTGGGGTGAAGGTGAGAAATGTAACATAACGTTAATAAATACGAATAAAGTGCAAATGTCACTAACAGTTTAGAAAAATATAATACTTAGAAACTTGAGGTAAGACCTCCCGGCATAGTCCTGGAGTGTCCATGAGAAGTCTGAAGGGTAACGGAGAGATAATTAAACGTAGACTTATGGAACCTTTTGGCGGTACCATCAGACAGTCCATATAGAAACAACAGTAGTGCAAATGGGTCCAGAGGCTCTCTGGCACAAATTTTGTGAGTGTCCATTATCATGAGAGTCTCTCTGAGAAACAATAAACAGTCCTTTCTGTAAGGAAGAGTAGGCACTCTAGCACGAATGTCCATACCGCAATGGGGTAACAGAACTTCCTTGGCTCGGTGAGCCAGGCACTATGGCTTGGATTGTTGCATATAAATGTAAATACTATATTACATGGCAAGATATTATATATATACTATATATACACACAGGAAAAACATTAATGTAATCAGAGCAGGAATAACATATATACAGAAGCAGAGACAGTTAACCTCTTTTACCCGAGGACAGCCATGGCATCACTATAGCGTGTTGGAGGTATGCCTTTTGTGATACGCTCAGAACGCCTAAGTGGAACGAGATTTGAATCAGGAACAGAGTCACTGAAATCAATTAAATCATCTGTCGAAGGGTTCTCTTGCACTAGAGCAATTGGTGGATAACAGCTAAATGGTAGTAGTTTAGGCGCCCACATAAGCTCAGTTAAAGTTGGGGGTCTCTCTTTCGCTTCAGAAGGTGACAAGATCTCTGTACTCGTTGTCTCAGCTGGGGGCACCTCTGTGGGTAGTCCTTCTTTAAGGCACAGCTTCAGACGGTTTCGGTGTACTACTTGGGGCTGTCTCCCAGGTTTAGAGATCTCATACACGTCGGATTCAGGATATGGTATGGAGATGACACTGTATGGTTCTTTCTCCCAGAATGGATCCAATTTCCCATTCCGATGGTTATTCCTTAACCATACACGGTCGCCAACTTTCAGGGGCACTGCATGGGCGTGATGGTTGTAATCCTCCTGTTGTCTCCTACGAACCTCATCCATGCGCGTTTCAACTATCTCTTTAGCTTCCTCCATACGTCGGCGGTGTTCAACAACCCAGTCTGTTATGGGTAGTGGATTGATGGTGTCAGGGACCTTCACACCAAGGGTTAAGTCTGAAGGAAGTTGACCTTGTCTTCCAAACATTAGATAAAATGGTGCGTATCCCGTAGATGTTTGGGGTGTGTTGTTGTAAATATAGGCCAAGTCCTTGATACGCTCAGGCCACTCAACACCAGGTGTAACTGCGGCTGTTCTTAGCATGCCGATGATCACTTGATTTGCCTTCTCACACATACCATTCCCTTGAGGGTGATACGCTGTGGTTCGCAACTTCTTGCAGTCTTGGAACTGACACAGCTCACGGAACAATTGGGATTCAAACGCCGATCCACGGTCGGTGAGGATATGCTCAGGACAACCGTAATGGCGGACAAACTCTGCGTAGAAGGTCTCAGCCGTAGTTCTTGCTGTAAGATCTCTGACAGGCACGATGACAAGGAACTTGGAGTAATGATCCACCATTGTCAGAGCGTAGCTGTAGCCGGAACGTGTGGGACCCAACTTCACATGGTCCAGAGCAACAATTTCACACGGCTTTTGAGTCTTAATTGGATGTAGAGGGGCCTTCTGATCTCTTCGACCTTCCTTGGTGATACTACAGGCGGGACACTCTCGGCACCAACTCTCAATGTCACTCCTCATCCCAACCCAATAGAAGCGACGACGGATGGTAGCTTCGGTCTTTTGTACCCCGAAGCGACCAGATCTGTCATGATACGCCTCAAGTATCATCTGTGCGTCTCTTCTTGGTACGAGGATCTGATGAAGCCTTTCACCTGTGACAGGATCAAGAGTGTTTCTAAGTAGAAGACCTCGTTGGACAAACAGGCGCTTCCTCTGTCGCCAAAGGCGTTTTAATTCCACGTCATGAAGACCTCTCTTTACACGGGTTGGTATTCTTCCTGTAAGCAGGAAATCTGACAATTCTCCTAAAACTCTGCTCTCTTCTTGGAACGTTTTCCACAGAGATGGCTCCTGGAGGGATTCGGCAGCTGTTTTCGCCAGAGATTCTCCTTCTACAGGGACACCAATAGCAACCTGATGGGCAAACTTGTTGTAGAATGGTGGCATCTCCACCTCTTCCCAGATGTCTTCTCGGGGTGGTTCTTCTCCCACAGGCAACCTTGAGAGTGCATCAGCGTTAGCGTTGGACTTGCCACTGCGATACTTGACAGAGAACTTGTAATTCGCGAGTCTTGAGGCCCACCGTTGTTCAAGGGCTCCCAGTCGAGCAGTGTCCAGATGCGCCAACGGATTGTTATCTGTGTACACGGTAAAGGGTGTGGCAGCCAGGTAGTCTTTAAACTTCTCTGTCACGGCCCAGACAAGCGCCAGAAGTTCGAGTTTGAAAGAACTATAGTTCTGGTCGTTCTTCTCCGCGCCTCTCAGACTCCTGCTGGCGTAGGCGATGACTCGCTCTTTGTTGTCCTGAACCTGGGACAACACTGCACCCAAACCTTGGTGACTTGCATCTGTGTACAAGCGGAATGGCTGACTGTAGTCGGGATAGGCTAGAATTGGTGGTTGCGTCAGAAGTGCTTTAAGCGCTTGAAAGGCTTCCTCTTGACGCGCTGTCCAGTCTACCGGAAGCTTTCGGTTGTAGTTTTCTCTGGGACAACCGCGCAACAACTCGTTCAGAGGCTCGGCTACTTGGGCGAAGTGTGGTATGAAACGCCGGTAGTAACCTGCGAATCCAAGGAAGCTTCGGACTTCTTTGACGGTAGTTGGTCTTCGCCAGTTCTGGACTACAGTGATCTTTTCAGGATCAGGTTGGACGCCTTGTGCGCTCACGACATGCCCAAGGTAGTGAACTTGGGGTTTCAACAGGTAGCACTTGGAGGGCTTCAACTTTAGGCCGTGCTGTATAAGTACCTTGAATACCTCGGACAGGTGACGAAGGTGTTCTTGGTATGTCCGGGAGAATACAATAACATCGTCCAGGTACAGTAGCACACTCTGGAAATTCTCATGGCCGAGGCACCTCTCCATAAGCCTTTGGAATGTGGCTGGGGCATTACATAGCCCAAATGGCATACTATTGAATTCAAAGAGTCCCATCGGGGTCGTAAACGCAGTCTTTTCACGATCTTCAGGCGCCATAGGGACTTGCCAGTATCCACTGGTTAAGTCCAGGGTCGAGAAACAGGTAGCTGATCCCAAAGCCGTTAGAGATTCCTCAATCCGCGGCAATGGGTATGCGTCTTTGTGCGTGACGTTGTTGAGTTTACGATAGTCCACACAAAATCGTAGGGTTCCGTCTTTCTTCTTGACAAGGACTAGCGGGGCTGCCCAGGGGCTGTTACTCTCCCGGATGACATCAGCATCTCGCATCTCTTGGATCAACTTTTTCACCGGTTGGTACATCGCTGGTGGTATTGGACGGTGACGCTCCTTGATTGGATGGTGGTCGCCAGTCAGAATGCGATGTTGTATGGTCGTGGTCTTACCAAAGTCCAATGGGTGTTTGCTGAATGCCTGTTGGTAACGCTTGGCCACATTGCGAACCCCATTGATGTGCTCTATAGGGGTATTGGCGTCTCCCACGTTCAATTCATCCCACCAGGACTTCGTGGCTCCATTCTGAATGTTCTCAGCAGCTTGGGTGGAACGCTGTGTGGCGGTAGAATCACCAGAGAGAATGTCTTCTGGTGCTAACCGGTGTAGCAGGGCCACAGAGTGGAACTTGTGGAGGTTCACGGGAGCATCGCCCAAGTTGACTAAGCGGACAGGAACACGTCCATTGGAAACTGTGACAAGGCTGCGGGCAGCCATGACAAGTGGTTGGCCATCTACCTGTATGGGTTGTAGCAAAGCCTCGTAGTCCTGATTTTCTATGCCCGGACGGGCACGGCACCACACCATAGTTTCTGTTCCAGGCTGTAGGGTTACTGGACGGGTATCGTGGATCCGGACTCGACCAATTTCACCTTGTTTGTTGGCGAACTTGTGCTGGGCATTGAGTACACGAATGGCCCGCTGAATGGTCTGCTGGTCACTGGGAGCAGCTGTAAGGAGAGAGGCATGCAAGGCATCCAACACTTCTGCAAAGCAATGGCGTAAAACATTCATGCCTAATATTACAACTGCAAACCTATCATCCTCTACATCAGTGACAATTACACCCTGTCTAGGCAGTTTCAAGTCCCCAATCTGGATAGTGGGTTCCCAATAACCCTGCTGTGGTATGGGCTGTCCATTGCTGGCACACAGATTTATCCATGTGTCAGGTGTTCTATTCAACACACCTAAGTCCCAATGTTCAAGGAACACCTGCTTGCGCAGGGTTGTTACCTGAGATCCAGTGTCCACCAACGCTGTGAGAGGGACGCCGTTCACCCGGATTGTGATGTGTGGGCAGGCTGAGACGAAGCGTGACAATGGCACTGAAGATTCACCTGGGCCCTTCTTCTTTCCTCCCGAGGGGCGGCCCGCTGCCTCGGGGGTGGCCCATTTAACTGAAAACACTGAGGCCTGGTGTGTCCATATCTATGGCAATAGGTACAGTATGGCCTCTCACTCTGCGGAGGTTTCACTGAAGACGGACGTCTGGGTGGCGACTCAGGTGAGATGTTGAGACTTCGCAAAGGATCACTGGACGATGAAGACGGCTGGGTCAGACGATCTAGACGGACGGTAATCTGTTCCATGGCACGGGTCAGATGATCCACTCGGGCCAGAAGGTCATCTCTGGAGTCTGCTGGTGTAGTCTGCGAAGTTTGGGCGGCAGGTGAGGTACCCAGAGGTAGTGGCAGGACAACTGGAGCAATGCTTGTTGAGGGTCCAGGTGAGGGAGCACAGATGACTGGGCTCGGCTGGGGCTGCTCCTGTCCCAAGACCTGGATGGCAAGGGCCTTGAAGTCAGCAAACGTGATGCTGGGATGTTGTGCAGCAAGCATTCGCAACTGACTCTGGAGCAATGTGGTACCCGCCCCTTCTATGAAGCGGTCAAGCAAGATTTTATCAGAGTCCACATTTTCACGTGGATCCACTTGCACCACAGCTCTGAATGCCTCTTGGAGGGATAAAGCATAGTCCCGCAGGGTCTCACCAGGTAGTTGTCGTCTGGAAAAGAAGCACATCTTTACCTCGGAGACAGATCGCACGTCAAAGTTCACCTGGAGTTTGTCCAGAATTTGCCCAGGGGTTCTTTTGTCAGAGGCAGGCCAGGATTTGACCTCCCTAGCTGCAGCATCCTCAAGCTGGCCCAGCAGGATCTGTATCTGCTGTTCTGTATTCAGAGGATAGAACTGGAAGAGAGACAGCATCTTCTCACGAAAGTCCCTGAGGGTATGCGCCTCCCCTTTGTAGCGCGGCAGCCATGGTGCGCCAGGGTAAAATGGCATGGAGAATGGTAGGCTGCTCGCCATGGGCACTGCTGGATCACTAGAAACAGATGGCACAATGTCACTTTGCTCAGTCATGTTGTTTGCAGGTATGACTGAAATTAGGTCGCCGTCTCTTTAAGAAACTCAACTGCTTGCTGGCAGGGAATGGAGACTACAACTTGGAATGCTGTAGCTATTAACAGAGTCACTGTGATGCAGGCTGACGGTGTGCTCCCCCTCTTTAATGGTGGCACTCCCCACGGACACTGTACACGGAAAACACTCGCTGGGGCCGTGGGGGGACTGAAGACAAGGACAGGGAGGCACAGTACTCACTGACAGCAACTGCAGCGTGGACCAGAGATCAGCGGTGCACAGCAGGGACGGTGATGCGGCACCGGAGAGACAGAAATGGCGCCGGCACGTTCGCCTTTCACTTTCTTGTATGGGTGCGCTGGAGCATTGCGCTCAGCATTCTGGGCTCTCCTAAGATGGCGGCAGATGGGTCTCCTGGCCTCATGGGCAGTGCTAAAAATCTCCCGCACTTTTGTAAGGTACAGTTAACCCTTTGTGGGCGTTCTTACACAGCGATGTGGCGCAGCAAACAAGTCCTGGGTGTTTTAACTCTTCCAGGGCTGTAGCACACTGAGAGGACAGTCTTTAGGGCTTACTTCAGGGGTATAGGGCTCCCCCCTCTTTGTGGCAAGCACTCTCAGGGAATAAACTTGATCTTAGCAAAGTTCACAATAAAGACCGATGCTCTGGAGACAATTTGGCGCACTTTTCGTGGCGACTTTCTCAAAATGGCACACACCCGTATCCTGTTCGTGACGCCAGTTTTTCTTGCGGTGACCAGATGGAAGGTAACGCTGCAGTTGGGATTGCGGGGTGCAAACAGCGCAGACTTGTCACGGTCTCTGGGCACGAGGGCGCAGCGCTGGTGCTGTCCCACGTTACCACCACTGGTACCGGTGATGAGGGGGCTGCACAAATGTTGGTGGTGATTGTTCCCCCGGGGCGCTTCCCCTATACTGTGCCGACTGGTGGTGTTTGGGGCGCCCTGATGTTGTCGGTGCAGAGTCAGACACAGAAACGGTTGTAAAGTTGAACTTTTACTTCCATGGGTGTGGAGGCACAAATGCTTAAACAGTTTCTTCAATACAAAACAACGGGGTACGCCTGGTGACACAGCAAAGTCCTGAGGTGCAGGGTAGACTTGATGAAAGGTGTTCCTAGCCCCTTATACTTCAGTGTTACAGCCCTAAGGTGCGTCTGGGCTCCTATTTGGCTCATAGGAGGATGCCCACCATGATACTAGTACATAATATTCCCCACTCACGTTATGTGGTCCTGATAGCTCAGAGTTTCGGGGTGTAATAGTCAGGGTGGCAGGATATTCCACAGGTCTGGCCTTGGCCCCTGGATCCTGTGATACTTGCTATGGAGCACGTGTTCCAGAATGTTCTCTCCACAGTCTCATGTTGACAAGATAATGATGCTTGACTTCCTTCAGGGCGATGGCTAGGCAGACAGGGGACAGGATCTTCTGAATAGCTGGAGTATGTCAGCTCTCCAACCTTCCTGGGCCTGTCTAGGACTTGAGATTCCTGCACTAAACTCACTGCTTTCTTCACAGGACATCACACTTATCTCCTCACCTCCTCCTCCTAACACTCCACACTTCTAACTCCTCACATGCAGGACCTTCCTGCAGGGGTGTTACCATGGGGACCCAGTGATCAGCTGACTCCTCCCCTTTTCCCAGGCGATGTCCTCCCATTGGACATTTGGTTACTATTCAATCCTATGGGAGGTGTAATGCATGTGTGAGGCTCACTAGGTGGCGCTGTGTTGTGTGAGACTCAGGACCCCCTGCTATGTCACACAGGCTATGAAGCAACAGGAAATAATACAATGCACAGAGATCACCCTCAGCCCAGCCATAGCCAGCTCTGGGATGCCACACAACCCCTTTATAAAAAAAAAAAAACAAAAAAAAAACTTTTTTGCATATGGATAGACTTTAGACAGGGTACCTCTACCACATCTACAGGGAAATAAAAACAATAAATCCCACCCAAAATTGCATTGAAAAGTCGTCTGTTTAAAGAAAATGACCAGTTTGCATAATAAATAGTAGAGCTGAAAGTCTTTCACATGAAAGTCACATTTTGCTAAAGCCGTTTAAGACAACCAAGACTTTATTATTTAATAACATAATTCATTGTACTAGCTTTCATTGCAAGTTGTGTAGATTGCAATTTAGCCCCCAAAAGATTAGTGTACAGAGTCACAATTATTCCCTCCGAACCCTGAGAGGCGAGGACACCTATCAAGGGGTAATCTGACAGGAGCTCCAGAACCACCAGAAACTGGATGTGTATGCATGTCTCAATTTAAGGTATCTATAGAATGAAGTAGAAGGTAGTTGATAAAGTTCCTGGCGATGAGAATAATAATATCTGAGGGTACTATCGTGGGGGATAGGTGGGGGAACATGAGATTGTACCATTGAAGAATCTCTACTGGCAGGGCATAGTAATGTGAGATCTCTTTATCAGCTTTCCATACCTGTATACACCTTATGGAGCAACAGGAGGTGATGGGAATATATGGCTGGTTTCTCCAGTACCGGCCATAGGGTATTAATACTCAATTGTAGAGCTAAATAATATTCTGCAGATGATGAGTCCTGTCGCCTGTATTTTCAGATTAATCCATATGCATCCCAGGCCCAAATGGTTGGAGTACTTATATCCCTCCTACAGGGGGATCCACAAGCTTGGGCCTTAAAATCCCTCCAGGGGCTGAGGGGTGGACTGACTTTGAAAAATTTTTTTTGTCTTTGGGGTCTATATATGCTGAGCCAGACCACATTGGTCTTGCGGAATCGCAACTCCTCCCCATGCGGCAAGGGCAAACGCTCTGCTGAGGAATATTGCGCAGAATTCCGCAAGTGCAGCGTGACTGCAGGTTGGTGTGAGTCAGCTCTAAAGGCCCACTTTAAACAAGACCTGTGTGACCGTGTTAAGGAGCTCTGGGTTGGTCACCCAGATCCTCCCACTCTTGAGCAGGCCATGACTTTGGCTGTCCGTATTGACCGTAGGATCCGGGAAAATGTTAAAGAGAGAATAGGGTCTGCTTCTTCCAAGTTTTCTGTCTCTCCCTCACTCTCTCCTGAAAACCCTGTTATTTCTCCCATGACTCCTGGTGAGGAACCTATGCAACTGGGAGTTATGGACGCCAAGATGCGACGAGAGCATCGTCTCAGGAACAACCTCTGCCTGTACTGTGGTACTTCCGGTCATTTCATCCGTGACTGCTCCATCAGACCCCGCACACCAGGGGAAAAACTTCAGTGCCTGAGTGGTAGTCGGAAGAACCACTCAGGCAACCAGATATTTGCCAGTAGTAACAATAAGATGTTGTTATCTGTGTCTCTGTCCTCTGGGGACAGATCTGTTTCTGGCCAGGCCTTAGTTGACTCTGGGTCTGCGGCAAACTTTGTCACATTTTCGTTTGTCTCAGCTTTAGACATTGAGCTTTTGCCACTTGACACTCCTCTGGCGGTTACTGGAGCGGATTTTGCCCCACTGGCCAGGGGTAAGGTCCGATTCAAGACCCCCTTAATAACGTTGTAAGTGGGTTCAGCTCATTCAGAGGTCATGAACTTTTTTGTTATGGAGCATCTGTCTTCCGATATTATTTTGGGGCTCCCCTGGTTGAACCTCCATGACCCTATTTTTGTTTGGGGTAAAAGGGAGTTGGTAAAATGGGGAGATAAGTGCTCATCCCACTGTATTGTTTTGCACACCTTAAATTGTGTTACTGAGGAGACTGTCTCGGCTGCAAAAGGTGGGAAACACCAGGTGAATAAAAAATGTTTGCCTGGCCCACCAGTGTCTGTGGTTGTGCAAAAAGACCCTGAATTGAAGGCAGAGAAAATACTGGGTCCTACTAAAACTGGTTTATCTGGTGAGGGTCCGGTGGCCCCTCATAAAGGGGGGGTACTGTAACGTCTCTGCCGTTTCGGGTCTCGGCGCCGCCCTCCCCTCGCACGCTGTGGCGAAGGAGGCGTCTTCAATTTGGTTCTTTGTGTAAGTTTCTTGATGCTCAGTCTGAACATGGTCCTAATCAGTGTAATGGATTTCTAACCACACCCGTGTTCTAAGCATTTCTCTCTGGACGGTATAGAGTTAATCTCTTCCTGGCTTGTGTGACTGACAGCCTGTGTGCCTATCAGGTGTGGGGCTGGGCCCAGACTTTCTATATACAGGTTGTCACTTCTCTGCAAGTTGCCGGTTATTTCACTTGTGTTTTGCCTGCTCCCTTCATTATTTCCCTTGCTACCTTGTTACCTGATTTTCTGACCACTGGCTTTGACTTTGACTATTCTCTTGGATTTAGATTCTGTACTGCATTGCTCGTTTGGTTCTGACCCCTTGGCTTTATCACTCCGCTTCTGTGTTGTTTTGTCTTGTCCTGTTCTGTGTGTCACTTACTCAGTATAGGGCTTGTCTTCTGGTTGTCCTTTTGCCGCTTAGGGTAACTGAGGCAATAGGAAGGGACAGTGGCTGGGGTGAGATTAGGGCTCACTTGTCTCTGTCCCCCCTCCCAGACCGCTGCTGTAGTGTCAGGGTGTTGCTACGGTTGGCAAGACCCTTACAGTTATATAAATAAAATGTATTATTATTATTATTATTATTATTGTAAGCAAAAATTGCACAAAAATTCTAATTTGCCAGTAAAGTGCCTGCTCAAGCAATCCCTTTCTACAAACAAAATGTACTTTCCAAAAAACTGCAAGATGTGAGGAATTCATACATACCACACATATATATATTTACAGGTACGGGTGTTAAAGAAACACCAAAATCGCAGAAATGCGCCAACCAATTTTGTGCATGAAAATTAAATAGGAGTTTACATAAAAATATAATGTTCTATCCCCCTATAAAAATTGTAGCAATCTATACGTTCATCTCTAGTGATAATCGTTGCTATTATTTTAGCATGTAACGGATATCGCTAGAGGCATATTTTACTCTATAAAGATCAGGTATGGACAGGGTGAAATGTAAACTTTATTGATGACTTTGTGCATGTGTTGTGTAAGTGTTTGTTGCAACTCTTTTGGCGCTGCGATCTGTACAACAGTAAACATCTGGGTCACAGCGCCAATAAACTTCCTGGTTATTTTCAAAGGGGTATTACATAAGAACACCCCTCTAGTAAGGCTCAGAGGGGTATTACATTATCCCTCTGTTACAATCAGAGAGCAAAAGTATAGTATGCTCTCTGATTGATAGGAGAAGGGGATAACATGGACAGAAGTCCCTGCTATCCCCCCACTGGGGTCACATACAGGTTACGCACAGATGATGATGATGATGATTTCTCATCTCTGTGCAGTCTGCAGGGTTGCTCCTCCCCCCTCCTCCTCCTACCGCAGCTCTTAAGATGCTTCCTGAGAATCTATATCCAGGACACCACTGAACTTTTTAACAAACTGAATGCCCTGGGCCCTCTACCTGAGGGTACCATTTTAGCCACCATGGATGTGGAATCCCTGTATACCAACATTCCCCACAAGGATGGAGTTGCAGCATGTCGGGTACACCTGGCAAAACAAAACCTCCCAACAGAACCAGTAACGCAGCTCATACAATTCATCCTTAGCCACAACCATTTTACCTTTGGAGAGGATCTATAGCTACAGCGAATGGGAACTTCAATGGGGACCAGATGTGCACCCCAATATGCAAATCTCTTGTATGGCAGAAATGGAAGGAACATATTTATCAACATGCGCCACCAAACCTATGATTTACCTTCGTTATATCGATGATATCCTTGTCATCTGGACTGCAGGTGAGGAGGCCCTACTTCAATTCCATAATGACTTCAATGACTTTCACCCGACCATCAACCTTAAACTTAGCTATTCAGGGAGTGAAATTCACTTTCTGGATACCACAATATACATTAAAGACCACCGGCTACTCACATCAATATACCACAAACAGGGGCGTAACTACCGGGGTAGCAGTGGTAGCGACTGCCACAGTGCCCGGAACATTACGGGGCCCGGAGCCCTGTGGCAGTTGCTACCGCAAACCCCACAATCACTGCTATCGTTATACTCTGGGGTCTTTTGAGACCCCGGAGTATAATGATCGGGGCCCAGGGGAGGTGAGCGAACATAAAAAACACTGTAACTCACCTATCTGCCGCTCCGCAGGCTTCGGGCCTGTTTGGTGACGTCCCAGACGTCAGCCGACGTCATTATGCGTCGCGACGCCAGCCTGGATCACTCGAGATCCGGTCCGACATTGAAGATGGCTGAAGTAGCGCACGGGAGTGCACCGGAGCGAGGAAGAGGTAAGTTGCAGTGTTTTCTATGTTTCTTTCCTCCCTTGGATCTCCGATCATTATACTCTGGGGTCTGAAAAGACCCCAGAGTATAATAATCGTTCATGGGTGGTCCACTATGGGGCATAATACTGTGTGCAGGGGCCACTATGGGGCAAACTACTGTGTGCAGGGGCCACTATGGGGCAAACTACTGTGTGCAGGGGCTACTATGGGGCAAACTACTGTGTGCAGGGGCCACTATGGGGCATACTACTGTGTGCAGGGGCTACTATGGGGCAAACTACTGTGTGCAGGGGCCACTATGGGGCAAACTACTGTGTGCAGGGGCTACTATGGGGCAAACTACTGTGTGCAGGAGCTACTATGGGGCAAACTACTGCGTGCAGGCGCCACTATGGGGCAAACTACTGCGTGCAGGGGCCACTATGGGGCAAACTACTGCATGCAGGGGCCAGTATGGGGCAAACTACTGTGTGCAGGGGCCACTATGGGGCAAACTACTGTGTGTCGGGGCCACTATGGGGCAAACTACTGTGTGCTGGGGCCACTATGGGGCAAACTACTGTGTGCAGGGGCCGCTATGGGGCATAATATTGTGTGCAGGGGCCACTATGCTGCATAATACCGTGTCCAGGGGCCACTATGGGGCATAATACCATGTGCAGGGGCCACTATGGGGCATAATACCGTGTGCAGGGGCCACTATGGGACATAATACCGTGTACAGGGGCCACTATGGGGCATAATAGTGTGCGCAGGAATGCGGCTTGTGTGTGTGGGGGGTTGGGGGCGGCGGTTTGGGGGTTGGGGGCGGCGGCTTGGGGGGGTTGGGGGAAGCGGCTTGGGGGGGTTGGGGGCGGTGGCTTTGGGGGGTTGGGGGCGGCGGCTTGGGGGGGGCCCCATGTCAAATGTTCACCTTGGGGCCCAGCCATTCCTAGTTACGCCACTGACCACAAACCCACAGACAGAACGGCCTACCTGAGAAACGACAGCTTCCACCCCAAGCACACAAGACAATCTATAATCTACAGCCAGGCTATACGATACAATCGTATTTGCTCCGACAAAACAGACCTGGACAAGCACCTCCTGGATCTGAGGATGAAATTTCTCAGATTGGGATACAAACCAAAAGTAACAGACAACCAATTAAACAAAGCGGCAGCCATTAACAGAGACAGTCTGCTCATATAGAGAGACCCAGAAAGATGCCCGAGTGCCCCTAGTAGTCACCTACAACCCACAGCTGGAGATCCTACGAAGGATTGCCAAGGAGCTCCAACCTGTGCTACATAGGGACAACAGACTCAAGGACATATTTCCAGTCCCCCCTCTCCTTTCCTTTCGACAACCACCAAACCTGAGGCGTATTATCGTCCGGAGTGCCCTGAAGGCCCCAACTGAAAATGACACCTCACCTTGCCTACATAAAAGGTGCATGACCTGCAAGCACATCCACACCACTGACAGTGTACCTATCCCACAGTCACAACAGGTGCACAGAATTAGGGGGACATTTTCCTGCAGGTCTTCCAATGTGGTGTATCTCATAATGTGTGTGCAATGTCCCACCACAGGCCTCTATGTGGGGGAAACAGGGCAGAGACTCAGTCAACGAATGAACGCACACAGATCCAATATTAATAACAGCAGAACCGATCTCCCAGTGGCCACACATTTCTCCGGAGAAAACCACTCTATTGAAGATTTGCGGGTTGTGGTTTTAATGGACATTTTAAGACGCAGGAGAAAAGGAAAGAATCGGAGTACAAATGTATGCAAAAATTTCAAACTCTGCAATTTAGACTTAATATTCATGCCAGCTTCATGTCACACTATGTATGAACCATGAATTGAACTCAATATTCATGCCAGCTTCAAGTCACAGTATGTATGAACTGTGAGGGACACAAATTACCTCCTGATAGCAAACAGATAACAGCAAGAATTACTGATCCCTCCGTCACGCACCACAAGTTTCCAGACTGTTTTTTTGACCTGTTGTAAATAACTTCTCTACTTAGATTGCATTTTTTTAAGGACTCTAAAATGCTTTGAAAACCATGTGTATAAAAATCTGTTAATTTTCAGTTCTTGTATCACACCATGTCTGATGAAGGGAGCTAGTACTCCTGAAAGCTTACTTATAAATATACTCAGTTAGCCTCTAAAAGGTATCGCCTGATTTCTTCACTCTTCCTGAGAATGTCATCTTTAAAATGATAGCCCTTACAAATTCAGAGCAAATTGCTGTTAAAAACGCTGGTGGGAATTGAGATCTACAATGATATCTCAATGCCGAATAGTGTTTTCAACAGTGAATCGCTGGGGAATTGTAAGGGCTATCATGAAGATGAGATTCTCATTTTCAAAATTAATCCCAGATCATCTTAATAGTCCTAACGGATCCTGAGATATTGGCATTAGAAGTAAGGACGTATTAGATACATGCTCGGCTACAGAAGTGCCACCCTGGGTGGACGTATAGATATGTGGCTGGCAGGGAAAGGGTTAAACCTATCAAAGATATACCAATCCCAACAGCACATATGTGAAAATTGTGACATTTCCATGCCTTGTACTCCATACTGGCATACAGTTTGTGATACATCACCGCCTATTACTCTTGAAAAAAAAAAAACCTTTATTCAGTTACGTTGGCATAAAAAAAAAATGCTATGGCTCTTGAAATGTGGTAATACAGAAAAGATTTAACTTGCTTTTACAGCAAAAAAGTGGTAACCTATGTAGCAGTGAGGTAGGCCCCTAGAATCAATTCCATTGGTGGGCCCTAGACACTCCAGTCTGACACTGGTTGTGCGCATGACCTTTTGAGAGTCAACAGGAGAGGGCCCACTTTTGGACTCCTGACACGTTGTAGGGGGGCTAAAGAGTAGCCTTAACTGAAGAGTATCATACTGAAAATCAGGCACCAATTTTTTTTAGAGGTGCATTCTGAAACAGCTGCTTGTGTGTGAATCTCTTGGGATTTTGTATCTGTTTTCTCTGAGCTATATACTAAATTACATTTTTGTATGTACACTTTGTGTAAATAGAAAAAACCTCCAGTATGTTTACAGTTCTTTCTCATAACCTTGTGTGCCCAGAGGCAAGGAGTTACAAAGCTGATTCTGTATTAGTTTAGTATTATAACTCTATAGCTCATAAAGATCATATTAATCTTATACATACAATAATAATTTGATCTATATGAGCTATAGTTATAATGCTAAACTAACTGTTTAGTATGAAACAGTTAAAGTGAGTCTAGCAGATCCAAAATGCCTCCCAAACCCATAATAGGAACAGAAACATATATTTGTGGCAACAAACTGATGAAGCAATTCAGAGATAGTCATCCTGCGAGTTCCTCAGGGGTGGGGCCTTTATCAGATTTGCTTACAGACAGCAAATAACTCCTGACAATGGCAATGTCCAGTTACTAGGTGGATGCTTCTTCCTCTGCTGCACCAGCTTCCCACTTCTGCTGCATCCCTGCTGAATCAGGCTGTGACCAAGGCCGCTTTAATGCATTAGGGGGCATGTGCAAACGTTTTGAAAGTGGGCTCCCACACTATTTAATTTTCCCCTGCCCGAACCGTTATTTTCTGAACCTCGTTCACACAGATCTGCAGGTTACGGCCGTAATGTCTGCTCATTGCTCCTCCCTGCCACAATCACTATTGTATTCAACCTCTATCTGTGTTCTAAGGACACAGTTGAAATCACTGGCTGCCGTCCAGAACAGCGGGACAGCACCTTAAAGGTCCTATCCTTAAAGTGGCCCTGGCTGTGATTCTCCTGCTCTTGCTGTATGGCAGCATTGGGTTGCAAAGGCAATTGCCACCAAAAGATTACATCAGACCTGATGACCTATTTAAAGGAGCCTACCACCTACCTCAAGCATTCAAATTACTCCTCCAACTGTGTTTCAGAGCACATCACAGTGGCAACATACTTTTGTTATATATGTCACTTTTGTATAGTGGGGAAAAAAGTATTTAGTCAGCCACCAATTGTGCAAGTTCTCCCACTTAAAAAGATGAGAGAGGCCTGTAATTGACATCATAGGTAGACCTCAACTATGAGAGACAAAATGAGAGAACATATCTAGAAAATCACATTGTCTAATTTTTTAAGAATTTATTTGCAAATTATAGTGGAAAATAAGTATTTAGTCACCTACAAACAAGCAAGATTTCTGGCTCTCACAGACCTGTAACTTCTTTAAGAGGCTCCTCTGTCCTCCACTCATTACCTGTAGTAATGGCACCTGTTTGACATTGTTATCAGTATAAAAGACACCTGTCCACAACTTCAAACAGTCACACGTCAAACTCCACTATGGTGAAGACCAAAGAGCTGTGGAAGGACACCAGAAACAAAATTGTAGACCTGCACCAGGCTGGGAAGACTGAATCTGCAATAGGCAAGCAGCTTAGTGTGAAGAAATCAACTGTGGGAGCAATAATTAGAAAATGGAAGACATACAAGACCACTGATAATTTCCCTCGATCAGGGGCTCCACGCAAGATCTCACCCCGTGGGATCAAAATGATCACAAGAATGGTGAGCAAAAATTCCAGAACCACACGCGGGGACCTAGTGAATGACCTGCAGAGAGCTGGGACTAACGTAACAAAGGCTACCGTCAGTAACACACTATGCCGCCAGGGACTCAAATCCTGCAGTGTCAGACGTGTCCCCTTGCTTAAGCCAGTGCATATCTGGGTCCGTCTGAAGTTTGCTAGAGAGCATTTGGATGTTCCAGAAGAGTATTGGGAGAATGTCATATGGTCAGATGAAACCAAAGTAGAACTGTTTGGTAGAAACACAACTGGTCGTGTTTGGAGGAGAGTGAATGCTGAGTTGCATCCAAAGAACACCATACCTACTGTGAAGCATGGGTGTGGCAACATCATGCTTCGGGGCTGTTTCTCTGCAAAGAGACCAGGACGACTGATCTGTGTACATGAAAGAATGAATGGGGCCATGTATTGTGAGATTTTGAGTGCAAACCTCCTTCCATCAGCAAGGGCATTGAAGATGAAACGTGGCTGGGCCTTTCAGCATAACAATGATCCCAAGCACACTGCTAGGGCAACGAAGGAGTGGCTTCGTAAGAATATTTCAAGGTCCTGGAGTGGCCTAGCCAGTCTCCAGATCTCAACCCCATAGAAAACCTTTGGAGGGAGTTGAAATTCTGTGTTGCCCAGCAGCAGCCCCCAAACATCACTGCTCTAGAGGAGATCTGCATGGAGGAATGGGCCAACATACCAGCAACAGTGTGTGCCAACCTTGTAAAGACTTACAGAAAATGTTTGACCTCTGTCATTGCCAACAAAGGATATATAACAAAGTATTGAGATGAACTTTTTTTTATTGACCAAATACTTATTTTCCACCATAATTTGCAAATAAATTCTTAAAAAATCAGACAATGTGATTTTCTAGATATGTTTTCTCATTTTGTCTCTTATAGTTGAGGTCTACCTATGATGTCAATTACAGTCCTCTCTCATCTTTTTAAGTGGGAGAACTTGCACAATTGGTGGCTGACTAAATACTTTTTTCCCTACTGTAGATTTGGAGGAAAACAACTTTAGGGTTGTTCTTAAAATAAGGCACCTGGTACACTGGGGTGGGCCTTTAGCTCCCTGGAGCATTGCCATTGTCGCTCAGACCCTTACCAACTCCTGCCTACAGCACCTTGTGCAGTGACAGTTGATATTCCCACTGTTATGGCATCAGTCATCTTACTTGAGCAGCAATAGCACTGCTCCCAGTGCACCAACTGCTTCATATGCATAAGAGTTCAAATTAGTTTTTCTCACAAGTGACATACATAAAAAAGATATAGTGAATATGCTTGAGGGAGGTAATAGATTCCTTTTAGTAAGGACTAGTCCTGACAAACCTTGCCTGCTCATTAAGGTTTATACCATGTCTTAGCTCTTATTCCTTTTGTTATTATTATTCCAGGATTTGACTCCTGGTTGACCCTTTCCTGGACCTTGGCCATATTCCTGTATATTCTGAAGACTGCAGCAGAAAAGTCTTAAAGGCAACCTGTCACCATGAAAATGCACTATAATCTGCAGGCAGTATGTTACAGCGTAGGAGGAGCTAAGCAAGTATATATATTTCGTTGTTGGAAAATTATCAGAATAACTTGTTTTTTATTCACTTATTTCTCCGTTCTTTCTATACTTAGGAGAAGTCATTGAGTCCATTGAACAGTCCTAACAGCGATTATAGGCACAGTCAGAGAGAGTAGATATATTAAAAAGCATAACTGTCCTACTTGCCCACGGCAACCAATCACAGCGCAGCTTTCATTTTCTATTCTGCTACTGGAAAATTAAAACTGCCTTGTGATTGGTTGCTATGGGCAACTAAATCTGTTTTGCTTTTAGACCATGTTAATAATCCTGCACAACTTACTCCTTCTAAGGCTAGCTGCACACGACCAAGTATCACCCATGAAACTCGGTCCGTGTGTTAGCTGGATTTACCGGCTTGAACTTCATGTTGGGAGCAGGACTCTTAGCAGTATAGCTATCTATCTGCCTCCCAGCGACATACTGTCCTGTACTGTAATTAATATGGGACAGTATGTTGCTGGGAGGCAGGGACTCCTACCATCAAAGATAACAAGGATGCTAGGAGTCCCACTCCCACGGATGAAACTCAGTCATGTACAGTTATCCTAAATGTAATAAGAACAGAGAAATAAATGGAAATTTATACTGAATCTTTTCCTGCAAAATTATATATTGATCTGCTCTGCTCCTTTAGTTCTGTCATCCTTCCTTCCATTTAACCACCTTGAGGGGATTAAGGGTGAAGTCTAGGGAATCCCTTAAATTTCTCACCCAGTGTATTTAGCAACATATAAATTGTGATTTAGAGACTTTACATCTCTGTTACGTTTGGACATTTCTACTTTGCTACTGTATAAGGCATAGTGAGCAGCCATCCTGTACCTCAGACCTGCAGTTTGCAACAATCTGCAATCTATTGCACAGTGATTGTTACAGTAAAGATGGCTGACAGAAGTTATATATGTCTTGTAGTCTGCAATAATGTGGACTAGGTTACTTGGTGGTGGTGGTCAAGTCTGAGGGAGTTTCTCCTTCACTTTTTGTCTACACAAATTTTGTCCATGACACCCAGTATGTCTTGGACCAGTAATGTGGATTCTAAAATAGTTTAACTTTCCAAGAATATTGTTAAATATTAAAGGGGTTTTTCGGGCAAAAAAAACTTTTTTTTCAAAAAAGGTCTGTTAGAGCTATTAATAGGTTAATAAGTGCAACCAAAAGCCGTTAGCAGTGAGTTTTGAGTGATTTCTGGGGTTCTATGTGAGATCCTGGCATCTTCTGCATTTGTTTACATGCTCATCTTCCTGTTTTCCTACCATGATGCATTGGGCTTCACTCAGAGCTGACTCACACCACCTCCCTCTCTCACGCCCTCCCCCTCCCTCTCTCATACACTCTCCCTCCCTGTTTCCCTAGCTAGCCTGCCCACCACACCCTCAGCAGCATCTTTAGACTCCTAGTTCTCACTCATTCAATAACCTTCTCCTTTGGCTTGTAATATTGTAATCACCTCCGTATATCATCATTACAGTCACACAGAGAAAGCTTCAGGACAACAATCAATTCTTCATGCTTTTTATGGTATAAATATGCACACATACATAAACAGTATAATATGCTCCACAGTGGCCCCTGCACAGTATAATATGCTCCACAGTGGCCACCGCAGAGGATAATGCTGCACAGTGGCCCCTTCACAGTATAATGCTCCACATTGACCCCTGCACAGTATAATGCTCCACATTGACCCCTGCACAGCATAATGATCCAGAGAGGCCCCCGCACAATATAATATTCTCCACAGTGGCCCCCGAACAGTGTAATATGCTCCACAGTGGCCCCTGCACAGTATAATATGCTCCACAGTGGCCCCCGCTCAGGATAATGCTCCACAGTGGCCCCTTCACCATATAATATGCCCCACAGTGGCCCCTGCACAGTATAATGTTCCACATTGGCCCCTGCACAGTATAATGCTCCACAGTGCCCCCACACAGTATAATATTATCCACAGTGGCCTGCGCACAGTACAGTATAATATGCTCCACAGTAGCCCCCACACAGTGTAATATGCTCCACAGTGGCCCCTGCACAGGACAATGCTCCATAGTGGCCCTGCATGGTATAATATACTCCACAGTGGCCTCTGCACAGTATAATGTTCCACATTGGCCCCTGCACAACATAATGCTCCACAGTGGCCCCTGCACAGTATAATATGCTCTACAGTGGCCCCTGCGCGGTATAATGTGATGTCCTGGGGTGCGGATATCCCTTAGACCGATACCCCGGGACGTCGGCGGAAAATTAAAAAATGTAATATATGTAGGTCACATGACCTACATATATTATAGTAAAACTAAAAATAATTAGTTATATGTGTTATTTAGAAAGTTGGAGGAGGGGGGAGATGGGGGGCTTATAGTTAAAAGATTAAGGCTGAGGCCCCTCATTGTGGAAACGCAGCTTTTTTGTTGCAGATTTTGCTGCGGTTTTTTTGAGCCAAAGCCAGAAGTGGATTGAGGAGAAGGTAGAAGCATTTCCTATACATTTCCCATTCCTTTTGCAGCCATTCTTTGCTCAAAAAATTGCAGCAAAATCTGCAACAAAAAAAGCTGCATTTCCGCAATGTGGGGCCTCAGCCCTAAATTTCATGTGTAATATACTAGAAAACAAAAAAAAGCCAAATAATGAAAAAAAAATTGGAAAAAAAATATTGTAAACTATACCAGTCATGTACCATCCCTCCAACTTTTGTGTTCAGCTAAGGCTGTTCAATAAAGAGCCACTGTCAACATTACAAATATCTAAAATTCAGTACTATGTCAATACTGTATATAGCTAGATTGTAATGCAGAGCTGGAACATAAGCATTATTTCAGTTCTAGCTTGAGGATTTATTAAAAGCAGTAGATATTTCACTCATTTCCCCCACTGGCAAAAATCCCTATGGGACAGCTGAATATTTAATAAAATGAATCTATTAAAGGCGTTATCTTTCAATCACCCCACTATGGAAACCACTAGAGTAATGCAAATTACCTCCAAGCAGATGGCTGAGCCAAGCCCTGAACACTGCTATATCAGGTAGGGCTCTGAAGCTGTTTACCCAGGGGAGAAAACTTTCTTGGCACATCTTAGAAATAGACTGAGCAATAGTCATATTTTCCAAATTTCTACAAACATGGATCTACAGTTTTGATATTGGACTAATCGTTTTAATTAATACTTTTTCATGACAGTTGCTTCAGGCCTGAGGATAAACAATCTAATTTGATTTAATTTGACTTAATGACTACAGAATATTTATTTTCACTTATAAAAATAAATGAATACAGAAGATCCATGCACATGCAAAGACATAAAAAAATATTTAAACCAACAATCTGGCATTGCATTCTTTCTCATATGAAGCTGAGAATAGGAGGTTATAGTATTTGGTGTTTAAGGATCATAAAAAACACGTTTTACACAGTAACCCATAAAAAAGAGTTTATATAAAGTTTAAAGCCAATACACTATATGAATCTACTATATGCCGAAAAAATGTTAGTAAGAAAAAAAAATGTATTGGCACCTCGTATCAAATGGTCGCAGAGGTATTTTTCAACTTAGTTGGAAGTGAGATACTTCATTCTCTTTTTTGGTGAGCTGATAAACTGCTGCTCATCCCAGGGACTACTCAGTCATAGATTGGTGGTAACATAGTAATAAGGGAAAGAAATATAAAAAATACTGGGATTTTGTTGAGCGCTGCGGCAGACAAAGCCAATAGGGGTAAATAATCCTTCATTGTATCCACTTGGGCTTAAAACATATGGAGATTTAGACAATGCTCTTAGATGCTGTGTCAGCGTCTTCTTCAGGCTACCTAGGTAATAACAATAGATACAGATTGTATGTATATACAGTATATACTGTATATATATATATATATATATATATATATATATATCATAATAAATGCAATTAAAAATAGAGATTTGTGATGAAAAACCACATATAAGGGAATGAAACACATAAAGGTGTATGACTCTGTATAGTATGTGATAAAAATCAATCAATCAATTAATTAATTATTTAATTATTTAATTGATTAAGAATTTATACAGGGGGGTACATGGTCTGGATATGGGTAATGGGGTGTATGTAATATGTGGGGTTGGTTGTATATGCTGTAGTATATAGCTATGGAAGACTGAAAGAGGGACAAATGTGAGTAAATATAAATGAAAATGGGTATGTGGTTTAATTGTGGTACATGATAAATGAGTTGCCATACAAATGAACATAATACATAATTAGCGAACACTACTAAGAAATGGACAAATCCCAGGGATAATTTGTAAAACAAATAAATAAATAAAGTAATAATTATTATCTGTCTATATAGGTAAATAAAATAACAATTATCTGTCCCAGTATTTATTCCTAAATAAACAACTGAGGACTGAGAGGTACAGAAACACATTGACCATTCATAGATAGATAGATAAATAAATAAATAAATAAATAAATAAATAAAGGGCAAGATAAATTATGGATAAAAACAAAGAAAATAGCAGCTACAAGATAAAGGGTGCGATAATCTGGAGCTTTTTCGTGAAAACGCCAGCAGCAATCTGGAAACAAAAGGTATGCCTACAATAGACTTTCTAAATGCTACATGAAGATAGGTTTAGTTAAAATTCGAAAATCCCAATGATAGACTCCCTTTAATGGAAGAGTGAAGAAATCAGGCGAAACCTTTTAGAGGCTAACTGAGTATATTTGATAATAAGCTTTCGCTAACACGGTACAACATTATACTACTAGACTCCCTTTAAGTCTTCCATAGCTATATACTACAGCATATACAATTCTCCCACCATACATATTACATACACTCCATTACCCATATACTATGAATTCTTAATCAATTAACTAATTCATTTTTATGACATAGTACTGAATACAGAATAATACACCTTTCTTTGTATCATTTCCTTATATATATGGTTTTTCATCACCCATCTCTGTTTTTAATTGTATTTATTATGAAATTGTATATATCTACAATGGGAAAAAAAGTATTTAGTCAGCCACCAATTGTGCAAGTTCTCCCACTTAAAAAGATGAGAGAGGCCTGTAATTGACATCATAGGTAGACCTCAACTATGAGAGACAAAATGAGAAAACATATCTAGAAAATCACATTGTCTGATTTTTAAAGAATTTATTTGCAAATTATGGTGGAAAATAAGTATTTGGTCAATAACAAAAGTTTATCTCAATATTTTGTTATATATCCTTTGTTGGCAATGACAGAAAGCAAACATTTTCTGTAAGTCTTCACGAGGTTGGCACACACTGTTGCTGGTATGTTGGCCCATTCCTCCATGCAGATCTCCTCTAGAGCAGTGATGTTTTGGGGCTGTCGCTGGACAACACGGACTTTCAACTCGCTCCAAATGTTTTCTATGTGGTTGAGATCTGGAGACTGGCTAGGCCACTCCAGGACCTTGAAATGCTTCTTACGAAGCCACTCCTTCGTTACCCTGGCAGTGTGCTTGGGGTCATTGTCATGCTGAAAGACCCAGCCACGTTTCATCTTCAATGCCCTTGCTGATGGAAGGAGGTTTGCACTCAAAATTTCACAGCATATGGCCCCATCCATTCTTTCATGTACACGGATCAGTTGTCCTTGTCATGTCCCAGGACTTGGTTTAATTCACTGACATGTATCTGTGATACTGTTTGTCTTTGTAGTTTGTCCCTTTTCTCTCTCTGTATCCTTAGCTGTGATGCTGTAGCTCCTCCTCTCTCTCTCTCAGTTTAGTTTCACTTCTTTGTAAGCAACATGTCTGCTCAGCTCCTGGTATTTCATCATTTTTCACCTACTGCTGTATGAGGTTCTACAAGATTTACTTGGATTAAAGCATCTGAAATCTTATCTACGCCTCCTCAGTTGAGTTGAACACTATCTGATAGATATCTTGGTGTAAATTGCTGGTTAGCATAGAGACTACAGGACACTCTCACAACCTCACACTTGCAGCCAAGCTATTGAGTCAGAACAGTGAAAAATGATGCATAAAGACTGCCAGATACAGCTGTAAGACAGTTCACCAACTTCTGACATACAGTCAGTCACAGCAAGTTACCTGAAGCCAGAAGGAATCAGCATTGTGTAAGTTGCATCCGCAGCTCAGACTCCCTCAGCATAAGAAGATTCTAGCAAGCAGCCATCTTGCTCCAGCAAAGTTATATTTATCCTGTTTGTGTTGCATCATGGCTGAAGGGCACCCTGAAGCACAAGGTAGCATGGACCTCAGTCTGCAGCCCAGTGAGAAGGCTAGACGCTCAATTAAACAGGTTAGAGACAATCTAGAAGGTTTAAAGCATGAACTTTCCTGTGAACTCTCAAAATGGTGGCAGGAAATACAGACTAAGATATCTGCCATGTGCTTGCCTGCATACCATATATCACCACTAGAGGGAGCTCTGCGACAGCTTTGTTCTATGCATGGACATTATAAAATGAAAGCTGAGGAGTATGAAAGCATATTGAGGAAACTTCATACAGACGATTCTTTAGCTGAATTGCAAAGCTTCCAGCATCTCAATTCAGAACGAGACAGCTTAGTACATGAAACTAAGTTAAGGACAGAGGCAAGAATTGCGCAACTGCAGGAAATGGCATCCCACGTTTCTGAGTCTACCAAGTGTTCAAAGCGTACATCTAAGTCACGTTCCTCAAAATCTTCCACACTCAGTGAGCAACTTATAAAAGCACGTGCAGAGGCGGAAGCTACTAAGATACAGGCAGCCTTTGCACAACAGAAAGCAGCGATGGAAGCTAAGGCAGCTCAACAGAAAGCAGAGATGGAAGCTAATGCAGCAGCAATGGAAGCTAATGCAGCTCAAAAAAGGGCAGAACTAGAGGCTCTAGAGAAACAGTATGAGCATGCTGCAGCCATGGCAAGGTTAAGCATTTTAGAACAGGCCATCAGTGGAAGTGAAAGAGACAGCACCAGTTTGTGTGATGTGGAAACAGAGGATCCCCTCAAGCGCACAAGAGACTATGTACTAAGCCAAAGCAGTGAATCCCTATTTGCCACAAATGTTCCTGTCAGGGACCACATTTCTCCAGAGCAACAGGGCACAGTATCTTCTGCAGCACACCGCATGCAAGGTCAGTACAATGCCCAGCCTGTCCAGTATCCAGTTTCTTCTTCCTTCATGGATTCCCAAAGCCTTGCACCTCAGCAAATGCAATATACTGATACTCAGGTAAACACCAATGTGCCACCATACCACCAGACTGCAAACAACAGTCCAGTCTCACATCCATATGTGCCTAAACCTATGGACTTTAAGCTAGCTCCTAGGCTGAATGCCTACGCAGCCCCTACGCTACCTACCTCTGTTAACCAGAACCCCACTAACAACGTAATCACCGCTACTCAGCCAGCAACTCAATATTTAAAGTCAGAGAGAACAGACATGTCAGAGTTTGCAAGGTACATGGTTCGCCGTGAGCTTACTAAGACTGGACTCACAAGGTTCGATGACCAACCTGAGAACTACAGAGGCTGGAAATGTGCCTTCAAAACTGCAATTAGTGACCTTGGCATTACTGCAGCTGAAGAACTAGATTTGCTTATCCGGTGGCTTGGCCCACAGTCCACAGAACGTGCTAAAAGACTCAGATCCGTCCACATTTACAACCCCATAGCAGGCCTTACCGCTGCTTGGGAAAGACTGGAGAAAACCTATGGCAGTCCTGAAGCAATAGAGAATGCTCTGTTCAAACGATTGCAAGGGTTTCCAAAGATATCTGGTAAGGATCATCAGAAATTTCAAGAACTTAGTGACCTACTCATGGAGCTCCTACTGGCTAAGGCGGACACTCTCCTACCGGGCCTCAGTTACCTGGACACTGCTCGTGGGGTAAACCCCATAGTCTCCAAGTTGCCATATAATATTCAAGAAAGGTGGACCACAGTTGGGTCAAGATACAAAAATGAGAATCAAGTCTCCTTTCCTCCATTTTCCTACTTCTGTGAGTTTATCAAGAACATTGCAGAATCCAAGAATGACCCAAGCTTTTCCTATGGGGATCCCAGTGTTCCTGGTTCACCTCCTATTAAGTATGACAGCTCATATTCTAACTACAGAAACCGCAGAGGCCCAGTTTCGGTGAAAAAGACTGATATTCTTCCTATACCTACATCAGCACCAGAAGAAAGCAGTTGCAACAGCAACCAAGACGAAAAGGTAGAAAATCCTAACCGTCTGTGTCCTATTCACAAGAAGCCTCATCCCCTCAAGAAGTGTATTGGCTTCAGGAGGAAACCAATCCAGGAACGTAGAGAGCTTCTTAAGAAACTAGGGATATGTTTCAAATGTTGTGCCTCTACTGAACATGTTGCTAGAGACTGTAAAATTGCTATTAAGTGTATAGAGTGTGGCAGTGAGAACCATGTACAAGCTCTTCATCCATCCCAGCCTAGTGCCACACCACCTAGAGGTTCCCCTTCCCCAACTAAGCATGGCGGGGAGAACACAGATCAAGCAGCAAATACTACCACAGTATCTTCCTCATGTACAGAAGTCTGCGGAGAAGACCTTTGTGACAAGTCCTGTGCAAGGATATGCCTAGTCAATATATACCCCAAGGGCCAACCAGAAAGGGCTCTGAGGGTGTACGCCATTTTGGACGACCAGAGCAACCACTCACTTGCAAGGTCAGAACTGTTTGATCTGTTTAACTTAAGGGGTGATACTTATCCATATACCTTGGGTACTTGTAGTGGCATATCAGAGGTTTCTGGAAGAAGGGCCAGCGGTCTCGTAATAGCTTCTCTCAAGGGCAATTTGGAGATACCTTTGCCCACACTTGTTGAGTGCAACCAGATACCATCAAACAGAGAAGAGATACCCACACCAGAGGTGGCTTTCCAGCACCCTCATCTAAGGGCTATAGCCAGTGAAATACCATCCCTTGACAAAAATGCAGACATTCTACTTCTGCTAGGTAGAGACATTCTCAGACTGCACAAAATACGCCAGCAAATTAATGGACCACATGATGCACCATTTGCCCAGCGCCTCGATCTAGGATGGGTAATCATTGGCAACGTCTGCATAGGTAGGATGAAAAGGCCCACCAATATTTCTTCATTTAAGACGCATATGTTACCAAACGGTCGCAGCACTTGTTTTCAGCCATGTCCACATCACTACCAAGTGAAAGAGAAGATAAGCAACAGTAAGTGGTTGCATAATCACCGAGACAATGTGAATACTTTCCTGCCTGGGGACGACACCCTTGGATTAACAGTGTTCAATACAACAAGTGATGACAACAAGCTGGCACCGGCTATAGCTGATAAAGAATTTCTCAAACTTATGGACAAGGAATTCATTCAAGATGATTCCAACAGCTGGGTAGCACCCTTACCTTTCCGCTCCCCGAGATCAAAACTGCCAAACAATCTGAAGCAAGCAGTTTCTAGATTTTCCTCTTTAAAACGTACCCTCAAGAGGAAGCCAGAGATGGAGAAACACTTTGTAGGTTTCATGCAGAAGGTTTTTGAGAGAGATCATGCAGAACCTGCACCTCCACTAAAGGAAGGAGAAGAATGCTGGTACCTTCCATCATTTGGCATGTATCACCCTCGCAAACCTGACCAAATCAGGATCGTGTTCGATTCTAGCGCTCAGTATGAAGGCGTCTCTCTCAACAACCTGCTCCTCACTGGTCCTAACCTAAACAACAGCCTCATAGGAGTCTTAATCCATTTCAGACAGGAACCAGTTGCAGTGATGGCCGACATCCAACAGATGTTTCATTGCTTCATTGTTAAGGATGATGACAGAAACTATCTCAGGTTCCTATGGCATAAGAACAATGATGTCAACAATGAAGTCATAGATTACCGGATGAAGGTACATGTCTTTGGCAATAGCCCATCTCCTGCAGTAGGGATCTATGGACTGAGAAGGACCGCCCATGAAGGTGAGAAAGAGTATGGCTCTGATGCTCGTCAGTTTGTTGAGAGGAACTTCTATGTTGATGATGGTCTTAAATCCTTACCTGCATGTGAAGAAGTGATTGATCTCCTCTCTAGAACACAGGAAATGCTGTCTGTAGCTAACCTCAGACTTCACAAGATCATCTCCAACAATATGGAGGTAATGAAGGCATTTCCCTCTGATGATCATGCAATCAACTTGAAGGATCTTGATCTCAGTTCTGATGCTCCTCTTATGCAACGCAGCCTAGGATTGCTATGGAACACTGAACAAGACACATTCACATTCCAAGTGTCTTCTTGTGACAAACCTTTCACCAAACGAGGAGTTTTATCTGTTGTGAACAGCATTTATGATCCTCTTGGTTTCATTGCTCCCATCACCATTCAAGGCAAGCTACTACTAAGACAGCTTACCACTGAGAACATGGACTGGAACACTCCACTGCCTGCTGAGAAACAACTGAGGTCTGACTGTGGCACTAACTTCGTTGGAGCCTGCAAAGAACTGCAGTTAGACAACTTCTTATCCAACAATGGGTGCACTTGGACGTTTAACCCTCCACATTCATCCCATATGGGAGGTTCCTGGGAACGTATGATTGGGATCACACGCAGAATCCTTGACTCTATGTTGATGGACCACAAGTCGACACTGCTTACCCATGAGACGTTAATAACCTTTCTTGCTGAAGTGTCTGCGATAATCAATGCAAGGCCACTTGTCCCAGTATCTTCAGACCCTGAATCTCCAATTATCTTAACCCCAGCAACGCTTCTTACTCAGAAAATTGGTACTGCTGCTACCTCTCCACGTACCTTAGATCACAGTGACATTTACAGACGCCAATGGAAACAAGTTCAACACCTGTCCAATGTGTTCTGGCACCGCTGGAAAACAGAGTACCTCCACATGCTACAGAGCCGTCACAAATGGCAGACCTCAAAACCTAATCTCCAGGTGGGTGACCTCGTCCTTCTAAGGGATAAAGAAGTCCATCGGAATGAATGGCCTATGGGTCTCATCACTAAAGTTGTCCCTAGTGATGATGGGAAGACTCGGAAAGTGGAGGTCAAGGTAACCAAGGGAGGCTCAGTGCGAGTTTTCTTCCGCCCAATTAATGAACTGGTGCTTCTTCTTCCAAGAGGAGACGTCACATAAAAGATAAGGACACCATTCACAGCTCATGGCGGGGAGCTTCCTTCCATGAACTAAAACCGTGTTCTTGTGGATTACAGTGTGGGTCGGTGGAGGTGTTGGCAAATTGCGGCTTCCCGACCTGAAGATTGGTTTATTTGGACTAACTGTTGATTATTGTTTGTTGTGCATGTTTCTTTTTTGTTTTTCAGGTTTGAAGAGGACTTTATGGACATTTCAGGACATTTAATGTTTGTTTTCATTGAAATCTAAAGATTTCAGGCGGGGAGTGTCATGTCCCAGGACTTGGTTTAATTCACTGACATGTATCTGTGATACTGTTTGTCTTTGTAGTTTGTCCCTTTTCTCTCTCTGTATCCTTAGCTGTGATGCTGTAGCTCCTCCTCTCTCTCTCTCAGTTTAGTTTCACTTCTTTGTAAGCAACATGTCTGCTCAGCTCCTGGTATTTCATCATTTTTCACCTACTGCTGTATGAGGTTCTACAAGATTTACTTGGATTAAAGCATCTGAAATCTTATCTACGCCTCCTCAGTTGAGTTGAACACTATCTGATAGATATCTTGGTGTAAATTGCTGGTTAGCATAGAGACTACAGGACACTCTCACAACCTCACACTTGCAGCCAAGCTATTGAGTCAGAACAGTCCTGGTCCCTTTGCAGAGAAACAGCCCCAAAGCATGATGTTGCCACACCCATGCTTCACAGTAGGTATGGTGTTCTTTGGATGCAACTCAGCATTCACTCTCCTCCAAACACGACGAGTTGTGTTTCTACCAAACAGTTCTACTTTGGTTTCATCTGACCATATGACATTCTCCCAATACTCTTTTGGAACATCCAAATGCTCTCTAGCAAACTTCAGACGGGCCCGGATATGTACTAGCTTAAGCAGGGAGACACGTCTGGCACTGCAGGATCTGAGTCCCTGGAGGTGTAGTGTGTTACTGACAGTAGCCTTTGTTACGTTAGTCCCATCTTTCTGTAGGTCATTCACTAGGTCCCCCTGTGTGGTTCTGGGATTTTTGCTCACCGTTTTTGTAATCATTTTGACCCCACGGGTTGAGATCTTGCGTGGAGCCCCTGATCGAGGGAGATTATCAGTGGTCTTGTATGTCTTCCATTTTCTAATTATTGCTCCCACAGTTGATTTCTTCACACCAAGCTGCTTGCCTATTGCAGATTCAGTCTTCTCAGCCTGGTGCAGGTCTACAATTTTGTTTCTGGTGTCCTTCCACAGCTCTTTGGTCTTCACCATAGTGGAGTTTGGAGTGTGATTGTTTGAGGTTGTGGACAGGTGTCTTTTATACTGTTAACAATTTCAAACAGGTGCCATTACTACAGATAATGAGTGGAGGACAGAGGAGCCTCTTAAAGAAGAAGTTACAGGTCTGTGAGAGCCAGAAATCTTGCTTGTTTGTAGGTGACCAAATACTTATTTTCCACCATAATTTGCAAATAAATTCTTTAAAAAATCAGACGATTTTCTGGATTTGTTTTCTCATTTTCTCTCATAGTTGAGGTTTACCTATGATGTCAATTACAGGCCTCTCTCATCTTTTTAAGTGGGAGAACTTTCACAATTGGTGGCTGACTAAATACTTTTTTTTCCCCACTGTATATCTATATATATCTATATCTAGATATAGATATAGATATAGATATATATCTGTATCTATTGTTATTACCCAGTTGGCCTGAAGAAGACGCTGGCACAGCGTCAAAACGCATTGCCTAAATCTCCATATGTTTTAAGCTCAAGTGGATACAATAAAGGATTTTTACCCCTATTGACTTTGTCTGCCTATTTCTTATCAAGCAACATTCAACAAAATCCCAGTATTTTTTATATTTCTTTCCGTTATTACTATTTGCAGAGGTTTGGTCTACACTACAATTTGTGCAATGTGTTTTTGGTAAAAAATAAAATAATAATAATCTTTCAGCATGGGGTGTGCCATAATTTGAGACTTTTCTGCAACATTAAAATTGGTGCATACCGATTAATAAATCCCTCCTTTGTGTTTTAAACTGTCAGCATTTTCTCTGTGTTTTAGCTGTCATTTACATACCATCTAAAGGCTGAGAATCCTTCTTTTTTTTTTTTTTTGTGGCTAAGTAACTCAAGTTACTAAGCAAACCGATTCGGATCGAACCAGATTTAACACAAATTTTTGTCCGTTCAGGAGCTGTGCTGGTGCCATCATTTGCAGGTACCAGCTGTATAATATACAGTGCCTTGCGAAAGTATTCGGCACCCTTGAACTTTTCAAGTTTTTGCCACATTTCAGGCTTCTAACATAAGGATATAAAATTTTAATTTTTTGGTGAAGAATCAACAAGTGGGACACAATCGTGAAGTGGAACGAAATTTATTGGATATTTTAAACTTTTGTAAAAAATAAAAAACTGAAAAGTGGGGCATGCCAAATTATTCGGCCCCCTTAAGTTAATACTTTGTAGCGCCACCTTTTGCTGTGATTACAGCTGCAAGTCGCTTGGGGTATGTCTCTATCAGTTTTGCACATCGAGAGACTGAAATTGTTGCCCATTCTTCCTTGGAAAACAGCTCGAGCTCAGTGAAGTTGGATGGAGAGCGTTTGTGCACAGCAGTTTTCAGCTCTTTCCACAGATTCTCGATTGGATTCAGGTCTGAACTTTGACTTGGCTATTCTAACACCTGGATACGTAGATTTTGCTTTATGTTTGGGATCATTGTCTTGTTGGAAGATAAATCTCCGTCCCAGACTTTTTATGGATATCTTTGAGAAATGGCTTTCTTCTTGACACTCTTCCATAAAGGCCAGATTTGTGCAGTGTACGACTGATTGTTGTCCTATGGACAGACTCTCCCACCTCAGCTGTAGATCTCTGCAGTTCATCCAGAGTGATCATGGCCTGGTCTGATACTCCTTCCATTTCAATATGATCGCTTGCACAGTGCAACTTGGGATGTTTAAAGTTTGGAAAATCATTTTGTATCCAAATCCAGCTTTAAACTTCTCCACAACAGTATCACAGACCTGCCTGGTGTGTTCCTTGGTCTTCATGATGCTCTCTGCGCTTTAAACAGAACCCTGAGACTATCACAGAGCAGGTGCATTTATACGGAGACTTGATTACACACAGGTGGATTATATTTATCATCATCAGTCATTTAGGACAACATTGGATCATTCAGAGATCCTCACTGAACTTCTGGAGTGAGTTTGCTGCACTGAAAGTAAAGGGGCCGAATAATATTGCACGCCCCACTTTTCAGTTTTTTATTTTTTACAAAAGTTTAAAATAACCAATAAATTTTGTTCCACTTCACAATTGTGTCCCACTTGTTGATTCTTCACCAAAAAAATTAAAATTTTATATCTTTATGTTTGAAGCCTGAAATGTGGCAAAAGGTTGAAAAGTTCAAGGGGGGCCGAATACTTTCACAAGGCACTGTAGCTGGAACTTCATTGTAATGCCACAGAGTTATTGTGAAGGATCTCGCCTTGCCACGCTAACTGACACACCTGCGATAAACCTTCTTTGCCTTCCACTCACACACCATGAGCGGACCGGGTTCATAGGATAATATGAAACGAGCTTTATAAATTTTATATATTCATTAACCCCAGTGGGTCAGTACTAAGCACTAACATATACAGAAGTACATATCAATTATAAAGCAAAGACGGGTAAAAGCAAAATACAGTACAGCAAATAAAAATGGAAATAAAAGATAGGGAAATACCAGAGCAAGTTTGTAGTCAGTTTCTCTGAGCTCCCATGTGGTGGACCTCAGGGTTCTTCCTTAAGCAAGTTACAGAGCATGTGTCTCCTACATGTGGTCATATATTCTCCAAGATAACAAAGACCCCAGGTGAGACTGTATAACTATCCCTAGTCTCCTCCTTGTGTGATGTCACTAGGAGGAGGAGCCCTGCCCTCCATCCTGACATTCTCAGAAACATCTTTCATCGTATCTCCCCACCCGATGACGGTAGAGTTGGGCAAAAGGTATGATAGGGCTCGTGGCGTGATCCCCATCATGTAGACACCAATGATGACACCCCAATTCCCTTTGGGTGAGGAAATTCATGTCTGGACCTTTCCCCTGGTTTGAACAGTACCTTGTGTGAGCTCTAAACGTGTGCCTTGGCCGAACGCCCCTGCATAATTTATCGGGGCAACTGTACAAGGTTCCCCAGGGCAGATATTGTCATAAAACCATATCCCTTCTAATCTGTGGCCTGGAGACATGGAGTCTAAGTTTTGTGTATTCCGATGCTCTTCCAGCCACTGGTTTGCAGGAACTTCCTGCTGGGATAATGAGATTAGCATGGGTATGCTAAATGAGACAAGGACAGACAACAAAGAGTTGGTTACAAAGTAGCCCTGCTGCATTCCTCAAGCTTATGACCAAATGGCTGAGAGCAGTCAGGAACATCCCAATATGACAAATAGAAATACATTTTGTGGACCTCTCATCATCACAGTTATTGTCATGTATGTTCTAGCATGTGACGTGGGTGAAGCTGTTAGGGGTTGATTCACTCCACTCACTACATCTTGCAGTCACCCAAATTGAGCATAAATAGCATCCCAACACAGTCCAGGCACCCCAGACACATCCTGCTATCACTATTGATTTTTAATGGTATTCGTAGAAACTCCACTCACATATGCACATGTCACATTCACACTACTGTTCATTGTTCACTGTTCAGTTTCCATTGCTTGCATTTGTCAGAAAATCTTAACAACGGACACTAACAGATCCATCAAAAAGTTGTTAAAAATCCCATTGATTTTAATGGGATTTGATCTGTTGTCCATTAGTGTCCATTTTCAACAAATACATCACAGATCACAGGTCAGTTAAAAAAACTGAAACAGAGAATTGGCCTATCCTGAATCACGTCAAAGAGCATGCCAGACCGGGTCATAAAACGGCAGGGGGTCTGATCTTATGGTGACAGTAAGGAAATGTCTCACTCCTGCCTAGTCCCAGACACCCCATATATACATACATAAACAATATAATACAATGATGATACATACATACACAATATGATTCACTAAGGATATATACGTACAAGTAGAGTTCTTTCATCACAGTTATTGTGAGTATTCAGTCCGTTAATCCTCTAATCCCTTAGATGACACTGCCAATGCTGACAGTGGTACCTAAATTGTTAGACAAAGGGAAGCTCCCTCACTCAGCCCCATTGCCCCCCAGTGAAGTTATTGCAGGGTGTTAAGGGGTTGCAATGGTATTCCAGAGTTTGACAATGGCCACCAGAGGTGACATATCTATGTCTATTATGACGTACCTATTGGTTCAATAACGCACTGTAATGCTCCCTAAGGATGACCCCAGCAAACCAATTCATCTGACTGGCTTCTTGAATTACAAGTCTGGCATGACCTATTGTAACGTCTCTGCCGTTTCGGGTCTCGGCGCCGCCCTCCGCTCGCACGCTGTGGCGAAGGAGGTGTCTTCAGTTTGGTTCTTTGTGTAAGTTTCTTGATGCTCAGTCTGAACATGGTCCTAGTTCCCTTGCTGTGTAAAGCCACACCCGTGTAATTAGGAACATTTCTCTCTGGACTGCATAGAGTTAATCTCTTCCCTGGCCTGTGTGATTGACAGCCTGTGTACCTATCAGCTCTGGGGCTGGTCCCAGACTTTCTATAAACAGGTTGTCAGCCCTCACATGGTCGCCGGTTATTGCACTTGTGTTTGCCAGCTCTCTTTACTATATTCCTTGATACTTTGTTACTTGATTCTCTGACCCTTTGGCTTGCCTCTGACTATTCTCTTGGATTTTGACTTTGTACTTCTTTGCTCGTTTGTTACTGACCCCTTGGCTTGCTCACTTTGCTTCTGTGTTGTTTTGTCTTGTCCTGTTCTCTGTGTCACTTACCCAGTATAGGGCTTGTCTTCGAGTTGTCCTTTTACCGTTTAGGGTAACTGAGGCAATAGGAAGGGACAGTGGCTGGGGTGAGATTAGGGCTCACTTGTCTCTGTCCTTCCTCCCAGACCGCTGCAGTAGTGTCAGGGTATTGCTACATTTGGCAACACCCTTACACCTATATTGTTAGAGAGGTGGACAGACATGGCTTAAAGGTGAATAACAAAGAAGTTGTAGAGGCAGTGACTGTTTTGGAGACGTCTACTATGGTCATTATTAGAATTGTAGGATACATTCAAACTCCACATTGTCTTTGCAGCCTCAAGACTCTTTGTTAAGCCCATCAGTGATGAATGCAATAGGTGCTGCTACAAGAACATGTGCAAATTCAAAAAAAAGTAACCAAGTACTGCATGAAGTTGCAAAATGACGAAGGCAAGAAGCAGGTGGAGAAAGACTTTGCAAGCATGAAGAAATCTTGCTAGGCCATCTGAGTCTGCCCACACACAGATAGGCTAGCTCCCACTACATCAGAAGAAGTCTCATCTTATGGAGATCCAGGTGAATGGACACACAATTTTTGAGAAGTTGGACTGGGCTTGTGAGATGCTGGAATAGCCGATGGCAGTGTCTGGAGTTTTCAGGCAGGATGAAATGATAGATGTCATTGGAGTCACCAAAGAAAAGGCTATAAAAGGTGTGCCAATGGCACAAAAAGAAGCTGCCATGCAAAACTAACAGTGGTCTGCGCAAAGGTTCCTTGAAATGGAGCTTGGCATTCTGCCAGAGTGGCCTTCTCAGTGGCTTGTGCTGGATAGAAAGGATATCATCACCGCACTTAAATCAACAAGAAGATCTATAAGATCGGACAAGGCTATGACTCAAAGGATGGTAAACTTGTAAAGAACGATGCTTCAACTGACTACAATGTGTCAGACAAGCGTATCAACCCTCTGGGTGGCTTTAATCATTATGGAGAAGTTAAAAATGACCTCATCATGCTGAAGGGCTGTGTTCTCGAAACCAAAAAAAGAGTTCTCACACTGTGCAAGGCCCTCCTCTCCTTGTAGACTAGTCATCATGCATTGGAGAAGATCGACCTGAAGTGCATCGGCACAACATCCAACTTATGACATGGACATTCAAGAAATACCTCCTGGCATGGGAGGATGCATAAATCTAGCTATATCTTGTCCCATCTACCATCTGGGATACACTGTGGTTTTCTTAATAATGTCTATAGAAATCTATCATGCAAAAAACGTTTAGAAAAATAAATAAATGTAGTAGATACCACAGCACATTTTTATCTTTGCTTTAGTGTAGATTTATTAACAAGTGGTCACGTGATCATCCACCAAAACTTATGGTAAGAAAATGGTACAATAATATGATACAGAAAATAGAGGCAATGTTTCGACAAGGAGCTAGCCTTTCTCAAGCCCAAAATCTGCAGTTGAAGTAGTGTGATTCTTAGTGAAGATCCTGGCTGTAGAAGAGATTCCTACTAGTATAAGCCTACTTATACTAGGAGGATAAAAAAGTGTGCTGTGGTATCTACTACATTGGTGATTAGATTGGAGAATCTGACCACTTGCACCGTAACCTCAGAAGGGAGTGTGCGATACCTCTGTTCATACTATTGAAAAATAAATAAAAACTTTTAAATAAATAAAAAATCCAAAAATCTACTTCTTGCACAGAAATTGCAATTTTATTGGGAAAATATAAAAATAAACATTCCTCAACATTGAAATTTCAAGACTAAGAAGTAAAAAGTCTTTAAATTATGGAAACCACAGGATTGATAAGCATGTTAATGATATGCAAATTATCAAAAATGGAAACAAAATTATCGAAACATCTGGCTTTATTTACTTACACACGTGGACAAAATTGTTGGCACCCCTCTTTTAATGAAAGAAAAACCCACAATGGTCACAGAAATAACTTGAATCTGACAAAAGTAATAATATATAAAAATTCTATGAAAATGAACAAATAAAAGTCAGACATTGCTTTTCAACCATGCTTCAACAGAATTTAAAAAAAAAGAAAACTCATGAAACAGGCCTGGACAGAAATGATGGTTCCCTTAACTTAATATTTTGTTGCACAACCTTTTGAGGCAATCACTGCAATCAAACGATTCCTGTAACTGTCAATGAGACTTCTGCACCTCTCAACAGGTATTTTGGCCCACTCCTCATGAGCAAACTGCTCCAGTTGTCTTGGGTTTGAAGGGTGCCTTTTCCAGACGGCATGTTTCAGCTCCTTCCAAAGATGCTCAATAGGATTTAGCTCAGGGCTCATAGAAGGCCACTTCAGAATAGTCCAATGCTTTCCTCATAGCCATTCTTGGGTGTTTTTAGCTGTGTGTTTTGGGTCATTATCCTGTTGCAAGACCCATGACCTGTGACTGAGACCAAGCTTTTTGACACTGGGCAACACATGTCTCTCTAGAATCCCTTGCTAGTCTTTAGATTTCATTGTACCCTGCACAGATTCAAGACACCCTGTGCCAGATGCAGCAAAGCAGCCTCAGAACATAACAGAGCCTCCTCCATGTTTCACAGTAGAGACAGTGTTCTTTTCAAGATATGCTTCATTTTTCCATCTGAGAACATAGAGCTGATGTGCCTTGCCAAAAATTTCGATTTGTCTCATCTGTTCATAGGACATTCTCCCAGAAGCTTTGTGTCTTGTCAACATGTAGTTTGGCAAATTCCAGGCTGACTTTTCTATGATTTGTTTTCAACAATGGTGTCCTCCTTGGTTGTCTCCCATGAAGTCCACTTTGGCTCAAACAACAACGGATGTTGCGATCTGGCACTGATGTTCCTTGAGCTTGAAGTTCACCTTTAATCTCTATAGAAGTTTTTCTGGGCTCTTTTGTTACCATTCGTATTATCCTTCTCTTTGATTTGTCATCAATTTTCCTCCTGTGGTCACGTCCAGGGAGGTTGGCTACAGTCCAATGGATCTTAAATTTCTGAATAATATGTGCAACTGTAGTCACAGGAACATCAAGCTGCTTGGAGATGGTCTTATAACCTTTACCTTTAATATGCTTGTCTATAATTTTCTTTCTAAGCTCCTAAGACAACTCTTTCCTTCTCTTCCTCTGGTCCATGTTGAGTGTGGTATTCACCATGTCACCAAACAGCACAGTGAGTATCTGCAGCCCTATATACAGGCCCACTGACTGATTATAAGATTGTAGACACCTGTGATGCTAATTAGTGGACACACCTTGATTTAATATGTCCCTTTGGTCACATTATTTTCAGGGGTACCATCATTTCTGTCCAGGCCTGTTTCATGAGTTTTCTTTTTTTAAAAATTCTGTTGAAGCATGGTTGAAAAGCAATGTCTGACTTTCATTTGTTCATTTTCATAGAATTTTTATATATTATTACTTTTGTCAGATTCAAGTTATTTCTGTAACCATTGTGGGTTTTTCTTTCATTAAACGAGGGGTACCCACAATTTTGTCCACGTATGTATAATGGTTGTCTGAGGAAGTGCTAAGTTATGCCATGCTGAATGCATTTTGGCAAGGAAATCATCAAGATTGGATGTTAGCAGCTCCTTTGTAATCCAATTACGTCCAATGACGTCCCAGATGTGCTCAATGGGAGACAATTCCAGAGACGCTGCAGGCCACAGTAATACATTTAGGCCATGCAGGCTGCTCACAGTAGCATGAGCAACATGCAGCTTGGTGTTGCCCTCTTGACAAACAGCCCCTGGGACACTTTGGAAAAATGGCTATACCACTGGTTCCATTACTAAATCATTGTAATGCCAAGCTGTTGGTGTACCTGAAATGAAGACTAGAGTGGTCTGGCTACCATACATTATGCCACCCCACACCATAATCCCCAAAGTAGGACTGGTGTGGAGATCCCTTGTAAAGGCCTCTTTTTGGCATTGCCCATGTGGTCTCCAGACCAATCTCTGGATCTCATTGTGTCTGACCGGAGGCATCAGTGTAGGGTTTAGAATATTAGATGAGCCTGGCTGCCATATTCAGAATAGATTGCAGAGGGAGAGTTTAGTGAGAAGACAAATTAGTAGAGAGTTACAGCAGTCAAGTCTAGAGTGAATCAGGGTGTCGATAAGGGTTTTTAATTTTTCCATGATAAGGAAAGGGTGGATTCTGAGATGTTTTTGAGGTGTAGGTGACATGAGTGTGAGTGCTTAGATATAGGGGGTAAAGGAAAGGTCTGAATCAAACATAACTCCATGGTAAGACCGCAGACTGAAATGGAGATATCGGGTTTATGTCAAATAGTAGATGGTGGAAACAGCAGAAGTTCAGTCTTTGAAAGATTCAGTTTCAGACAGAAGGAAGACATATTACAGACAGTAGAGAAACAGTCACTGGTGTTCTATAGTAATGCAGGAGTAATGTCACAAGAGGAGGTATATAGTTGGCTGTCATCAGCATAAAGATGAAAGTCAAATCTGTTGATGTCTAATAGGGGCTGTGTAGAGTGAGTAGAGGAAGGGACCTAGAGTAGAGGAGGAGAAGTGACAAAGCTTGCAAATGATACACTGAAAGTGTGATCTGAGAGATAGCAGGAGAACCCAGAGAGAGCAGTACCATGAGGCAGACAGAGTGGAGTATACTGAGGAGGAGTTGGTGGTCTACAGTGTCAAATGCTACTGAGAGATCCTGAAGAAAAAGAAGAGAATAGCTGCTTTTAGATTTAACTGTCAGGAGATTATTGCAGACTTTTGGAAGGGTTGTTTCAGCAGAGCGGACAGAGAGTAAGTCAAATTGTAAGGGGTTGAGAAGAGAGTTAGCGAAAAGATAGCAGATTAAACAAGAATAGACCAAGCATTCCAAGATATTGGAAATGAAGGAAAGATTAGAAACGGGGCAGTAGTTAGAAGTACAGAATGGGTCAAGGGAGGGTTTTTCAGTAGTGGGGTTATCATAGCATGTTTGAAAAAAGAGTGTAAGATTCCAGAAGAAAAAGAAAAAGATAGGTTAAATATTTTATCAAGGTAAATTGTGACAGCTGGGGAAAGAGACTGGAAAAAGTGTGAGGGGACAGGGTCACTAATGCAGATAATAGGGCAAGAAGAAGAAAGGAGCTGGGACACCTCTTCTGTAACTGTATGAAAAGATTAGAGTGAACATGATGAAGTGTAGTAGGTGAGGGGATCAATGCTGCCTGGGATTTGAGGGATTATTTCATGACAGATCATATCACTTTTGCCATGGAAATAAGTGGCCAGGTCCTCAGCACATAGGTCAGTGATAGGTGAGTAAGAAATTAAAAGTTTCAAAGGGTTATTGGAGAGAGACAAAATGGTAGTGGTGAAAGAAACTTGTTCGGAGATGAGAAGGGCAGAGTTATAGTGGAGGATGTCTTCTGGTGTATATGATTTTATCCACAGATGTTCAGCACACCTAGAACATTGCTGAAGAAAAAGCAAATGCAGTGTGTGCCAGGGTTGCTAGCTTCTATGTCGAAAGGTCTGGGTGGAGGGGGAAGTTTCCTCATCCTGTGTACTTTTAAGAGTTTTATTATATTGACTGTTGGTCAGATTGGGACAGGTGAGTAAAGAGATGGGAAAATTGATGTCTGTGAAGTGCTGGGTGTTAATGATTTCAATATATACAGTCATAGCTGTAAGTGTTGGCACCCCTGAAATTTTTCCAGAAAATGAAATATTTCTCCCAGAAAATTATTGCAATTACATATGTTTTGATATACACATTTTTATTTTCTTTGTGTGTATTGGAACAACACAAAAAAAGAGAAAAAAGGCAAATTGAACATAATTTCACAAAAAACTCCAAAAATGGGCTGGACAAAATTACTGACACCCTCAACTTAATATTTGGTTGTATAACCTTAGGATAAAAGAACTGAAATAAATAGTTTCCTATAATCAACAAACATCTTACACCTCTAAACTGGAATTTTGGGCCACTCTTCTTTTGCAAAATGCTGCAGGTCTCTCATATTTGAAGGGTGCCTTCAAATGGCTCGGGGAATGATGTCCAGATGCTGAGGTTTTGGAATCTCCACTCATGTGTGAGCTCCAGATGTGCTGATAACATTGTATGCCTGCTGATGTAAAATGCCTCTTGGGGATGTCAATCAGACCATCACGGCACACAAGTGCTTATTAGCCCCACTTAGACATCAATAATTTGCTAGAGCCTTCTTAGGTTCCTGTCATTTTACTGCAATATTTAACCCATTTTAGTCATTATATAATTACATTAGCTAAATGAGCAAAGAAAGAAGAATTGGAGACTTGATTGGAACAGGTAATTATGATTTCTTCATTCATATGAAAATTTGTCTTGTTCCTAATTGTCCCTGAGTCTGAGAAGTGGTCCACAGAACAATAACTCCTTTATTTATATTTCTTTTCATGTAAATCAGATTGGTAATGATGTGTCCGCTTTTATTCTGTAATAATTTGATTTTTTGAGTGAGATGAATAGCTTTACTCATCCCAAGTAATAGTACTGTTAGTTTAAGAAAAAAGATCTTTTATATTCTTTCAACTTGGACAGAACAGTGAAAGGCAGCGCTGACACTTGTCTTGGTTTGACAGCTTTGAATGTACAATCTATTTATTACTCTGTACTTTCAGTATCTCAGCACAAATAAAAAAAAAAATTATATAATATATCTTTTATGACATATAACTTTGCTTAAGTCAGGAAGTTTAACCCCTTCCTGCTCAGCGCCGTACTAATATGTTCCACTGAACATATAATTACTCCGACTCCAGTGACTTAAACCCTCAGATGCCATGATCAATAGCATCTGGGTGGTTAGGGGGCTAGATTGCTCTCCATTTCAACAATTACACCTTGCTCCACAAAAAAGAGCCCTCATATAGCTCCATCAACAAAAAAGTTATAGATGTCAAAATATGATTACCCTAGACCAGTGATGGCAAACCTTTTAGAGACCGAGTGCCCAAACTGCAACCCAAAGCCCACTAAATTATTGCAAAGTGCCAACACGGCAATTTCACCTTAAATTAACCTGCCTCTCCAGCATCCCCCCTCTTGCTCGCAAGCAGCCTGCACCCCCATTCCTCCCTCTTGCAAGCAGCCTACATCCCACATCTCTCCCCCCCACACTACACTTTGCATCTCTCCCCCCACACTACACCCTGTATCCCACACTACACCCTGCATCTCTGCACCCCACAATACACCCTGCATCTCTGCACCCCACAATACACCCTGCATCTCTGCACCCCCCACTACACCCTGCATCTCTACCCCCCACTACACCCTGCATCTCTACCCCCCCACTACACCCTGCATCTCTACTCCCCACTACACCCTGCATCTCTACCCCCCATTACACCCTGCATCTCTACCCCCCACTACACCCTGCACCCTACATACTGCACCCCACATCTCTCCTCCCCCACACTACACTCTGCATCTTTCCTCCCCCACACTACACTCTGCATCTCTCCCCCACACTACACACTGCACCCCCACACTACACCCCACATCTCTATCCCCCACACTACACTCTGCATCTCCCCCCACACTACACCCTGCACCCTACATCTCTCCCCCCACACTACACCCTGCACCCTACATCTCTCCCCCACACTACACCCTGCACCCTACATCTCTCCCCCCACACTACACCCTGCACCCCACATCTCTCCCCCCACACTACACCCTGCACCCTACATCTCTCCCCCACACTACACCCTGCACCCCACATCTCTAACCCCCACACTACACCTGCACACTACATACTGCACCCCACATCTCTCCTCCCCCACACTACACTCTGCATCTCCCCCCACACTACTCCCTGCACCCTACATCTCTCCCCCCACACTACACCCTGCACCCCACATCTCTCCCCCCACACTACACCCTACATCTCTCCCCCACACTACACCCTGCACCCCACATCTCTAACCCCCACACTACACCTGCACCTTACATACTGCACCCCACATCTCTCCTCCCCCACACTACACTCTGCATCTCTCCCCCACATGGTACCCCACATCTCTACCCCCCACACTACACCCTACATCTCTCCCCCCACACTACACCCCACATCTCTAACCCCCACACTACACCCTACATACTGCACCCCACATCTCTACCCCCCACACTAGACCTTGCACCACACATCTCTAACCCCCACACTACACCCTGCACCCCACATCTCTCCCCCCACACTACACCCTGCACCCCACATCTCTCCCCCCACACTACACCCCGAGCCCCACATCTCTCCTCCCCACACTACACCCTGCACCCCACATCTCTCCATGTTCCTCCACTGCTCGTGATACTTTTCTTCATGTGGAAGGAGCTTCTTACAAGCAAAGACACGCCTACCCTGTCATGTGACCTTATGACGTCAGAAGGTCCTTTCAGAGTACAGCATTTAGCATGTACTGTGTAAGCAGCGGTCCTATGGACCGCAGCTTACACTGACAGCTTTCAGCTGTATGTGCATTTGCACATACAGCTGAAAGAAGCGATCGCTCACTAATGGGGAATCCTGGACCGGATTCCCCGTTAGTGAGATATGGTGACGGCGCGCGTGCCAACTGAGAGGGCTCTGCGTGCCCTCTCTGGCACGCGTGCCATAGGTTCGCCATCACGGCCCTAGACAATGGCAGTTATTAAAATTGCGTTTTATTTAGTAAAAGCAGCAAAACATAATAAAACCAATATAAACATGGTAGTGAATCGTAATGAACGATCGGACAAAGTTGCCATGTCATTTTTAATGCAGAGTGAACGCTGTAAAAACAAAATGCTAAAAATAATGATAGAATTGTTTTTTCACACTGACCCACCAAGAACGTTAATAAAAGCTACTCAAAATATTATATGTATCCGAAAATGGTGCAAACTGGAAGTACAACTTGTCAGGCAAAGAATAAGCCCTGATATGGCTATGTCGATGGAAATATAAAAGTTATGAATTTTGGAATGTGGAGATGGAAAATATGAAAAAAATCACTGAGTACTGTGCAATATCCACAAATACAGAACAAGGGATGTGGTATTGTCCATTGTCCATATACAGTATAAAGAATAAGGGAAGTGATACCGTGCAGTGTCCATATACTGTATATTGAAAAAGCAAAGTTGTACTGTGCAGTGTCCACATACTGATATACTGAACAAGGAAAGTGGAAATGTGCAGTAATTATATACAGTGGGGGAAAAAAGTATTTAGTCAGCCACCAATTGTGCAAGTTCTCCCACTTAAAAAGATGAGAGAGGCCTGTAATTGACATCATAGGTAGACCTCAACTATGAGAGACAAAATGAGAAAACATATCTAGAAAATCACATTGTCTGATTTTTTTAAGAATTTATTTGCAAATTATGGTGGAAAATAAGTATTTGGTCACCTACAAACAAGTAAGATTTCTGGCTCGCACAGACCTGTAACTTCTTCTTTAAAAGGCTCCTCTGTCCTCCACTCATTGCCTGTAGTAATGGCACCTGTTTGAAATTGTTATTAGCATAAAAGACACCTGCCCACAACCTCAAACAGTCACAAAATTGTAGACCTGCACCAGGCTGGGAAGACTGAATCTGCAATAGGCAAGCAGCTTGGTGTGAAGAAATCAACTGTGGGAGCAATAATTAGAAAATGGAAGACATACAAGACCACTGATAATCTCCTTTGATCAGGGGCTCCACGCAAGATCTCACCCGGTGGTGTCAAAATGATCACAAGAATGGTGAGCAAAAATCCCAGAACCACACGAGGGACCTAGTGAATGACCTGCAGAAAGCTGGGACTAACGTAACAAAGGCTACCATCAGTGGGAGAATGTCATATGGTCAGATGAAACCAAAGTAGAACTGTTTGGTAGAAACACAACTCATCGTGTTTGGAGGAGAGTGAATACTGAGTTGCATCCAAAGAACACCATACCTACTGTGAAGCATGGGGGTGGCAACATCATGCTTTGGGGCTGTTTCTCTGCAAAGGGACCAGGACGACTGATCTGTGTACATGAAAGAATGAATGGGGCCATGTATTGTGAGATTTTGAGTGCAAACCTCCTTCCATCAGCAAGGGCATTGAAGATGAAACGTGGCTGTGTCCTTCAGCATGACAATGATCCCTAGCACACTGCCAGGGCAACGAAGGAGTGGCTTCGTAAGAAGCATTTCAAAGTCCTGGAGTGGCCTATCCAGTCTCCAGATCTCAACCCCATAGAAAACCTTTGGAGGAAGTTGAAAGTCCGTGTTGCCCAGCGACAGCACCAAAACATCACTACTCTGGAGGAGATCTGCATGGAGGAATGGGCCAACATACAGCACAGACCAAAAGTTTGGACACACCTTCTCATTCCAAGAGTTTTCTGTATTTTCATGACTATAAAAATTGTAGATTCACACTGAAAACATCAAACATCAAAACATCAAAACTATGAATTAACACATGTGGAATTATATACTTAACAAAAAAGTGTGAAACAACTGAAAATATGTCTTATATTCTAGGTTCTTCAAAGTAGCCACCTTTTGCTTTGATTACTGCTTTGCACACTCTTGGCATTCCCTTGATGAGCTTCAAGAGGTAGTCACCTGAAATGGTCTTCCAACAGTCTTGAAGGAGTTCCCAGAGATGCTTAGCACTTGTTGGCCCTTTTGCCTTCACTCTGCGGTCCAGCTCACCCCAAACCATCTTGATTGGGTTCAGGTCTGGTGACTGTGGAGGCCAGGTCATCTGGCATAGCACCCCATCACTCTCCTTCTTGGTCAAATAGCCCTTACACAGTCTGGAGGTGTGTTTGGGGTCATTGTCCTGTTGAAAAATAAATGATGGTCCAACTAAACGCAAACCGGATGGAATAGAATGCAGCTGCAAGATGCTGTGGTAACCATGCTGGTTTAGTATTCCTTCAATTTTGAATAAATCCCCAACAGTGTCACCAGCAAAGCACCCCCACACCATCACACCTCCTCCTTCATGCTTCACGGTGGGAACCAGGCATGTAGAGTCCATTTGTTCACCTTTTCTGCGTCGCACAAAGACACGGTGATTGGAACCAAAGATCTCAAATTTGGACTCATCAGACCAAAGCACAGATTTCCACAGGTCTAATGTCCATTCCTTGTGTTCTTTAGCCCAAACAAGTCTCTTCTGCTTGTTGCTTGTCCTTAGCAGTGGTTTCCTAGCAGCTATTTTACCATGAAGGCCTGCTGTTTCTTCCACCTTCAGAACCTTAGGGTTTGGTCCCTTCTATAAGATGCATCAGTAGGAGGTGCATCTACCATCGTTTTGGATTAAATACAAAATCGCATACTTCTCTATTGTGCATGGAGTTAACATCCTCCACTATTTTTGATCTTCCGTTGTAATTAGGATCCAATAGTTTGATTCTCTTTTGTTCATATAATATAACAACCCATAGAAGAAGTTATTTTGTAATAGCTGTCTCTATTTTTTTCATCTTTAGAACTCTAGGTTTTTGCCCCCTCTATAAGATGCACCAGTGGGAGGTATATTCTCCATTGTTCCGTATCAAAAATTGCATAACATCTTTCATTGCTTTTATATATTTTTTTATTTTTCTATTGAGTATTCGTTGTCATATACTTACCCTTTTCCTTTTGTGTAAACATCCGGCGTCTCAGATCTCCCATATGATAGAGGAGACGCACTGTTCATTTTTCTCAGTTATTGACAGCGGTACCGCTCTATATCATACCTTTTGACCAATGCAATATTGCGTGCCTCCGGGAATGTGCAGCTCACTACGCCCTAGAATTTCTAGTATTTGGCTCCTTGTATAGGATACATCAGCAGAGGGCGTGTCTACTAATGTTTATAAACAAAAATAAAACCACATGTCCCTCTATTCTATCTTCCATTATTTATGGAGCTAGTATTTTTACATTCATCTTTCCATTAATTTTTCTTTATAATACATTGATCTTTCCTTTTAATCTTTGATTAATGCGCCCTTGCACCCTTATGATTTTATACTTACCTAAACATTCAGCGCTTCAGATCCACTTGACTCAGAGGAGATGCGCTGTTTGGTCTCCTTAATGACGGAAGGCGGTACCACCACCCCTCCATACCTATTAGCCAACACAACACCACATGTCTCCGGGGGCGTGACTGATTCACTCCGACCCTGGAACTTTGTGATTGGCCATTTGGGTGTGATGCATTAGTAAGGGGAGTGGTTACCTCCCATTTAAGACTGTTCATCCCTGCGGCTCTTGTCATTACCACTCTGAACCTTCATCAGAGTGGTTTATCACGCCACATCATCTCCTGATGAACTGTTAGGCAGGGGAAACGCGTCGAGATGCTTTTTAATATTTTTTTGGGCTTTCATTAGCCTTTAATTATGCTGCTTTAGGAGTCTTCTACAGAATTCATTTTGATATATCTCTCCTTAAGGGCTAGGTTTATTTAAGTCCTAAGGAATTATATAGGCTGAAATATAGCCAAAAGATAGAAGTCTTTATCCTGAATTGATTATTTGCAGAAAATCTCTCTCTCTCTCTCTATAATTAGAAGGGGAGTTTTCTTTTGAATACTCATTTTTCCTGATCACTCCTTTGGTTGTCTCCTTGTTATACAAAGGGGGTCAGAATTCAGTACAAGAAATAGATTTTTCTCTTCTGTCCTCTGTAGAAGCATCACATAATCTAATAAGAATTTACACTTCTTATTGATAGCAGCATCATTATCAAGTCACTGTCAAATGACGGTTTGACATTTTATTGACACTTTATCACGGGGTTTGGTCACTTTGGTTTTATTTTTTCAGTTTAATAAACGTTATGTTTTATTTTTGATTATCTTTAGCATGATTAGGAAAGGACCTTTGTGTTCATAGCTCTCCTAGGTTGAAAAATAAGGTCCAAAAAAGCCTTCATACACTTAGCCACGATATTTCGTTTCACCTTTGGATTTAACCGTCAGGAGATCATTGGAGACTTTTGTGAGGGCTGTTTCAGTGGAGTGCAGAGTGCGGAAGCCAGATTGTAAGGGGTCAAGAAGAGAGTTAGCAGAAAGATAGCAGATTAAACAAGAATAAGACCAAGTATTCCAAGATTTTGGAGATGAAGGGGAGGTTAGAGACAGGTCGATAGCAGCACAGGACGGGTCAAGGGAGGATTTCTTCAATAGCAGGGTTATGACACCATGTTTGAAAGAGGATGGGAAAATTCCAGAAGAGAGCGAGAGATTAAATATTTTAGTAAGGTAAGTCATGACATACACACTTGCACAGAAACACTTGATGTGTAGGCCACATGACAAGGACATATATAGTGGTGGCAATATTGCAGGGGACAATTCTAGTGTTGGGGACCACAAACAAAATGCTAAAATAAACTATAAAGAACATGTAGTGGGTATAAGATAAACAGTGGTAGCAACATTGCAGGGTTTTCATACACTGTGTGAGGGCTATATACTGTACAGTGCCTTGTGAAAGTATTCGGCCCCCTTGAACTTTTCAACCTTTTGCCACATTTCAGGCTTCAAACATAAAGATATAAAATTTTAGTTTTTTGGTGAAGAATCAACAACAAGTGGGACACAATCGTGAAGTGGAACGCAATTTATTGGATATTTTAAACTTTTGTAAAAAATAAAAAACTGAAAAGTGGGGCGTGCCAAATTATTCGGCCCCTTTAAGTTAATACTTTGTAACGCCACCTTTTGCTGTGATTACAGCTGCAAGTCGCTTGGGGTATGTCTCTATCAGTTTTGCACATCGAGAGACTGAAATTCTTGCCCATTCTTCCTTGGAAAACTGCTTGAGCTCAGTGAGGTTGGATGGAGAGCGTTTGTGAACAGCAGTTTTCAGCTCTTTCCACAGATTAGATTCTCGATTGGATTCAGGTCTGGACTTTGACTTGGCCATTCTAACACCGTTTATTTGTGAACCATTCCATTGTAGATTTTGCTTTATGTTTGGGATCATTGTCTTGTTGGCAGATAAAGCTCCGTCCCAGTCTCAGGTCTTTTGCAGACTCCAACAGGTTTTCTTCCAGAATGCTCTTGTATTTGGCTCCATCCATCTTCCCATCAATTTTAACCATCTTCCCTGTCCCTGCTGAAGAAAAGCAGGCCCAAACCATGATGCTGCCACCACCATGTTTGACAGTGGGGATGGTGTGTTCAGGGTGATGAGCTGTGTTGCTTTTACGTCAAACATATCGTTTTGCATTGTGGCCAAAAAGTTCGATTTTGGTTTCATCTGACCAGAGCACCTTCTTCCACATGTTTGGTGTGTCTCCCAGGTGGCTTGTGGCAAACTTTAAACAAGACTTTTTATGGATATCTTTGAGAAATGGCTTTCTTCTTGCCACTCTTCCATAAAGGCCAGATTTGTGCAGTGTACGACTGATTGTTGCCCTATGGACAGACTCTCCCACCTCAGCTGTAGATCTCTGCAGTTCATCCAGAGTGATCATGGGCCTCTTGGCTGCAACTCTGATCAGTCTTCTCCTTGTTTGAGATGAAAGTTTAGAGGGACGGCCGGGTCTTGGTAGATTTGCAGTGGTCTGATACTCCTTCCATTTCAATATGATCGCTTGCACAGTGCTCCTTTGAATGTTTAAAGTTTGGGAAATCTTTTTGTATCCAAATCCAGCTTTAAACTTCTCCACAACAGTATCACAGACCTGCCTGGTGTGTTCCTTGGTCTTCATGATGCTCTCTGCGCTTTAAACAGAACCCTGAGACTATCACAGAGTAGGTGCATTTATACAGAGACTTGATTACACACAGGTGGATTATATTTATCATCATCAGGATCATTAAGAGATCCTCACTGAACTTCTGGAGTGAGTTTGCTGCACTGAAAGTAAAGGGGCCGAATTATATTGCACGCCATTACGTCATTACGCTGGCGTGCCCCATGTGACTGCTGAGGCACAATCAAGTAGGTGTATCTATTTGTTAAGTTTTGTGCACATGTGCTAGTTTAGATGCACCATTTTAAGCTATGTGTACTTTGTCACTTTGTGTTAAAAATTGCACAATTGCCCCTTTTTAAAGGGAATCTGTCAAGGCCGATTTGGGAAACTAAACCACCCACAGGTCCTTATAGACCTGGTGTTTAGTGTCCCAAAGTTTTAAAACTTACTTAAAGATGAGTTCGATGAGTCTTGTCGTACTCATCTCTGATGCTCTCAGCACCTGCACAGTTCTTCAGTGAAGCAGAGGACGTAAACCCCATCTTCACTGCAAAAGTGCCGGAGGTATGGGGCATGCGCACTGCATCTGAGTTGTACTCCTCTGGCTTCACTAAAGAACTCTCATGGCGCAGGGAGTACAGGCGATAGGTAAGTGTAAAGATTTTCTATTTTTATTGCGGGCACGGATGGCTTTATTACAGGGCAATTTGGGACTCAACTCCCCCCCTCCCATCCGTCCGTCCATCCATAAGGGCCTGTGGGTGGTTTAGTGTCCCAAATCACCCTGAAAGATTCCCTTCAATGTTTGAATTGATGGCCTTTTTTATGCTGCCCATATACTGGAGTGGATTTGTGCCTTTTTTGCTGCTTTTTTAAAGGCACAAGTTAAAAATACAGCTTGAACATGAAAAGGATCACCACTTAAGCCACTCCCACTTTCCCTGACAAAAAGAAAAAATGCAGAGGAAAGTATAACATCTGGACAAAAAAAAATGTGCAAATATGTCATAAATAAAGTGCGGGGCAGAAAAAGACCACAAAAAGGTTCAAGTAGCTTAACAAATGTGCCCCATTGTTTGTATAGTCTCCACTGCTGGATTTAGCTCACAATCACCAATGCAAATCACTGACCAAAATACTGACATGTGAATAAGCCTAAGCCTAGATTCACACCACCATGGGTGAAAATGCCTGAGCGGTACCCGTTTTCACAGATCCCTCATACATTGCAGTATATTGATGGATCTGTGAAAATGGACAAAAATAGAGCATACAGTATATTTTTACAGTCCATTGCAATGGACAATCAAAATATCAGTCATGTGAATAGCCCCCATTCACAGACCGTGAAATTAATACAGCCGTTACTTGGATGATTTTCACTGTGATGTGAATATAGAGTAAGAGTTCTTTTACACAATTTCAATAATGTATTTAATTTGGAGATGCAGGGTGTCTAACTTTACACTCTCAGGTTTTCAGATCCAGTTTTTGAAACCAAAACCTGGTATGCATAATAAAGGTAGTGAAAGTATATAAGATAGGTGCTATATTTCAGATTTTTCTTCTTTACTCCACTGCTTGTGAAAACTGCACCTGAAAACCTGGACGTGTAAATATACCCTAAGGCTAAGGCCCCATGCAGCGAGCCGCAGCCAAAAAGTGATGCAGGAAAAACTGCTGCGGAAACACATTGCGTATTTTCCCACAGCGCTTTTCACAGTTTTCCTCTGCGGACTTTAAGTTTCAATTATACCTATACGGAAAACGCAAGCGTTTCCGTATAGGTATAATTGACATGCGATGGTTTTTGAAATCGCAGCATGTCCGCTGCGGTTATTTTTCTCCAATGTGTGGATGGGATTAGCCAGAATCCCATCTACTTTGCAGGGACACTACGTGAGGCCCTGACTTTAGTTTCACTAATCAAAAAACGTCTACATGTGGTGATTCCTTGACATTGCAATGATGAAAGACGGTTGCACATGACCGTGTGCTAATCAGCTGCTGTGAATGAACAGCACGGGCGGTGCACGGGACACACACGGATGTCACCTGTGTGCAGCCCCTGTATCGGCCGTGCTTCCGCTGCCCCTTGCATTCAATGAATAGGAGTCGCGGAAGCAGGGCCGCAAAATCGGACCGGAATACGACCTGTTCTATATTTTGAAGCCCGGACTGACGGCCCGCACACGTGACTGTGTAATTCACAGTGATGTGTATGGGCCCATAGAAATGAATGGGTCAGTGTGCTATTCGGGTTTTTCCCAGAAAGCACACTGACAATTCATACGGTCGCCTGCAAAGGGGCTAAGTGTATTATTCATTCTAGTCTGCATCTTTGATAATGTTGTATGCTGTGTGAATAGGATTTATGTCTCTTTTGTACCTATGTTCATGCTCTTTACACACGGCTCATTGCTTTGCTTTTTTGATGGGGACAACGGTTGTGGTTTATTTGTGGTAACATTTCACAATGCACACGTCTTTTTGAAGAAAGGAGCAAAAAAGTAGCAACTGTACAAAAATCAGCTATCTAATCACATTTTCATCTTAAGGTGAATTTGCTCAAGATTTATTTGACATTGTGTACCTTTTTAGTAAATTAGGTGCATAGAAATTCACCATAGAAAAAGGCACATGCAACTGGAAAGGCACAAATAATGATGCAAATAATACATTTCCACCAGTGACTTTGGATCTTACAATCAAACCTTTTAGCATACTCGGACATCTGCCAACTTGATTTGACTAACTACAGTGGTTATGTACAAGTATCTACATCTTTAAAATATAGCAATGGTCAAAGTGATACATTATCAGAGCATGTACAGGCGTTTTAGCACTTACTGAGAGATATGTATACAAAGCCAAAATCAAGGGTTGAGAGATACCAATATGTAACACCGAGGGATCAGGCAAAAGAGGAGTCCAAGAACAGGCTGAGGTAAGGGTAGGCAGAGTTTATGTGAGGTCAGTGGACAAACAATAGGTCAAGGCTGGAAACTCAGGTTCAGTGGTCGCAGACCAGGGTCATATACAGGTATTCAGCAGAATAAATGACAGCAAATTAAGACAAGGTCAGATAACTTGCTGGGTGTAGCACAGTAACAGATCAAAGCACAATATAACAGTCTGGCAGGACACAAGTAACTAGTAACGTTTGCACAGGTGCCCTCCTGTGTGTGAAGGCATACTAAATTGACTGGGGCATACTGGAATCGGTAGGGGAAGAATTAGTTCTGCACACTGGAGAAAGAAACAGAAAAGGCACACATTTGGACCCTATGGGAGAACAGAGCAGTAGCAACTCAGGGACAAGAGTAAGTATGGCAGTGTGAGGGGATGAAGACCACATGGCAGGGCTTACAGGTAACCTGTCAGCACGTGCCCCCTACATTACACTGGCCAAGCACTTCAGATAGTTGTTGGCTAAATACTGGTTTGGCCAACAGCTATCTTACCCGACACTCCCATACACATGCATTCTCAGCTCAGTCAAGCAGTGTTTATTTAATGAGCTGGGTGAAAGGAGAAAGGTGCTGCCAGATTTATCTGAGAACAAAAGGATTAGGCAGTTGAAATATAACCCGTATCTGTGATTATCTGCCATTGGGGGCGAGTTGTGAGACCCTCATACACATTAAATGGTCAGCTGAAAATAAGCAGTTTCAGACAATAAACATCTTATGTTTAGGGCCAGGTTAAGGGAACAAGTTTATGGTGGAATGAACTGAACATACTTAGTGGATAACAAATTCATTTTTGCATTTTATTGTGGTAAAAATTACTCCCTAGGGAAAAGAAGAAAGATAAAGCATCCCAAACACTGCTGGAACGTATCTTCACATCTCTGGTTTCCACCAGCCTCTCCCTAGAGTTTCAGAGCAATACCCTAGATAGGAAACATCTTGTTTTATGTTTGTCAGATTCTTACACTACTCAGACAGCAATGAGTGACAGTATATCTAAGGGGAATTGGTTTCTAGTTTTGATGCACTGTGTCTCAGAGCAGAGTTGACATCTAATCTTTTAGGATAATGTGCTTTGTACTTTCCAATACAAAACAGCTGTTCCCTTGTTGATTCCATTCTGTTTCTATAATTAATTATATGGGATAAGTAATCTTCCTTTAACTAAATCCACAAGGTTAGTTCTGACATTCCCATATCTAAATCATCTATAATTTGAATGCAAGTTGTTAGCCTTCTATGGTCTTAGTTAACTGGGGTATTCAGCAACAGTTTCTACCAGTTTTGGACAAGAGAGGAGAGGAAAATCTGTAAGCTCTAAAACAACCATAATGCCCATATTCTGAGAAGGAGAATAACCCTAGTCGTACACTAGAAGAACTAAGAAGAACCAATTAGAGAACATAGATAGCTAGATAGACAAAAGTCAAGCAGCACTCTGGGGATAAGTGAGACAAATCAGGTGGGGTTTTTGCCTGTGGTTACCACCCACTTACATCCTCTAACTCTGCATTCATATGACCAAGTTCACCCGGGAAACTTTGTCTGTGTGTGCCAGATTTACTGTCCTGAACATCAAGTTGTAAGAGGTTTTCCTAGCATTATAGTTATCTATGATACTAGGAGTCCATGGCTCCCAGCAACATACAGTCATGGCCAAAAGTTTTGAGAATGATACAAATATTAATTTTTACAAAGTCTACTACTTCAGTTTTTCTAATGGCAATTTGCATATACTCCAGAATGTTATAAAGAGTGATCAGCTTAACAGCAATTACTTGCAAAGTCAATATTTGCCTAGAGAATGAACTTTATCCCCCAAAACACATTTCAGCATCATTGCAGCCCTGCCTTAAAAGGACCACCTAACATCGTTTCAGTGATTGCTCCATTAACACAGGTGTGGGTGTTGATGAGGACAGGGCTGGAGATCAATCTGTCATGATTAAGTAAGAATTACACCACTGGACACTTTAAAAGGAGGCTGGTGCTTGCCATCATTGTTTCTCTTCTGTTAACCATGGTTATCTCTAAAGAAACACGTGCAGTCATCATTGCACTGCACAAAAATGGCCTAACTGGGAAGAGTATTGCAGCTAGAAAGATTGCACCTCAGTCAACAATCTATCGCATCATCAAGAACTTCAAGGAGAGAGGTTCCATTGGTGCCAAAAAGGCTCCAGGGCGCCCAAGAAAGACCAGCAAGCGGCAGGACCGTCTCTTAAAAGTGTTTCAGCTGCGGGATTGGGCTACCAGCAGTGCAGAGCTTGCTGAGGAATGGCAGCAGGCAGGTGTGAGTGCATCTGCACGCACTGTGAGGCGGAGACTCTTGGAGCAAGGCCTGGTCTCAAGGAGGGCAGCAAAGAAGCCACTTCTCTCCAGAAAAAACATCAGGGACAGACTGATATTCTGCAAAAGGTACAGGGAGTGGACTGCTGAGGACTGGGGTAAAGTCATTTTTTCTGATGAATCCCCTTTTCGATTGTTTGGAACATCTGGAAAACGGCTTATTCGGAGAAGAAGAGGTGAGCGCTACCACCAGTCTTGTCTCATGCCAACTGTAAAGCATCCTGAAACCATTCAATGTGTGGGGTTGCTTCTCAGCCAAGGGAATCGGCTCTCTCACAGTCTTGCCTAAAAACACAGCCATGAATAAAGAATGGTACCAGAATGTCCTCCAAGAGCAACTTCTCCCAACCGTCCAAGAGCAGTTTGGCGCTCAACAATGCCTTTTCCAGCATGATGGAGCACCTTGCCATAAAGCAAAGGTGATAACTAGATGGCTCAGGGAACAAAACATAGAGATTTTGGGTCCATGGCCTGGAAACTACCCAGATCTTAATCCCATTGAGAACTTGTGGTCAATCATCAAGAGACGGGTGGACAAACAAAAACCAACAAATTCAGACAAAATTAAAGCATTGATTCTGCAAGAATGGACTGCTATCAGTCAGGATTTGGTCCAGAAGTTGATTGAGAGCATGCCAGGGAGAATTGCAGAGGTCCTGAAGAAGAAGGGTCAACACTGCAAATATTGACTTGCTGCATTAACTCATTCTGTCAATATAAGCTTCTGTTACTCATAATATGAATGCAATTATATTTCTGTATGTGATAAAAACATCTGACAAACACACATAAAAACCAGAGGGCAGCAGATCATGTGAAAATATAATATTTGTGTCATTCTCAAAACTTTTGGCCATGACTTTACTGTCCCATATTGATTATAGTAGGGAACAGTATGTCACTGGGAGGCAAGGACTCCTAGCATCATAGATAACTATAAAGCTAGGAGTCCCTCTCCCAATATGATGTTCAGGGCGGTATATCTGGATTACACATAGACCAAGTTTCACAGGTGAGACTCAATTATGTGAATGTGGGGTAGCATGAAGATTGAAAGGTTCTTATGTGTGGCAAACACCTGTGTTCTGGCAGAAGCAACCTTGCCCTGGACAACCCCTTTAAGTTACGTTCACTATGTCAAACCCACTAACTCCCCCCCCCCCCCACAACAGCATATAAGTGGATCAGAAGTGATTTTGGTGGTGGTATTTAGCAAAAATTCACATCACCTCCCTTCAGCATTTGACATAAAAAAATAATTTTTTAAAGAAAACGTTAGGTATCCCCAATCCAAATATTAATTTTGCTTACTTACATACCAGAATCATAATTCACAGCGCTTTACAGATATTGTCACAATAAACCCTGTTAAAACATAATCTGTAAGAAAGTGGCAGAAAAGCATTTTTTTTCCAGTTCCCCCACTTCAGATTTTTTTCCAGCTTCCTAGTATTGTGCATCATACAGAATATAAAATGGTACCTAGAGAAAGTTTGATTTGCCCCACAAAAGCAAGTCCTCATTTAGCTCTGTGAATGTAAATATAAAAAAGGTATGTCTTTTGAAAGGCAGGGAGCATAACATGAAAATGCAAAAACTAAATATGGCTGCAGCAGGAAGGGGTTAAACATTTGTTGCTGTTACAGTTTTACTCCTCTATCCAACTGGCTTGTTCCTGGATTGTTGTCATGGCTTTTAGATTTATCACCTGTTTATTATCAGTCTGTTTCATAGTTCTGACTCTTTAGCTTTTGGATACCTAGCTTTGCTTCAAATTCAGTGCATCCAATGCCAACTGGTGAAATTACTGGGGATTACAATCTAGGAATACAATCCGGAAAGACTTCACATCCTTGCAAAAGTTAAGAATGAAAAAAATTAAGATTCTTTAGAATCCACGCCCCAATCTAGGTCAAGCCTTTGAACATCCAGTTCTCTGGAGAGAAAACATAACAAAAGTGCACTTAAATAAAGAGTATTGTAAATATATACACAAAAGGACATTAACATGTTGTTTCAATATATTGCATTTTTGTACTTCACATGTAACCTCAAGTCATTGCCCTAAAATACATTACTACCATGACCTTGTCAACTCTTTAACATAAACTCTTTGTCAACTCTGCAACCAGTAAACCAGATGCATGCTGGTGTCAAGTACACAAAATATAACTAGTGTGGACATCTCATTGTACACATAAATGTAACAGACATTTTTTGAGATTTTTGCTTTTATTCTCTAACTTGATGGTTCACAGAATTGTTTCATGCACATTCTTGAAGCATCCTGAAGATTTATTAGTATAAAACTGACCCACCAGATCTTTAGCCAAGAAACTGTCAGCATTTACACAAGAGACAAACATGTTCTGTGAATATTATAAATGTGTCTCAATTACTAAGGGTTGAGGAACGTTTGAAACTTCTGATAAAAGACATTGACCATTACTAATGTACTATTATTGTTATTGAGCAGGCTTGGATTGGCCCATTGGGGTACAATAACCCAGTACCTTTAGGGGGCCCTACCAGACCCCACTGCTTTTTGAATAGGCCGATACTGTAGTCGCAGCGGGACCTTCACTGGTCCCACCATACAGTGGCCTTTTCACTGGTCCCACCCCCATACAGAGACCCCTCCACTGGCCTCCACCATACAGCGGCTCCTTCACTGGTCCACCTCAATATTATTATACATGGTCTGGATATACAATGGGCACGGAAAGTATTCAGACCCCTTTAAATTTTTCACTCTGTTTCATTGCAGCCATTTGCTAAAAGCAAAAAAGTTCATTTTATTTCCCATTAATGTACACTCAGCACCCCATCTTGACAGAAAAAAACAGAAATGTAGATATTTTTGCAAATTTATTAAAAAAGAAAAACTGAAATATCACATGGTCATAAGTATTCAGACCCTTTGCTCAATATTGAGTAGAAGCACCCTTTTGAGCTAGTACAGCCATGAGTCTTCTTGGGAATGATGCAACAAGTTTTTCACATCTGGATTTGGGGATCCTCTACCATTCTTCCTTGCAGATCCTCTCCAGTTCCAGATCCTCTCCAGTTCCGTCAGGTTGGAAGGTGAACGTTGGTGGACAGAAAAATTGCAGAAGCTCTTGGATGCCACTGTCATATCTCTCTCTCTCTCTCTCCAGCACGGACAAGTTTTATTCATGTGGAAGGATCTGCTAACAAGCAAAGACACGCCTACCCAATCACATCACTAGAGAACATCTTGTGACCGTCTGATGTCGTAAAGGTCTTTAATAAATATTCGTTACTGAGAAGCATCAGGAAATCCGGAATCGTGGTGAATCGAAGATTTCCTGAAATTCGGATCGAATTCCACTTCTACAGAATCAATTGGCTCATCTCTAATTGCAACCAGTCTTCCTGACCCTGCAGCTGAAAAACACCCCCATAGCATGATGCTGCCACCACGTTTCACTGTTGGGATTGTATTGGGCAGGTGATGAGCAGTGCCTGGTTTTCTCCACACATACCGCTTAGAATTAACACCAAAAAGTTCAATCTTCGTCTCATCAGACCAGAGAATCTTATTTCTCATAGTCTGGGAGTCCTTCATGTCTTTTTTGGCAAACTCTATGCGGACTTTCATATGTCTTGCACTGAGGAGAGGCTTCCTTCGGGCCACTCTGCCATAAAGCCCCGACTGGTGGAGGGCTGCAGTGATAGTTGACTTTTTCTCCCATCTCCCTACAGTGATCTTTGGGTTCTTCTTTACCTCTCTCACCAAGGCTCTTCTCCCACGATTGTTCAGTTTGGCTGGACGGCCAGGTCTAGGAAGAGTTCTGGTCGTCCCAGACTTCTTCCATTTAAGGATTATGGAGGCCACTGTGCTCTTAGAAACCTTGAGTGCTGCAGAAATTCTTTTGTAACCTTGGCCAGATCTGTGCCTTGCCACAATTCTGTCTCTGAGCTCCTTGGGCAGTTCCTTTGATCTCATGATTCTCATTTGCTCTGACATGCACTGTGAGCTGTGAGGTCTTATATAGACAGGTGTGTGCCCTTCCTAATCAAGTCCAATCAGTTTAATTAACCACAGCTGGACTCCAATGAAGGAGCAGAACCAGCTCAAGGAGGATCCGAAGGAAATGGACAGCATGTGAGTTAAATGAGTGATCCCCCTAGTATAATGCTCCACAGTGCCCCCCCCCGCAATATATTATGCTCTACAGAGCGTCCCCCCAGTATAACGCTCCACAGTAGGCCCCATGCAGTATAATATGCTTCCCAGAAGGCCCTCTAGTATAATGCTCCTTAGTTCCCCCCCCGAATAATGCCCCACAGTGGCGCCACACAATATAATATGCTCTGCAGATGGCCCCCCAGAATAATGCTCCACAGTGACCTCACACAGTATAACATACTCCACAATGGCCTCCACACAGTATAATATACTATCCAGAGAGGTACCCACAGTATAATGCTCCACAGTGGCCTACCTGCTCCGCTATCTCCGCCGGCTTCCTCTTCTTTGCGACTGACGTCACGTGTTGTGGATGTCACCACTGAGGCCCAATTACAGGCCTCAGCGGTTATGTGAGTCACGCTGTTAGCACGCCCCATGTGACCACTGAGGACTGGCCTCAGCAGTGACGTCCGGAATGCCAGAAGAAGACGTTGGGCGCCAAGGACAGGTGAGTAAAAATGTTTGTTATTTTTTACTCACCTTGGAAAGGGGCACATGACGTTGGGTCCCTTTCTGTTATTGATTTGGCCGGGCCTGACTCATCAGGCTCCAGATCCCGGGGGCCCCTTTGGCAACGGGGCCCTGGGCAATTGCTCAGTTTGCCCCCCCCCCCCCCAACGCCGACCCTGGTAATTGGAAACTCCCTAATTGCTCCAAAGAGCTCATTTGTATACTGACAAAGAAGGTGACGTCTCCGAGATGGAGGCGCTGATTCACAAGTTGATTTAGGTTACCCTAATGTACTTATCTGCAGGGCTTGGTTGATATGCTGGATTCTGTTGATATGTGTAGTGTGTCCTTTATTTAAAAAGGCTTTCAAAGTGCCCACTGAATAAATATGTCCACATTGTGCCCCTTAATTAAGAAAATGCCCCAACTGTGCCCTCAGATTAAGTTAATGCCTCCAATGCGTCCACTTATTATAAAAAACAATGCCTCTCCTATGGAACAACATGACTTGATGACAACATGGTTTTGCCTATACCACAAGAAGGTGCTGAATGATGATGCAAGGAATCAAGTCATGTTTCTTTGTACCTAGTAGCTCTGGCATCACAATTATATTTCACATCTTAAAGGGAGTCTATCATTCGCAAAACAACTTTTAAGCTAATGGCACGTTGGAATGGCCTTTAAAAAGGCATAGGTATAGGCAATACCATGTTGTCATCAAGTCATGTTGTTCCACAGGAGAGGCATTGTTTTTTATAATAAGTGGATGCATTGGAGGCATTAACTTTAAAATGGTCATTCTTCTCCTACCTTTCCTTGTTTTCTTCTCCCAGCCGATTCAAAGATAATTCATTTCTTCATTTATGCTAATGAGCATCACGGAGCACCTGGGGCGTTCCTCCTCTTCTGCGAGCACCCACCTCATCATCGCTTATCACCGCCCCTTCGTCCGTTGCGGTGACTCCCCTCTTGGTCTTCTCTGTATCTTCTTTCTTCTAAGTCCTCGTACGCAGCGCTGTGTGCAAGCACAATCAGCTCTGCCACAGTACGCTGTTTTGACAGACCACCATAAAATGGCGGCCCGTCATGCGCAGTCGGCTCTGCCTGAACCCGAAGTTCAAATCACCCCCCTTTCCCTAGAACACATATAAAAGTAGTTAAATACTGTGAAACACATACACATTAGGTATCCCTGTGTCCAAAAACGCCCGATCTACAAATTTATAAAATTATTTTTCCCGTACGGTAAACGCCGTAGCGGGAAAAAAAAATCAAAAGTGCCAAACCGCCGTTTTTTTCACTGTTTTGCCTCTGATAAAAATTTGAATAAAAAGTGATCAAAGCAATAGCAATTCCCCAAAATGGTATAACTAAAAAGTACACCTGGTCCCGCAAAAAAAGATGCCCTATGCATATGGAGACTTTAAAAAAAAAAAATTTGCACAGTTTTGGATTTTTGTTAAGGGGTTAAAATGTAAATAAAACCATATAAATTTGATATCCCCGGAATCGTACTGAAACATAGAATACAGATGACATGTCATTTTGGCTGCAGAGCGAACGGCGTAAAAACGAAGCCCGTAAGAAAGTCACTCCACCTCATTCTGAATTTTTTTCCAGCTTCCCAGTACATTGTACAGAATAATAAATGGTAGCATCATGAAAAAAAATTTGTCCCACAAACATTAAGACCTCATATGGCTCTGAGAATGGAAAAAAAAAGTTATTGAGTTTGGAAGGGGGGGGGGGGGAGTCAAAAACGAAAATCGAAAAATGTCACCAGCGGGAAGGGGTTAAGACTTGATTTAAATAACGTGCACTTTTCTGATAATATATTCCCTTTAACATTTTTAAAAATGCACTTCCCCAATTTTCTTGTCCAATTTTCGAATGTGTGTTTGAATTATGTAATGCATTTAAAAAAACCTACAAAGCTCTTTATTTTGTAGATATCAGCTGCCATTGATCCACATGACCTTGTCTCTGACTTGCTTATTCATTTTGGTCAACACTGCATTCCTGTGAGAGCCTTGATCTGACTCTGACAAGATTGCACTGAAAATCTTGACTTTTACTGTAGTGTCAGCAAGTTGGCAACTTATCTGGAGGGGAGCCAATATGTACAAAGTAAAGGGCTTTTTGCGGACTGTTCCACAAGCTCTTTACATGGTGGGCACAAACTCCTATCACAGTTATTGCTAATAATTCCCATTATAGGTAATATCCTATGTATAGCGAGGGTGCTATTTGGCCTCAAATGCCAAACTGAAGAGATGGATTTTGAGTCTTGATTTGAAAATGTCCACAGATGGTGATGAGTATCAGAGAGTAGGGGATGAATAGAAAACTCTGCAAAAATGCTTTGTTTTTTTCTGCAGCGTTTTTTGCTGTGTTTCGCTACATGGGGCCAGGTGTGGATTGAACAGAAGGTAGAAATATAAGAATTTCCTATATATTTCTCATTCCTATTGTAGCCATTGTTGGCTTTGGCTCAAAAAACCGCAACAAAATCTGCAACTAAAAAGCTGTGTTTCCGCAACGTTGGGCTTTAGCCTTAAAGTGGATTCTAGCAATGGACAGCTTATTTATTTCTGGTAATCTGAGAGGCCAGGAAGGATTATGGAGTCTCAGGAGATCTTTTAAGAAGTTAATACCTCAGATTTAATGGATTTGGAGGTCATGAAAGTTATTCTTCATTTTACAGGCAGTCAGTGCAGTTAGTGGAGATAAGAATTATATTCTCCCTCAGCAGGCAGAGATGAGAAGTGCGCTTTCACCAAACTTTTCACTGTGTGATGAGTTGAGGTTTTTATTGGTAACATTCTGGAGTTCACACAGCATAATTTGACTGTTGTCAGCCAGTTCCTACATTTTTTTATTTTTGCTCCAGAGACTCTATCATACCAAATGGTTTCTGTATTCTGAAAAATTAAATTTTTTTATTTTTCTGTTGACATAATCATATGTATGGCTTCTCTTTCTGGTATGAGTTAGCAAAATGGATAAAACCCAGGTAAAATTCATCCAATCCTCTGGAATTCTGCGGCCTGACAATAAAATCTGAGTGTACAGTGAAACATAATGATCTGCAGTACAAGCTCCATCCTGAGCATAGCTTTAGAATATTTTATTTTTGTCAAATAAAATCAGAGGTTCAGAAGGAGGTTAAACAATGTTACACGTTGTATCACCATTAAATAAGGACCCTTGCTGACATCACTTGTTAGTGTTAATCCAGACACTGTGTCACTCAACAAGTTCAAGACTATTTTATTTCTCACTGCAAGCACTAACCCAGTGTAAAAAAAAAGTTCCAGTTCTATCTTGGTAACCACAAAGATTAATTGCCCTGTGAATTGGCTGAAAAGTGTATTTTAAGGTAATCCCAAAGTAATATTAGAACCAGTCTCATGTACAGGGGAAATAATTATGACATTAAGATGGAATGCACTCCTTGCAGTAAAAAGAATCATCTGGGAGATTTTATTATCTTCTTCCCCACATTACTTTTACATCTAGCTTCCCTTCATGTTTCAACTATGATTTTACTAACATATCGACTATGCAAGAGGAAATCCTGAGAGAGCTTTATGAAAAATTAAACAAACTCTAAGTAGTACAGAGAATAGAGGTTGAACAATAAAAGAGAAGAGGAGAAGTAACTGTAAATCATAATATAATGCAGTACGTGCCAAGAGAGATGGCTATGCCATGGGAATAGTAGTCATTGATAGATCATTTTTACATTTGCTGATTGTTATCTCTGCCTTCCTTATTAGAAAATGCTAGAATTAAATTGCTTCTCAGTGCTATTGTCAGAGCATTTCACAGCTGCAGGAGCTAAATATACGGAGACATATATAGACCAACGTTTTCCTAACTGATATTATAGACAAAAGTTTTCTTCATCAGTTTACTTTTGTTGTTACTTCACTTACTTGGCATTCTGAGTAGTACCATGTTGTAGCCTGCATATGTGTCGGTATCAATGGATTCGCTACAGAGGCATAGCTAGGAGTTAAGCACAGGGGCCAAACATATCCTAGTGGGCCCTCTACACCAGTATATCGATATTATCACTATACAAAGACCATATAGTGATAGATACCGGCTCTACACAGGGCTCTGCAGTCAATTTAAGGAAATACATTACAGGATACATTTTGTGACTTACAGTTGCTATCTCTGACTGTAATCCTTCATATTTCTCGCCCCTAACATTTGTACCAGATCACCATTTCTTTCAGCCGTGACTTTTCTCTGTAAAGTTTGCGACACTTGCACCTTTGGCTCCTCTCTTTTCCTGGCACCCAACCCATACTGTCAACCTACATAAAGTCCCCATTCTGCTGCTAACCCCAACTATAAAATACATAATATAATCCCCTGTAAATGAATAATACCCCTGTGTGTATATCTAAATTTCTGTGTACCCTTTTAATTAAAAATAGCCCCTGTATGCTCCCTTAAATGGGTAGTCGGTGATCAGAAATTTTAATGCATAGAACAGGGAAGGGTTCTGAAATAAAAATGCAATTACACTTATCTACATTCTTCCCTATATTTCTGCACTAGGTCAGCTATCACTTTACAAAATTACTATTATTTTTCCAACAATGTAACTAAGGGATTGTTTATTGTGAGATTGTTTATTGTGAGGTTTTTTTTTTTAACAGTACCAATTTTGGGTACATATTGCCTATTAACTTTTAGGCGAAAAAATACATGATGCGGTCGCGCTGCAATGTCCAAAACCATTGCGGTTTTGGACATTGCAGCATGTCAATTATACCAACAGAAACGCCGGCGGTTTTCCTATAGGTATAATTGAAGTAGAAAGTCCACAGAGGAAACCTCTGCGGACTTTCTGTGAAAAGCACTGTGGGAAAAACCCTGATGCGTTGACGGCGCAGTTTTTCCCCCAGTGCTTTTTTGCTGCGACCCGCTACTTGGGGCCTTAGCCTCATTAAGTCTTTCTGCATGAGAATTTAAAAAATAGCAATTCCACCTGTGTTTTTTCAGTTTTAAATTTTACACTATTCCCCGCATGTTTAGTCTTTTTATTTTTAGTCATTTTATTTTTGCACAATAAAAACACTTTAATAAAAAAAAATTGTTTTTGTGTCACTTTCCAAGAGCAATAATTTTTTGATTTATTAAAAATGTATTTTTCATAGTACTATTTCTGAGTACATTAACATTTATTAACTGTTTCTGTATGAGAATAGATAAAACTGTTTAAAGGATCAAATCCCGAGAGTTATAGTCATTGACTGCTTCACAGACTGGTCCTCTTTTATAAGTGATGTACCTCAGAGTTCAGTGCTGGGTCTGCTGTTATATAAAGAGGTTCTCCAGGATAAACTTTTTTATATATATTAGGCCGGGGAAGATGAAAAAAAAAAACAAAATAAACATACTTGCCTGTCCCTGTTGCTCCGTTGTCTCCCAGTGCTGTCCGGTCCTGCTGCTTCAGTGTTTTCTTGCAGCAGAAGTTCCTGCCACACTGTGACATCCAAGGTCACTTTCCTTAGGCCTCTGATTGGCCTCAGCGGTCACGTCTCCTAAATAAGCCTGTAGCACTTAAAAATCATCAAAACAGGTTAATTTTTCTACAAAACTATTGCTTTTTGCTATATACCTTCCATGGGTGTCTAAAAAACCACGGGCAAGCACTTTTCCTCAATAAGGCTAAGGACCCACGTAACGTCCCGCAGCAAAAAACACCGTAGCAAAAACCGTGGCGGCAACGCATTGCAGTTCTTCCCGCAGCGTTTTGCAAAGAAAGTTCGAAGAGGTTTCCTCTGCGGACTTTCTGCTTCAATTATACCTATAGGGAAACCACCTGTGTTTCCGTAGATATAATTGACATGCTGCGATTTCCAAAACCCTCACAGTGTATCCGCTGTGTGTATTTTACCGCATAGTAGGGATTGGTTTCGCTAGAATCCCATCCACTTTACTGTGACTGTAAAACGCCGTGTTTTTTTTCAGCAGAGTTTCCGCAGTGGGCAAACCGCAACGTTTATGCCACATGGGACCCGAGCCTAAAGGGGTATTTTTTGGAGCGTTTTCAATGTTAAAAGTAAGTGGCAGGACAGTGTATGGTTAAACTCTGAGTTTGTATCTACAGCTTACTATCTATTTTCCATAGACATACTGTACATGTAACTTTCACTTTGTCATAACTTCGGCTGTGTTTGCCTTAGGGTATATTCACACAGAGGATATTTGCACTGAATTTGAGGTGCCTCAAAATCAGCTCCAAATTCCTCCTGAAACAAGCCTCCATTTATTAATTAGATGTTGAGTTTTCCTCTATCGGATTTTTTCAGCTAGCAAAAAAATAAGCATCATGCTCAGTCTTCAGGCAGATTCTGCCTTATAACTCCCATTGAAGTGAATGGGAAGCATAAAATACCAACTGGCAGGTGTGGATTTTAACGCACAATTTGGACAAACGGAAAATTCAGCTTCAGGCTAAGTCCCCACATAGCAGAACTCTGGAAAAAATGCAGTGGAAATTGTGTTTTTTAAAACAGCAATTTTCACTTTGTTTTCACTGAGTTTTCCTCTGCGGACTTTCTGCCCTTATTATACCTATACAGAAAACACCAGCCTTTCCACAAGTATTATTGACATGCTTCGATTTTCAAAAACGCGGGTGTAGCTTTTCCGCTGAAGATTTTACTCTGCAATGTGTGGATGGGATTAGCCAGAATCCCATTCACTTTGCAGGTACTGTAAAAGTCAACGTTTTTTTGCCACAGAGTTAGTTTCTGCTGGGGCTTCAGCCTCAAATTTCTGAAGCTAAATTTTTAGGGTATGTTCACATGGCGGAAAATGAAGAGAAATTCCTCTTCATTTTCTGCCGCCGGTATTTTTGCCGCAGTCTAGCCGCGACAAGATGCTCATGCAGTGCATCGTCATTCCGTCATGGCATCCCACTGCCCGGATTAATGGGCCTAATCAGCAGGGAGTCTCAAGCCGTGGACTCATGCGGCAGCACTTTCCTCTCCACATGTTTCCGCACGAAACATGCGGAAACCGAGCGGAAACCACACGGACCCCATTATAGTCTATGGGGTCCGCAGGTTTCCTTATGTAAACCGCTTCTCTCTGCATATAGGTTTCTGTTCGGGGGGGTCCCCAAGCGAACTCCCCTGTACGGAAACCGAATGCAGATGTGAACTGGCCCTAAGTATATTAGTAGTCATCTTTTGTTTGTTCTGAAACCTTTTTTTTCCTCTGAAAAGTAATGACTTTTTCATATTTCTGCAGCTCTACTGCATATGCATTGTGTGCAAACCCTTTGTTTAAAATATATTAACATAACATAATATTTTTTCATTTTTATATAATATATATATTTCCCAAAAGTAAGTATGCTAAATGCACATTTTCCTTCAGGAACAGGCAGACTGTTGGTCAAAGGAATATATTGTGTTGCATCTTCTAATTTAATCTGGAGATAAGGGAAAATATATATATATATATATATATATATATATATATATATATATATATTGTGAGGGTGTGAACCTAGAGGGCGCTGGAGAATGACCCAAAATCAGGGTTGAAAAGGACCTTGACCACACCCATACCAGGGGCCTCACTCCAGGGAGCAGGTAGATGGTGGACCAGTTAGAGACAGACAAGGCGGTCTTGTCCCAAGAGGACTGGATTCTACAATGGACTTGGTTAAGCTCAGTGTGAGCCAGACTGCTGAGGAGAAACCTCAGCAAAGCTTCAGAAGTTAGTCAGGGCTCAAGAAGTAAGGTATTGCCCTGTGTGTGGGCTAGGCTGTTTTTTGTTTTTGTTCCTGTTATCACTTACTAGCTGAATAAAGCCATTTCTTTTGGATTTCCATTACCTGATATGCTGTTTATTTGGCACCCAGCGACACAAACACCTCTGTTAAGTCCAGGAAGCTCCTACCTTTGATGCTAAACTACCCCCAACTGTCACAATATATATAATATGACATAATTTTTTTATCTTTTTTCTGTGTGTGTGATTATATTTAGAAGTTATTAATGTTCCAAAATATTTCTTTGGTTCTTCACAGTATTTAAAATGGCACACCGAGCGGAATATCACCGCATGGACATGAATGTCCCTCAACTGATTTCATTAGTGAGTCTACTGCAAATTTTTTTTGTTGTATAAAAGAATTGTTTGTTTAGTCCTGGTCACATACACCTTCTTTTCCCAAAATTTAAGTATGTGTAAACATCTTTTTTTTTTTAACTTTGTCATGGGGAACTCTATACCAGGGATCGGCAACCTCCGGAACGCGTGCCAAGAGTGGCGAGGCTTATTCCCCTGGCACGGCAGCCCGAGTCCTCACCCAGAAGCTTCGATCGGACCAAACACGGCCGAAACGAAACTGCTATTATTATACTGTGGGGTCTCTTCAGACCCCCAGTATAATAAGCGGAGACTTAGGAGAAGTGATGAAACATAAAAAGCAATGATACTCTCCTTGCTCCCTGCGCTATGCGGTGGCTGTGCGATCTGCAGGCGCTTCTGACAGCTGACAGGGGTCACGTCCGCGTCATTACACATACGTCATTACACAACGTGACCCCAGAGACCCAATCAGCGGTCGCTGACTACAGGCAGAAGCGCCGAAGAGAACAGAGCGGCTGCGGAGCATGGAATGGTGAGTACATTGTTTTTTTATGTTTGTTCCCTCTCTTGGTCCTGCACTTATTATACTCAGGGGTCTGAAGAGGACCTAATACAGTGTGCGGGGACCGCTATGGGACCTAATACCGTGTGCAGGGACCGCTATAGGACCTAATATCGTGTGCTGGGGCCACTATATGACATAATACCGTGTGCTGGTGTCACTATGTGACACAATACCGTGTGCTGGGGCCACTATATGACATAATACCGTGTGTAGGGGCCACTATGTCACATAATACGGTGTGCAGAGGCTGTTATGGGATATAATACCTTGTGCAGAGGCTGTTATGGGATATAATACCTTGTGCAGGGGTCACTGTGGGACATTATTCTGTATAACGGTGTGTTTTCTGCATTAAGAATGTGTTTTTGCACAGAAAACACAGGCATTTTTTATTTGTGCAAAAATGCACCACGTGAACGCAGTTTTACATTGAAGTAAAAGTTCCAGTGGCCTGAGACTATATCTGCATCCAGATACACAGCGTGTTTCCACCATAAGGAGCTGCCATACGGTGCTCCTGGACACATACATTTACCACTAATTGGGGGCTGAACATGGACTTTCATTGCTTCTAATCGGAAAGTACAGGAGCGTCCCAGGAAATAGCAGTAAACGCATGTGTCCTAAAGCATCTGGTGGCAGCACTTCTGTGTTATGGTTTGTGGTATATGACTTTAGTTTAGGGGTCGACAGATCATTTTTCTTGGTTGAAAACAAGTAGAATTAAAAATGAATAAATGAAGAAGAATAAATGCACATATGGAAGGTGACAGGTGCCCCAGATGACAGGTCAATAGCTGTGACAGATGGACCAGAGGCTTGGTGTGTCAGGTGTCTGCTGCAAAGATCCAACGTGTGCCAGGTGCATGGATGGCAGGTGCATCAGGTGCCAGGTGGGCCACATGCCATGAGGAAGACCATCAATCCTGGTAAGGCAGTGAAAATTGCCAAGGCATACCACCTCCGGGAGTCATGAAGTAGTCTATGAAAGCATCTCTCACCTGTACAGCTGAGTTGGATGCGTGGCCATAGTTCCAGATGAGATTGTTCTCAAAAGCCACCTGTGGCTCCACTTCCATGTCTGCACTATCATAGTCACAAACATGGTTGTGAAGCACACAGGCAGAGTTATTACAATGTCAACTGTGTCGGCATCCTGCTGCAGTGCGCAGGTGAAGATCCTCCACTTACTAGCCATGATACCGAAGGTGCACTCCACAAAGCGTTGTCTGGCTCAGCCTCATGATGAAGGTCCTCTTCCGGGCATCCAGTCCCCTCTGTGGGTATGGACACAGCAGGCTTTTCATCAATGAAAATGCCTCATCCAATACTATAACAAAGGGGAGCAGCACTCGTTGCCTAAAGTCAATGACAGTAGCTCCCAGGAGTCCCCAGTACTACCATAGACAGCGACGTCAACAGCAATAAATCTATACTTGGCATCAGCCACTGCCATCAGGACCACTGAAAAATACTTCTTGTAACTGAAGTATTGTGATCCTGAATGCGGTGGCTGCTGCACATGTAGATGCTTACGACCGAAAGCGCCTATGCAGTTGGGGAAATTGGCCATAGACTGAGAAGCCTGCTGTTGCCCGCGATGAAATCTCCAGGGTCAGACTGGGCATCAAGATGGGCTGCAAGTGCTGCCAGATTACATGGCATATGATCCTCACAATTCCAGAGATGGTGAATTTACCAACCCGGAATTGGAGGTACAGGCATGCATAATTCTCCCCAGTTGTCAAAAATATGAAAGAGTGCCGCAACCCAGTCGGATGAGACCGGAGGATGGGAGCAGTAGTGGCGGATGCTGTGCCACCTAGAAGGCCGAGCACGCTCCCAAACGGCTCCAGTCCCACTCCTAGGCCGGACAAGGTCAAAGGGGGTCCTGCAGCACTACCGGATGGTGGTGGTAGTAGTTCTTTCCCCCAGGGCACTTCCAGTTGCAGAGGAATCTCTCCTACCTGAGCCGGTGTGGTGTTGGTCAGAAGAGCCCTGATGGTAATGCAGGCACGACTCAGGAGTCAGCGTTGCAGGTAAACCAAACAGCCTTTTTATTTAAGCAACTGGAACAAAAGACAACGGCAGCTTCCAGATGGGGGTAGTAGTCCTGCAGTGTCCTAACCCCAGCCTTGGTTCTAGGAGGGTGCCCAAAGACAGTATAGGCTCTACAAGATGGCTTCCTCTACTCCACCTCTGTACCTCTCCCAGCTTGCTATACTGGGGATAGAGTTGCAGGGAGTCCTGACAGGGAACTGGATACCTGGATATTAGGCCTGAATGCGACTCTCCTGTCAGGGTCCTCTCCTGCTCCTCCGGGCACGACACGAATCAAGTTCAGTCACTTGGAAATCTCCACTCTCTAGCTCTGAGCTGTCTTGAGATGAGCCTGGGGCTGATGTTATCCCTCCTGAGGCTCTGGTAGCGGCGGTTGGCCTTCAGTCCAGCCTGGTGGCAGGTCAGCTCTGCACACCTTGTCTGGTCTACAGCATGCACTGAACTGAATCTCAACCATCGCCGGGGAGATTATATCTCCTCACAACCCCCGCCCAGTGGCCGGTGATAGGCCAGGGCTGAACCTAGTCTGGGTTTGAACACTGCAGGGGGAAAAATACAAAGGGAAAGCTGCATACAATTACACTTAACATAGAACAAACTTACAGACATAAAACCCAGAGGCACACAATACAAACACACAAATGCAGTAGCACTCTGGGATGCTGCAAGAGAAAGAGAAAACAAAAATTAGTAAACATGTAAAGACATATTTTCATACCTGTCATTGTCCAAAAAATGTACAATTCAAAAAAGAGTTGAATAGGGCATCGTGCACATAAACATATTTAAGCTCATATGATTATCTGAAATTAGGATTCACTCATTCAAAATTGAATATGAGTATCTGTAGGTTTTGCAACTGTGTGATCGGCTGGTAAAAAATACAGTCTAAATATGTGCATACATTCAAAAGTGGATATGAACATTCATTCTAGTGTTTGGGTCAGTGAAAATCAAACACAACACACAAAGAGCGATCTGTGGCCCATCTGTTTTTGGTTCCATGGCATGTATGGTTGTGGCAATGAACACAATGTTTATGCAACTAAATTAAACTAACAAATTTAAAAATGTGAATAATCACCGCAACATGATGAGCAGCCTTTCTGTTGGAGTGATGGTCCTCCTCATGGTTGTATCCTCCCAGCGAAGATGCTCTGAGAGGATACCATTCAGTCGATCAAAAGCCTTGACTGGCATGCAACAGAAATTAAAAAAATGTCTCAGGGTATCTGAAAGTAAAAGAAACGCATTTATCATAATTAATAAATCAACAATACACTAGCACAAAAAATGTTAAGGGATTTTTTGGCATCACAATTAATATAATGTTAACAGGGAGCAATATGCTGCATGCACCATTATACTATCATCCTTCTTGGCAGCCTGAAACAAACTGATAAACTGTCAGCAATTAAGTGTAACCTATTCTACACTCAAGATGTAGTCTACATATGATGTAAAAAAAAACATTCACCGTCTCAATTCCCAGTATAAATGTCAAGGTAACCCCTTTGATGTTGTAGGTTTATGGGGTGAACCCAATAGTGGCGCCTGGTCCTCTGCCAGCGTCTTGCTTTGCTCCTGTTAATGAAGCAAATTTAAAGTAATTACTTAACCACTTCTGGACCTCCCATAGACTATATACGTCCGGAAGGTGGTTGTCTAGTTCTGCAAGGACGTACCGCTATGTTCAAGCAGAACTCAGCAGCTGCACGAAATAGTGCAGCTGCTGAAATGGGGAGCCGACTGTAACTTCAGCCGGAGCTCCCAGAGAGAAGGCAGGGAAGGTTTATTACCTTCCCTGCCTTCCCGATTGTTGTGTATACAGCGCTCAATGAGCACTGTATACAGCGCTATGGGCACCGCCATCTTGTGGCTCCCCTCTGACCTGGCGGTCACATGATCCGCTGGGATCAGCATCTGCAAGAGCTGCTGGGTCCTACAGAACACAGATCAGCTCTATAGTAACGGGCAGGAGGCTGTATTCCTCCTGTAACTGGGGCTAAATGTACCAGCCCCAATTACAGGGGAAATCAGCCTCCCAAACAAAAAAAAAAAAAAAATGATCAGATGTCCCCAAAAGTCTATTATGACCTTATGGGGAAACAATGTAAAAAAAATAAATAAATAAAAATTAATAGAATAGTTAAAAAAAAAATTGTAAATAAAATAATTACAAAAATAAATAAAATAATACGCCAATAAAACACCATTATTAAAGGTTATAGCCCCACCCCGATGACACCATACAGAATAAAAATTACTGTAATGGAGAGTAAAAACTATTTTATAAAGTTTTTTAGTAGCACTTTGATTTATTAGATTAAAAAAAATGAAAAGTGAAAAACAGACCCGTTTTCCCTCCTCTTTTGTTTATATTTTCCCGGATATAAAAAAAATTAAAACACATGCAAGAATAAAAACAGCATAAAAATAAAGCCCTATGTGTCACCGAAAAAAGACACAGAAATTAGTTAAATAACACAAAATTATAAAAATGTTACAGCCCTCAAAACCGCACATACAAAAAAACCCGAAAATGTGTCTGGTCCTGGACCAGAAATTGGCCCGGTACTGAAGTGGTTAATATGTAAAAAACAAACAGTTGGTAATTTGACCAACAAACAAAAATTGATATACCTGCTGTCATATCCTTCGATGTCGTATAATATTTATTATGATCATCATCAGAAGGACCATTTCAGTCCTTCTGACTTGAATGCATCAATCTGTTGGGGCTACGGTGTGGCCTAGGGCCCTAGAGCTGCCAGCGTAAGACATGTGTCTTCCACAGGTGAGGAGGAAAATTGCCTCTGCAGAAAAGTAGGTGGAGTTTTCTTTACCTGGTGGGCTTACCTAAATCCAGTTGAAAAATAATTAAAATTCTGCCTCAGATTCTACAACAAAATTCCGCATCAAAATCTGCATCAAAATCCGCTTGAAATTCCGGAAGCGGAAATCTTCTGCTCTGCAAATTCAGTGTCAAAGTCAGTCACACTTTCCTACGTGTGAACCTAGCCTTAGAAAACTTGAAATTGGAAAGATATGTTCCTAGGAGACCTAAGAGTGTTCTACACTACGGTTTAAGTCATTTAAATGTGTGGTTCATACCGAACTTGTTGACCCAAAACAAATCTTGGCCCTGAGCCACCCGAACCTGAAATGAGTCTTGAGAGGATCACCCATCTCTAGTTTATCGATACATAAATATCAAATATTTATATTTTTATATTGTAATATTTTTGCATGCTCAAAACGTTTTTTTTTATTTTTTTTGTCAACACATTCCTAGAGCCATAACTTTTTTATTTTTCCATCAATATAGCTGTATGTTGTCTTATTTTTTGGGAGGACCCTTTTTTCATAGTACCATTTTGGATGCGTACAATATGATTAACTTGGATGGAATGGAAGAAAAACCTTATGACATTTTGCGGAGGTTTATATATTTTTTATTTTATGTATTCTGCTGGTATGAACACTATATTGTACAGGTCTGTATCAGTTGGAGAAGAGTATATAATATATACAATTCAGCTGTTACTACAACAAACCTTTCCTGTGATTAATATGATTAATTTGTTCCTGCCAATCACTTCAACTACACTTGATGGATTCAGAAAAGATCCATTCAAGCTAACAGAGGAAAAGTCATCTTAGAGAAGGACAAGAGCAGGGAGCCAGGTCAGTGGTAACTGCATTTATGCTTTAGGTGGCTGCCTACATGCAATAAAACCCATTGCTGGGGAGATTTTATTATTTCAGCTCCTGATGCTAATTACAATCATCTCTTTAAACTTTTGTCATGCAGGACCCAGCGATCATGGAGATACTGCAGTACAGGAGTGTCTAACATCTGGGTGTCATTATTGGGACCTGAACCAACCACGTCTGTGATGTCAGTCAGAAATGCCGAAGACAGCAGGGAGTCTTGCTGGAGCCCAGGAGAGGTGAATAACACTGTTTTTTATTTTTTTCTGAAGAGACCCCAGAGTATAGTAATAGTTTGTGAGTGGTGAACCCCCAAAATTTCAGGTTCTTACGACCCTGAAGTTTTTGTAATACAGTATTTGCACTGAACACCATAGGGGCCACTATGGGACATTATACAGTGTGGAGGGGCTGCTATTGGACATTATACTGTGTGGAGGGGCTGCTATGGGACATTATACTGTGTGGAGGCCACTATGGAACATTATACTGCGTGGAGGGGCCACAATGGGACATTATACTATGTGAAGGAGCCGCTATGGGACATTACTGTATACTGTGTGAAGGGGCCACAATGGGACATTATACTGTATGGAGGGGCCGCTATGGGGCATTATACTGTGGGGAGGGGCCACTATAGTACAGTATACTGTATGGAGGGGCCACTATTGGACATTATACTGTGTGGAGGCCACTACTGAACATTTTTTGGGGCTAAGTTTGTTGAATACCTTATATTATCTGGCAGACACTCTATGACTTCTTTGAACTCTGGGGGTTGATATACTTTTTATTCTTGGTGAAAAAATGTATCTGTATTGCACTTAACTTTGCATAGATGTTATTTATTACTCCATATCCTCATCTGAGACCAACCATGTAGAGACATTTATGCTCTTTTACCACCCATGTAATAAATGGGAGGGGAGCAGATACAGTTTTAGGATTCATTTTATTTTTGTAATACCGAATAAAGGCTACACTTTTATACACTGTACATCCTCCACAAGACCTATCCCTACTAGCTTTTATATATAAATTTGATAGGTTTTATATATAAGATCTAATAACAATAATAATAACAACTTTATTTATATAGCGCCAACATATTCCGTAGCACTTTACAAATTAGAGGACACATGAACAGATAAAATGAGACATTACAATGACAAAGAAATAAACATATCAAACAGCAGGAGTGAGGGCCCTGATCGCAAGAGCTTACATTCTATTCTATCTGCAGCTCTATTTAGATCTATACAAAATCTGTTATGTGAATGTAGGCTTAAAGGGGTTTTCCAGGATATTTTTTTTTTTTTTTTTTACAGATGGCAAAAAATGTGAATATTATTATATATACACATACATTTGCATAAGTATAAGTAAGTATATACATAAGTAAGTATACTGGGCATGAATGAAAAAAACTACTAGGAGATGCAGTGGGCGGATACTGGAATGGACTGCCCGGAAAAACCACTGACACTCCCACAACCAGGAAGTATTGTATGAGCCTGAAAATATGAGAAGTCATAAAAAACATCCAAACACACATAAAGGTACTCAGTTATGATTATTCATTCATATAACAAGTATTTCCTGCCTTAGTCTTATTTTCTTAGTTCCGGAAAACCCCTTTAATCTGACGTATTGTAAAGACTACCTAAGTTTACACTGTCTATTGGTAAATCTGGGCCACTATGTATTTAAGATTATGACAAAATCACACCTTCCACTCTTATGTTTAATATGTATGTATACTTGAAGCCATTTCTGAAAACTCATCACTGTGGCAAGAATAACTTACTCCCTATAAGATCCAAAATTTTTTTTTTTTTTTTTAAGATATTGTAACTGTATCCTCAGAACACTTGGTCAGTACAATTTTCAGATGATAAGAATATTTTAGAGCCTTTTTTCCTGAAACGTCAGAATTAATTCTGGACTTAGTAACACAGAGGCACTGCAAGGGAGAAACAGGACTTCATTTCTGGTGTTGAAGGTGGTTATTTATGTTTTTTTCTATTGTAGATTCATATAATCTTTTATTACTCACTTCGCTGCAGGAAGAAAAAATAGTCATCTTACTCGGAAAAGAAAGTTCAGAAAAAGAACAACAATTCAACCTTTTGTAAAGGAGAGACTTTGATGAATGAAGCACAAATCAATAGCTAAAGAAACCTGCACCGCCATTTTCCAGCCAAGCTGTTAAGTGAGTTATGTAGCTGAGGATAATGAAAGCAAACATTTGTCAGGAAAGCTATTATTTATTCAACAAACCTCTAAGATTTATGCTGCTATATAAAATATGTTCAATAAAAATTACTAGGATTGTTAAATGATGTTTTACAATTGGAATGATGGAAGTTTACGCATCAGGTAACCTGAACAGTGAGTCCTCTGAAATGTATAACTATGAAATGCAAGATTTTTCATATCAAGATATCAGTTTTGATAAAGGCATGTTTTGTTCTATTGTCCTAAATTGGGAAGGTTTACCTAAGGCTAAGGCCCCGCATAGCAAGCCACAGCCAAAATGCGTTGTGGAAAAGACAGCTGCGGAAACACATTGCGATTTTTTCCTCAGCGCTTTTCACAGAAAGCCTTAGCCTAAAGGGGTTATTCACCTATGAAAATTGATGGTCTTATTAGATCAGTGCGGGTCCAACTCTCACCTCCCATAGCAATCAGCTGTTTCAAGGGCCGTGGTACTCCAATGAGAGCTGCAGCCTCTTCTTCGTGTACATCTGTCCATACACAGTTCATACTACCAAATGCCATATTTTAGGTGGTAACAGTACACAGTATTATAACTTTAACTTATTCACTTAAAGGGGTATTTGCATCTTGCTCCATTTGTCAGATGAATATGTGTCCTCAGTGTTTACAGCTCGGTGATTAGGTTTTATCATACCTCCTTCACCTAGCTCTAGTCATTAGGTTCATTACACAGTTCCTGTTCCCAGTCACTTATATTCTGTTTTCTTTTTCTGTATGCAAACCAGAAGCGTAACGTGAAGCTCCTGGACCTGAATGCAAAAACACCACCAGGCCCCCAAACTACAGTGGGTACGGAAAGTATTCAGACCCCTTTAAATCTTTCACTCTTTGTTTCATTGCAGCCATTTGCTAAAAGCAAAAAAGTTCATTTTATTTCTCATTAATGTACACTCAGCACCCCATCTTGACAGAAAAAAAACAGAAATGTAGATATTTTTGCAAATTTATTAAAAAAGAAAAACTGAAATATCACATGGTCATAAGTATTCAGACCCTTTGCTCAGTATTGAGTAAAAGCACCCTTTTGAGCTAGTACAGCCATGAGTCTTCTTGGGAATGATGCAACAAGTTTTTCACATCTGGATTTGGGGATCCTCTGTCATTCTTCCTTGCAGATCCTCTCCAGTTCAGTCAGGTTGGATGGTGAACGTTGGTGGACAGCCATTTTCAGGTCTCTACAGAGATGCTCAATTGGGTTGAGGTCAGGGTTCTGGCTGGGCCAGTCAGGAATGGTCACAGAGTTGTTCCGAAGACACTCCTTTGTTATTTTAGCTGTGTTCTTAAGGTCATTGTCTTGTTGCAAGGTGAACTTTCAGCCCAGTCTGAGGTCCAGAGCAGTCTGGAAGAGGTTTTCTTCCAGGATATCTCTGTACTTGGCCGCATTCATCTTTCCTTCAATTGCAACCAGTCGTCCTGTCCCTGCAGCTGAAAAACACCCCCATAGCATGATGCTGCCACCGCCATGTTTCACTGTTGGGATTGTATTGGACAGGTGATGAGCAGTGCCTGGTTTTCTCCACACATACCGCTTAGAATTAATGCCAAAAAGTTCAATCTTCGTTTCATCAGACCAGAGAATCTTATTTCTCATAGTCTGGGAGTCCTTCATGTGTTTTTTGGCAAACTCTATGTGGGCTTTCATATGTCTTGCACTGAGGAGAGGCTTCCTTCGGGCCACTCTGCCATAAAGCCCCGACTGGTGGAGAGCTGCAGTGATAGTTGACTACTGCATCTCTGGAGCTCAGCCACAGTGATCTTTGGGTTTTTCTTTACCTCTCTCACCAAGGCTCTTCTCCCACGATTGCTCAGTTTGGCTGGACAGCCCGGTCTAGGAAGAGTTCTGGTCGTCCCAAACTTCTTCCATTTAAGGATTATGGAGGCCACTGTGCTCTTAGGAACCTTGAGTGCTGCAGAAATTCTTTTGTAACCTTGGCCAGATCTGTGCCTTGCCACAATTCTGTCTCTGAGCTCCTTGGGCAGTTCCTTTGACCTCATGATTCTCATTTGCTCTGACATGCCCTGTGAACTGTGAGGTCTTATATAGACAGGTGTGTGCCTTTCCTAATCAAGTCCAATCAGTTTAATAAAACACATCTGGACTACAATGAATGAGTAGAACCATTTCAAGGAGGATCAGAAGGAAATGGACAGCATGTGAGTTAAATATGAGTGTCACAGCAAAGGGTCTAAATACTTATGACCGTGTGATATTTCAGTTTTTCTTTTTTAATAAATTTGCAAAAATATCTACATTTCTGTTTTTTTTCTGTCAAGATGGGGTGCTGAGTGTACATTAATGAGAAATAAAATGAACTTTTTTGCTTTTAGCAAATGGCTGCAATGAAACAAAGGGTGAAAAATTTAAAGGGGTCTGAATACTTTCCGTACCCACTGTATAACTTACTGATTAAAGTATTAGTCGCCTTATACCTGGAAGAGACATCTTATTAGCCTCGTAAGGCTCCTGGGCCCTCTGCAGCCCCTCAAGTTATGCCACTGCTGCAAAGTGCTTTTAGTTGCTGAGTCCTGATAAGGACTAGAACAATGCCTTGATTAGTGCCCAGGCTCGGACTGGCCCACCGGGGAAACAATGAATCCCCCGTTGGGCCCCAAACCCCAACTATCGCGATCGCGGTCACAGGGATACGGGGCCCGCGGCCAGCTGGAGATGGCCAGGACTTCAGACCACTATGATAGCGGTCAGGGAAAGCATGGATCAACGGGGACAGGTGAGTGTGAATTTTTTTTATTTTTTTCCCTGCCCCTAGCTTATTTAAACTTTAAAAGGGTTGACCATTTTTGCCTTTTAGACCATTTTTTCCATGTTTCGCTTCCTCTAATAGTTTGCATAAAAAGCAATCAAAGTAATACATATTCCCCAAATTGGTAGAAATAAAAAGTATATCTGCCCCTGCAAAAAAAAGTGTTATGTTTCCCTGTACACGGAAATAAAAAAGTTATGGATGTCAGAATAGGGTTTTTTTTCAAAAAGTTACGGGTGTCAGAATATGTTTTTTTTCAAAGTGTTTGGGGGTTGAAACGTAAAAAAAAAGTATATAAATTTGGTATCACCGTAATTATACCGACATATAGGTTACAGGGGACATGTAATTTTGGCTGCACAGTGAACACCATAAAAACAAAGCCACACAAAAGAAAGTCGCGGAAACGCAGTTTTTCTCCATTTCAACCCTATTCTGAATTTTTTTCAAGCTACCCATTACATCATACTGAATATTAAATGGTACATTACATAGGAAAAATTAAACCCTAATATGGCTCTGTGAACAGAAAAATGAAAAAGGTTATGGTTTTTGGAAGGCGGGGAGTCTGGTAGGGGGGTTACTGCAGTATAAACAGTGTCCTGAACAATGTAAACAATGAAGATGTGGCATTTCTTGCTCAAGTGCTGTAGCCCCTTTAATCAGCTGATAGGAATGCCAAAAGTCAGACGCCCATTGGTCTAATGTTGGTGGCTTATCCTAAGGGTAGGCATTCAATCTTAAGGCTATGGCGCCACGTTGCGGAAAAGCAGCTTTTTTTGTTGCAGATTTTGCTGCAGTTTTTTGAGTCAAATCCAGTAGAGGCTACAAAGGAAAGGCTAAATATAAAGTGTTTTGGGTTTTTTTAACAGGTTAACTCAAAGATGATCAAATAATGACTATAATCACACCAGAACATAATAAAATAAATAGTGTTTAATAAATTAAAACAGATAATACTTTGCTGTGGTTACAAATATTGCAAATGTTCACAGGATGGGGAGCTCCATTGTATATCATACACTGATATATACCCATCGTTCAACGACATCCAAAGGGTGCTGGGCAGCTATTCATGGTCCCAGCTGAAGCTAACTAATACAATAGCCCATAGTGTGCTTATAGTACCATTGGGGGAGGGGCTTACTGGATGCGTATGTGTGGTCAACTCATAACATAACCATTTATGGTACAGGAATTTGAAGGAATATTTAGCAACTGATCAGTAACAGAATAGTAAACAGAAATACAAAGGGATCAGTAAGACATAAACCCTGATATACCACATCAATAAGACACTATGATTTTATGGAAAAAAAACATGTCCTATTACATATATAATCCCTATATCCCCTATAATCCCTAGCCCTACCTTCTCCTAATGTAATTAAAAGATCAAACTTTAAAATACTTACATTTTAGAGTCGGACAGAGTGGGAAATCTTCTTTATATCAGCAGTGTGATGATGTGTATACATGTATAGGAGCCTAAATGAACCACCTTATGCAGTTCTTATATGCTGTAAATATAGTGCAGTTATTTTTTTGGTCATTTATTGCAAGTTGGGGTTTATTGTTAAAGGTCAGAAAAGCCCAATAACAAATTCAGATAGAACAGATTTGGTAAATATTAGGCGCTTGCTAATTCTATAGCTGGTTAGTGACTGTATTTATTGCCATGTATGTTTTTCAAATCCCAACATGATATGAAATTTCTCCTACATGTTCAAATCCATATTTTCTCCATGCTGTGCATTATTATTGCATCCAGTGCTGGTGAAGCAAAGTTATTCATCTTAGTTTGTAAGAAAAATAAGTGAATAGGCTTGACAAGTGACAGCCACTCTTCAGAGATGTACATATACTCAGAACAGTTGTCATTTCCTCTGCTCCCTTTGGCAGGTCATACAAAATGCATTACTCAAAACAGGAAAAATCCCCAATGAGCAACAAAGAATTCGCACACTAACAGTAAAATTGAGAAATGCAAAAAATAAACTTAGGAAGATTCACTATTGATCACAATCTTTTAAGGGTTTTAAAATATCAAACGTTTTTTGACCATTGTGTTTATGTATGTAAAGAGGACTTTGGTTGAGAGAAAAACACAAAACATTGCACTGGATGAAATAGCACAGTGGCTCAGTGGTTAATATTGGGTTCAAGTTTGCATAGAGTCAAGTCAGGCACCAACACTATTAGCATTGATTGCACAGGAATGGTGGGGGCTAGATAAAAAATTCCAACTGTGCTGGAATCAGTGCAGCAGCGGGTAGTAATTGATGTTAAGAACTGGACTTGTTGCAGGTGGGGAAAGGTCCTTTTAAAACTAAGACAATGTACACCAAAATTGCACCAACATTTTGGGTGCAAAATTCTGCAGCAAAATAAGCCAGCTAAAGCCGGGGCCCCACATGGCATAAACACCGCGATTTGCCCGCGGCGGAAATGCCACGGAAAAAATGGCGGTGTTTTACAGTCAGAGCAAAGTGGATGGGATTCTAGCGGTAAAAACCACACTGCGAACACGTGGCGATTTCCAAAACTGGCGTGGTTTTGGAAATCGCAGCATGTCAATTATACCTATGGAAACGCCAGCAGCTTCCCCATAGGTATAATTGAAACAGAAAGTCCGCAGAGGAAACCTCTGCGAACTTTCTGTCTAAAGTGCTGCAGGAAGAACCGCGATGCATTCCCACAACGCTTTTTTGCCTAAATTTAGACTAGATGCAAAATTAGACAGGATTAGCATATCTGCCCCAGTGTGCTCATTTTAACATTATACTTGGTACAGGAGACAAATAAAAAGATAAATTGAGATATTGTATTGTGATGAACTTTAACTAACAATGAGACTCCAGTAAAAGAAAAGTTGAGCCTAAGGTGAAAATTTATATACAGTAATACATGAATATACAGCCACTGTTACTTGTAAGTGTAGTTCTTCATAAAAGAACATCAAGTACGCTTATCTGTACATTTGTATTTATTGCTGTTTCGATTTCACTGAGAAACACCTGTGTGTTTCTTTTGTTCACCTCTACTTTCAGCATAATTGGAAACAGAAATTATTGAAACCCAAAGAACAACAAATAACATAACAGAATTTAGTGTTCCAGAAATGAACTGATCAATCTTTTTGTTGCCTGAGGGCAAATAAAGGAGGGGTTTAATATAGTAGGTGACACTAAATGATTCTTCACCACTGTCTAGACTACTGTTAGGTAGCTCCTGGAGGGAATTGCTGCAGGGCTGAGCTGAAGCATCCTGCCATGGTACTATGGACAGCTACAGCAGGAGGTACCTGAAGGGAATATGCCTGATTGAGTTCTCACTGTGAAAAAAATGCTCTCTGACTTAATGGGTTTTATAGATTCTCTAGCCGGATAGCTGTAGGGATATTAGAGAAAAGACTATACATAACACAATTGTACCTGAGACTGTTATAGCTCTTATCCTGTAAATGAGGATTCTCTAATAAACATGTAAAGAAGACAAATACACTTAATTAAAGAGTCAATACATACTTATATTGGTTGTACATTAAGAGGGAACACATAGTAGTAGCACATTAGATTTCTAAAGAAGCCTGAACACATCTGTATAGAACTGTATCAGAATCAAAGCCTCCACCTTTTTACAATTTTATATAGCAGTTCTATTATTCTATACAAAGTAGTTGACCTTGTGGGTTTCTCTGCATCTTTCTGTTTGCAATATTTATTAAGCTACTGGAATCTATGGTTTCTTGCACAACTAAAACCAGTAAAGTTTAGTTGAGGATAATTATTTATTATTTATTTATTATGCTTGCTTTTATAGCTCCACAAACAGTTGAGTAATTTATAAGCAATATTGTCTCATTGGTAAAAATTTTTACATCTTTACTAATTTTTTAGTTTTAAAGAATATATATTTTAAAATGTGAAAAAGATTGCAATATTCATATGAAATTCTTTATTTGGGTAGGCTGTGTTTACATCTCAGCCAAAACCTTGTAAGTACCCCCTGATATCAGAAAGCTCTGACACCTGCAGTTGCATAGGCATACAGTGGAATATGTCTTCCATTGCAAACGTTGTATACTGTATGGTTTCTTTTTCTTATGGGACACCTTTGCATAGAAAAGTGTATTCAACTCTAGGGAACACTTCCACATCCCAGAGATTATGGGTACATCAACGTAAAATGTAAATGGCCCAAAATAACAAAAAATGATAAAACTCACCTGTCCCACAGGAATCCAACGCTGCAATTTTCTGTTCTCTAGTCCTCCCGGTGGCTGTTTGCTTGCACTGGTTACATGCCTGCTGCAGCCAATCAGTGATCAGGGAAGGCAGGTGCTGTACTACTACATGGCTCGTTTCACATAGCTATAATGCCAGTAATAGGGCGCGTAACTGCTTCTGCCAAAGATTGACTGCTGCAGTCATCCACTATTTGCAAGTAAACAGACACCTGGAAGATTGGAGGAGAGGCAGGAGAGATTAGCTAGATTACTGTGGGACAGGTGAGAAATCAGATTTTGTTATTTTAGGACTTTTGCAAGGACAAGTGTGCTGACCCATTCCTCCATGCAGATCTCCTCTAGAGCAGTGATGTTTTGGGGCTGCCGCTGGGTAACACGGACTTTCAACTCCCTCCAAAGGTTTTCTATGGGGTTGAGATCTGAAGACTGGCTAGGCCACTCCAGGACCTTGAAATGCTTCTTACGAAGCCACTCCTTCATTGCCCTGGCGGTGTGCTTGGGATCATTGTCATGTTGAAAGGCCCAGCCACGTTTCATCTTCAATGCCCTTGCTGATGGAAGGAGGTTTGCACTCAAAATCTCACGATACATGGCCCCATTCATTTTTTCATGTACGCAGATCAGTCATCCTGGTCCCTTTGCAGAGAAACAGCCCCAAAGCATGATGTTGCCACCCCCATGCTTCACAGTATGGTGTTCTTTGGATGCAACTCAACATTCACTCTCCTCCAAACACGATGAGTTCTGTTTCTACCAAACAGTTCTACTTTGGTTTCATCTGACCATATGACATTCTCCCAATACTCTTCTGGAACATCCAAATGCTCTCTAGCAAACTTCAGACGGGCCCGGATATGTACTGACATGTCTGGCACTGCAGGATCTGAGTCCCTGGCGGCGTAGTGTGTTATAGACTTTGTTACGTTAGTCCTAGCTTTCTGCAGGTCATTCACTAGGTCCCCCCGTGTGGTTTTGGGATTTTTGCTTACCGTTATTGTGATCATTTTGACCCCATTGGGTGAGATCTTGCGTGGAGCCCCTGATCGAGGGAGATTCAGTGGTCTTGTATGTCTTCCATTTTCTAATTATTGCTCCCACAGTTGATTTCTTCACACCAAGCTGCTTGCCTATTGCAGATTCAGTCTTCCCAGCCTGGTGCAGCTCTACTATTTTGTTTCTGGTGTCCTTCCACAGCTCTTTGGTCTTCACCATAGTGGAGTTTGGAGTGTGACTGTTTGAGGTTGTGGACAGGTGTCTCTTATACTGATAACAATTTCAAACAGGCACCATTACTACAGGTAATGAGTGGAGGACAGAGGAGCCTCTTAAAGAAGAAGTTACAGGTCTGTGAGAGCCAGAAATCTTGCTTGTTTGTAGGGACCAAATACTTATTTTCCACCATAATTTGCAAATAAATTCTTAAAAAAATCAGACAATGTGATTTTCTAGATATATTTTCTCATTTTGTCTCTCATAGTTGAGGTCTACCTATGATGCCAATTACAGGCCTCTCTCATCTTTTTAAGTGGGAGAACTTGCACAATTGGTGGCTGACTAAATACTTTTCCCCCACTGTATTACCATTAAAAATATAACAAAAATACTTCCTTCTTTAAACTGATAGATCTATTCACAGGCTAGTAGCACAGTCATTATTTGAGACCTGCTCCACCACATTATAATCTAGTGTCATATAGCATGAATTAATAATTGAGCAAAATTATAATTCCTTGACTAATATGACATTGTGACATATGTGCTATTAGGCCTGTAACTCCAAGTACACTGTATCTCAAGACTCACAGGGTCTGTTATGAAGCCTTTCTACAAATGATCCCCTACAGGATCCCCAGGATTATCAGTTCAGCTGTCCGTCATTTCTATCTTATTCATTGTACATTTGTCTTTCTTAGTTGTTCGGTAATACAGTAACTTTACACTTTTTCCTACTGCTTTACAAATCATGGGAATGACTTTAACATTTGCTTTTATCACAAAACCATCTGGTTTCTTGATGACAACATGTGTATTACAACTGATTTTCTTGGAAGGTTTGCTGAAGTTCATCCATCTTAGTCATTCCCCTTGTCTTATTCTGTACATAACCATAGACATAGCTATCAATGTCATGTGTAATCTGAGCTAGTTAGCATGAGTAATGTTCCTGTTACCAGATGCCTCATGTATTATTATATTGTTGTGACTTCCACTCAGCATATCTCTATGGTGGTATATAAACAAATTAAACACTCCAGATCATTCATGGCATCCAAGAAAAGCACTATCAGCACAGTATTTCTATCACTACATTCAACATTAGAGCACTTTCTAAAAGTTTACAGTGCTTTTGAAGTAAATTATCAACAAACCTTGGAGTCTTCTACACTATTGCGATAGGGACCTTTAACTTCCTATTACTATGGCATAAAGCTGGAGAAGATGAGAAAACACAGATAAGATGACACAGACACAAATTTCCTTTTTTATTTAAAAATGCCTATTTTCAGATCCAATACTTTCTTTCCCAATTTTTGCTGCTATCATTTACAATATGATAAAAAAAAAATATTTTAACTGTGTTCAATGCTGCAACTCTATTGATTTCCAGCTATTTCATCCCTTAATGATGTAAGATTGAACTACACTTGTCAGAATAGTATTTGCTGGTTGTGAATTTGTTACAAAAATAGCAAATCTAGACTACAGTAGACAAAACAAAGTTAATAATAATATTATTATATCCATATCAATGATGGATAAATAAAAAGTTGGCAAATTACACCAAATGAGTTTTCTTTGTCTAAAGGCATAGATTCAATGAAGCGTATTTCTGTACAAGGATGTGAAGGAGCTGGTTACTGCGGGTAAGAATCGGAGACTAAAAAGTCACTGAAAGAAAATGTGGCACCAGAAAAAAATTATTTTTTAAATCAAGTTTTATGTTAAACATGTTTTTTTAAGAATTTTGGTGAGAATTTTTTCATGATGTTCCAAGCTATCTATATTTCTTTAAAAAAAATAAATAAATAAAAATTCTGCAGTTCTGACTCTGGTCACTAAGCCAAATAAGATACTAAGGCTATGTTCACACTTTAGCTAGGCTCTCCATCATTCAGGTCTTCCAGGGAACCTGAACAACAGAGAGTCTGTGCGCTAAAAGAGCGGTTACCCGCGGACACCCCTGGACCCCATAGACTACAATGGGGTCCGCTGGGTTTCCACCCTACATGCAGGACTTTTTCAACATACTCTGTGGTGGAGTCTCTAATCCGACACAAATGTGAACCTAGTGTAAGATCTACTATTTTCTGTTGCAGATTTCTTTGCAACAGCCACTTCACTTTTCAGTACACCAACAATCACAGCCATCATTTATCATTTTAAGTAGATAAGACACAGAATCTACCAGTCATATTAGGTGACTTCATAGATTATCTACTCCCCTCTTCGCACAATGACCTCGCCTAGAAGTTAATAGGGTCTTCTCCAGACCATTGTTTCTATAGTCCATATCCAAAAAAATTAGATCATAGATTATCTTATGCTTAATGGCAAGCGGAGAGATAAGCGAACCTGTTTAGATTGAGCCAGTTTTGACCCAAAATTTACAAAATGTTTGGTCTCCGATAAAACCAAAACTTTTGTAATTAGTCTCAGATGAACTAAAATGGTGGTTATGACATGCAGCACGAGGAAGGAGGATCACATGGTGTCTGTGACCAAAGAGTCACGTGACAGACACTCATGTAGAAATGGGCGAATCGGTTCATAAAAAAACGGATTTGACTCGAATATTCCAAATGGCGATTTGTTTCAGATGAACAAAAATGACCATGCTACGCGAAAATGGCGATAGGAATGCAAACAATCGTTAAGGGATTACTAGAATTTAGAGAATCAAGCAATTACACAGGCAGATTAGTGCTAGAATTAAATATCAGATAGGATTAGTTCATAGACATAGTGAGTAGGTGAATCTGTGCTTCTTCTACTGCTTACACAGTTAACCCTTTCATTGGCAATCTAATGTCTGACTGTTGTGCAATAGGGAAATTTCATCTCTATACAAACTCTTTAAACATACCTTTGCACTGACAAGACAATTCTGTTACTGAAAAATGTTTTGTTAAGGATTTTTTGGGAAAAAGTTTACATTTTTTCATGAAATACATACTGCTGTTTAAAACAGCAAAGTGCTGATTTCACCTGCACAAATCTTAAAATAAAATAACTCCTTTATATACAAGCAGTTTCTTGTTGTTTGCCCAATACACAGCCTAACCTGCGCTAATCTTTAAAAAAAAAAATTGTAATTTTATGGGGTTTTTTTATGATGACCATACACAATGTGGCGGAGCATTGTTGTTTATCTGAAAAAAAAAATATTCATTGCTTAAGCGTTTCTCTATACGCACAAGTTCGCATCTATACATACACAGTACTGTAGATGTCAGGAATGTTACATCTGTTGTTGCTTCTTTAAGGTTGCCATGACAACATAGGGAAGCTTCCTGTCATAGACTTTCATGCCTTCATCAATCAGTGCCTGAGCAGGCCTTTATAAACCACTCACTTATTACCCAGTTTTGCCGGCTAATTAGTTTGCAACTCCAGTTTGGCTCCTGACATTGCATTGACTACACCTTTTCTGACCTCTGGTTGCTTTCTTTGATTCCTCTTTGTCTAGCAATTTTTTGTGGCGTTCCCGATTGTATTTGACCTTGGCTTGTTTTCCGGACCGGTCCTTGTCTCATGATTTGGTTTTTTGTTGCCCTCTTCAGCTGCTGACCCGTCATTAGATGACCATTCTGTAATCTCTGTCCTTATAAGTCTGTGGAATTGGTGTTTAGTTTCTGCTGCAGTGCATTTATTTGTAGTACACTTATCTGTTTTGGTGACAATTCTGGTCTTCAGATTCAACGAAAGTCCATCTCTTGTGAGGAGCGCTGGTGAAGGCGTCTGAGGCCGGTCTTGGCTTGCAGAGGTGTATTGCATTTAGGTAGCATTTTCTACTGCTTGCAGTTGTCAGCCCATTTCTGCTGTTGCCATTTTGAAGACTGCACATTTCTAACCTTGTTCTTGTGGCCTTGTATCTGAATCCGAACAGTAGTGCAGTTTCATTTATTTATTATGCTTACTTACATAGCGCCATCATATTCCGCAGCAGTTTACAGACATTGACAGTCACTGTCCCATATAGGGCTCACAATCTACATTCCCTATCAGTATGTCTTTGGAGTGTGGGAGGAAACCGGAGTACACGGAGGAAACCCACGCAAACACGGGGAGAACATACAAACTCCTTGCAGATGTTGTCCTTGGCAGGATTTGAACCCAGGACTCCAGCGCTTTAAACCCATGAAAAGGTGTTATGGAAAAAAGTGACTAGATGAGCTTCATTTCCCATGTCCTTTGTATCCGTCACATATCGAAGGGCAAAGTGTCCAATGGAGCACACTTAGAAGGAAAAAACATCTGAACACTGGTAAATAAACTGTAAGGAAGCAGACTCAGTAAATAGCTGTTGTAAGTGATCTTACTGTAAGTTGCCTTATTTGCTCCTTGTACCCCATCATCACTACTGTATGGATGAAGGAATTATTCAACCCCAGCATATGGTTTGCATTTTGTCGGTAACACATCGCCCTGTTTACATGTAAATACATACGGCTGACAAACACTGATTTAAGGATGCCGCATAAAAAATATGATCAACCAACAAATGAGAATTTATCAGGAAGGAACAGCGACCAATCCTAAGAATGGTAGTTTTTTGTTTATTTATGCTTACTTGTATAGCGCCATCATATTCCGCAGCGCTTTACAGACATTGTCAGTCACTGTCCCATATAGGGGTCACAATCTACATTTCCTTATCAGTAGGTCTTTGGAGTGTGGAGAAAACCCACGCAAACACGGGGAGAACAAACTCAGATGTTGTCCTTGGCAGGATTCGAACCCAGGACTCCAGCGCTGCAAGGCTGCAGTGCTAACCACTGAGCCACTGTGCTGCCCTCTGTCTTTGCTAACCTAAACAAAGAATCTTGTTTCAGAATTTTTTTTTTTTGGTGTGTTCAACCTAATATACAGTCTAGCCTGTGCTACTATGAAAAACTATGAAACACTATGAAACACTATGAAAACTACTATGAAACACTACTATGAAAAAAAATTCATGTTATTTTATATAAGGTAGCTGACACTGTGATCTACTCTACTACACACTGAACAGGTGATTCATTGCATTGCAATTTTTCTTGAATTTTTTTTTTAATAGAAAAAATAAACATAATATCATAATTGTTGCCAAATCACTTAGCATTGTGCAGTAAAAAAACAGGGCAGGGGACAGGCAAAGTGGAGGGAGGAGGAAACAGTTGCGCAAGTACTACTACGAACAATAAGAAAGTGGATGGCAACAGCAACACTACTTCTAGTTTTGACAGCCCCAGCAGTAGCCACAGGGTTGAACTTCCTAAGAATAAAGACTTTTTTGAAAGCAGTGAACCACAAATATGGAGTGATGGTTCTGTGTGTTCCCTCTCAACATGTAATTTACCATGCTGTTTTTCTTTACTTTCAACCATGTCTTCTCCTTTATCTTCACTGACACAGATCCCATTCTCTAGTAGTCATGTGGCATGAGAGAGATGTCCTTCATAGCCGAAGACTTCCTCTTCTTCCACCCATTTATGATGAGTTGGATGAGAACTGGCAGTGTTTTTTTGATATAGAGGAGTTAGAGGTGGAAAACACGAGTGTTGATGGAGGTGGTAGCAGCAGAGGGTGTGCAACTGGTGGTAGTGCTGGTAGTGGCACAAGGGTAAATCTATTAGGAATTGTGAAGTACTTGCAGAAAACTTATTGCTATGAAGAGTCACAAAAAAGGGAGGAAGGTGATATGGAATCTGATGATGATTCTATTACAGATAGAACCTGACAACCGGATCAGGGTGATAGGGTGACACAGGAAGTGGGTGGTGGTAGCCGCAATGATGGTGGTGGGAGCCCCAACATCCAAAAGACCTGCCTGGGGTTTATCTAAGGCAAGCTCAAGTGGTGGTGGCACTGGCAGACACATTTTTGGTGTTGGTGGAAGCAGGTACATGTGGTCATCTTCTGTATGGGAATTTTTTTTGTAAATTACCAAATGACAAATGAATGGCAAGGTGCAAGATCTGCAAACAGATAATTAGCCATTGGCATGCAAGCACACATGTAAGAACTAGGTCTCTCCATACTCACATGAAATAGCATTACCAGCATATTTGGAAAAGTTAAATTAGTGATCAAGACCAAGTGATCAAGACCATTACATTCCTTCTCCCCATGATTGTCTTTGCAGGTAGATCACATCCATTCCACACCTGGCACATGGTGGTGATTAGAGATGAGCGAATCGAAGCTGCAGAACTGGAATTCGTTCTGAATTTCAGGAAATATTCGATTCGCATCGAATCCGAATTTCCTCACGCTTTGTAGTAACGATTCGCATTTAGTTCAAAATGGCTGCTCTACATGGGGCAAGGAACTCTGGGAATGTGGGATCACCCACAATGCCATGCGTGCAGCCAAGCAGCAGCCAACCCTGTGATATCACATCCCTTTAACCCCTTCGGGAGTGCACACGACATGTTTGACCGCTGCATCCAAGGTGTTAAATCTCTCCGATTGGTTATGTAACTGACAGCTAACACCCTGCTCCATAACCGATCTAGGGTTTTAACAACTTGGATGGGGTGTTCCACCATTTTGCCACCCACCAACCCTGACTCTCTGCAGCCAATAAATAGCTGTTTTTGGTACGCGATTCGCCGCGATTTAATTCGGATTGAATAGAATCATATCGTGAAATTCAGCGAAGTTGCCGAATTGAATTTTTGAATACTTCACTCATCTGTTGCTGTCGTGCCACTTAGTGGAATCCACTATGTTTCACCAACTTATGGTAGTGCACAGTCTCCATGGAGAGTACCTAGTGGCATAAGTACCATACCGCCATTAAGAAAAGACAATGCGCCGAACTTAACTTGGAATTGGAGGATTTGGGGGCTGTGCAGCTATTGGCTGGCCTAATGGATGATAATGACTTTGGTCACCTAAGGGCCCCACATACCAATCTAAAACCTAAAAGCTCCAAAATGCCACCTCCAAGTGATAATGCCCACATAGAAATTTTTTCGTCTATGGTCAATATGGAACTTGAACAGTTGGCACAATTTGATGATAGATGTAGGGGGCATAATTTGAGCATTGAAGAAAGACGGGCTTTGAGAGATCTTGAACTGGACACTAATATTACGATAAAACCCTCCGATAAAGGGGGGAACATAGTAGTGATGGACTCACTGCACTATAGGGAGATGTGTTTGACGCTTTTGTCTGACACAACTTTTTATGGGATTATGAGCACTAACCCGACACAGGCCTGTTTGACAGCTTTACAGTCACTGTTACAGAGGGCTTATGAGGAAGGACTGATAGACAAGGATGAGATGGATTTTATGTATCCAAAATTCCCGGTGATGCCTACCTTTTATGCCCTCCCTAAGGTCCACAAAGGGACCAATCCTGTGAAAGGAAGACCAATTGTATCAGGTATTGGTGGCCTCACACGAAATTTGGGAAGCTATATTGAACAGATCTTGAGGCCCTTTGTGGAGTCCCTTCCCTCATATATCCGAGACACCTCTGATCTCCTGCTGAAACTAGATGGTATTACTTTAGGGCATGATATGATTCTTGCATCGATTGATGTAGAAGCATTATACACGTCCATCCATCATGAACAGGGGATCAGAGCAGTGGAATATTATCTTCAGATGAGGGACATTAGATTGAGACCACATAATCGGTTTGTCATTGACCTATTGAGTTTCTGCCTGAATAATAACTTTTTCACCTTTGATGGCCGCATTTACCACCAGTTCAGGGGCACCGCTATGGGTAGTCCCTGTGCGCCAAGTTATGCAAACTTGCTCCTGGGCTGGTGGGAGGTGGCCATCGTGGGTGCCGATGACCTCAGCCGGTGGCAGGACCATATCTGCCTCTGGCTGAGGTACATCGATGATATCTTTATTCTGTGGCGTGGGGATCACACGTCATTCGAGGAGTTTGTGGAATGTTTGAATTCTAACCCTCTGGACCTAAGGTTTACATCTACCTGGAGCATGAGTGATCTACCATTTCTGGATGTTCTTATTACTAGAGATCATTCAGGAGCAACTCAAACTAAGGTCTACAGGAAAGAGACTGCGACAGTCTCCTTAGGTGGGAGAGTGCCCATCCTGTGGCCCTCAAAAGGGGTATTCCCAAGGGCCAATATCTCCGCCTAAGGAGAAACTGTTCAAAATTGTCAACTTTTAAACAGCAGGCAGATGACTTGAGGCTCAGATTTAGGGACCGCGGATACCTGGATAACACACTAAAGGGAGCTTTCCAACACGCTATAACATGTGATCGAAGAGAGCTTTTGATCCCAAAGAGACATAGTCAGAACATAAAATCTGATAATGTAACTAGAATTGTTGGAACTTTTGATAATATGCATCAAGAGACTAGGGAAATACTTGGTAAATATTGGGGGATATTACTCCAGGACGATGATCTGAAAGAGATTTTAGGATCCACCCCCAGATCACTTATAGACGTGGGAAAAGTTTAAAGGACAGGATGGTTAGGAGTCATTACGTTGCCCCTAAATCAACGGTGAATTGGCTTAGCCAGAAACCTAATGGCACCTTCAGATGTGGCAACTGTATCGCATGTGGACAGGTGCTAAAAACTAAAACAGCAACATGTGCAATTACTGGTGAGGTCTGCCAAATTAACGACTTTATCAACTGTCGTAGTAAAGGAGTGATCTATCTAGCACAGTGCCCCTGTCCGAAAGATTACATAGGTAAGACTAAACGTGAATTTAGGATAAGGATAAGGGAGCACTTTAATGATATTCTCAACAATCGGGACACACCAATAGCTAAACATGCGCATAGCCACCATGACGGACAACCTGAATCCTTCAGATTCATAGGATTGCAACTGATCCGACCACCAGGAAGGGGTGGCAATTGGGATAGACTTCTGCTGCAACATGAATGCAGATGGATTCACCGTTTTAAATCGACATCCCCGGGAGGGATTAACGAATGCTTGTCCTTCGCTCCATTTTTATAATTCTCTGTAATATTTTGGAGTCAGGGAATATATCTACTCAGGATGGATGCATTATGATACTATCCACATGAAACACGTCTTTAGGGGGTGAGGGAATAAAAGTGTACCCCCCCCCCCCCGACATATCTCTTTGAGTATATTTATTATATCTACTATGGCACATACCCTAAATCTGATGACATTATTAGGAATCCTCTTATCCATTTTTCTGGTATATTTGTGTGATATATATATTTCCTTTGGGAAATGGGAAAGTATTGTATCTCATATATGGGCAATTCACTATATAGTGAACATAATATTTAGATCAATGCAGAGTGACTTTCACTCTAGAATTAGCACGGTGATCTATGATTCATGGCTCTTATGGAGTTTAATAAGGATATGTAATATAGATGGCACCTTGATAAGTGTAAGCTCAGTTGGGAAATTATTGTTCACTGTAGAGGTGAATACGGACCCTGTATATATCTCTATTGATGCAATGTACCATCCAGATGTGATATCTGTTGTGCTTCAACATTTATATGTACTGCAGAATTGAGAAGTGCTGGTGCAGTATAGATCAAGCATCTTATGGGTTTAAGCATAATATTAGACAATACACGTGAATTTCTTGATAACATGACTTCTGTGTTTCCTGCTCCAACTGCCTACAATTAGGATCAGAGAGATGTCAGCATGATGTAAACATAGGAGACACGCTTCTATGTCTCCATGACGACACTGACAGCTTCCCTGCCCCTGGGAGGAGCACCTCGGATGACAAATAAGGTGAGGGGAGGAGTATCGGCTATGGCTCCGCCTCCCCAGCATTATGATTGGGCGTTACGTCATGTGACACACCCTGTGGACGGGGCTTAGTTCCGTTTTAAGGAAGGCTTTCTTGAGACTCTGGCACCATTGCTATTTCACTCTCAGACTGAGAGGTTATACCTATTTAGTCCCCTGATGATCCAGCAATGGCTGGTGAAACGCGTAGGGATTTTTTATTTTAACTCTTCAGCATTTAGGGAGAGACTTTTAAATGTGTGCTATAGGTGTCAGATAGAGGTGTATGTGGAAAGGGTGCTGGGAGGCTGTGGGGTGCTGACAAAATTACCCTATTGAGGGTGTATTCCACTATAAACTGCCAGTGGAGTGTATCTGGTGAATCCTCAGTGCCAGGTGACACACAGTTCTGACTGACTGTGTGTCCATATACATTTGAGGCTTTATTTGAGGCACCAGATTGTACTTATACCTCAGGCAGAGTAGAAGCTGTCTCAGCTGTTATGAGAAGCAATATGCGGACTTTTGCTGAATACTAAACGAACCCCTCCCTGTCTGTTTGTCTTAGCTCCCTGCTTTGTTTGTTTAACCCCTCCCTGTTTGTTTGTTTTAGCTACCCTTCATACAATCCCTTTAGATGACACAAATGCTATTAATTATATGACTCATGTTCCTATCATTATTATGGTCATTAGAAAATAAAATAGCAGGGCTAATATCTGCTTTGGGCATCTATAAATATTAGTGCACACTATATATGCAATTTATGTGATCTCATCCCTTCTTTTTCACTAATCACATGGTAGCACTTGGGAGCACTAGTGAGTCTCGTCTTTCTAATACGATTTTATATTTATTTTTATTTATATAAGAAATAAAAGTGAAGTTTTATTATTTTCTACTCTATCAATTCCCTCCTGAAATTTAGATATACAAATCCTGATAGAGCTATAGGCAGGGTTGGACCTCCTGTATTCAGACTAACTGGTCTTTAACATTAGAGTACCTAGCCGCCATTATTTCTTGAGGAAAGTTGTCCCTGCTTGATAGACATGTGTGACTCTCCTTGTAAATGGTCATGTGGGGAAAGGTGCACACCACTCTCAATATGTGGAGCATCAATTAAGGGCAGGGAACAATACATTAGCTATTATTACATGGCACATTGGGTCAATGTTTTGAGTGATAGAGACCATAGTCTAGAAACGCAGCAAGGTCCAGTGCTTTCTTGTACTGACATCACCTTGGGGGAGCAGGACAGGAACAGTTTCAACACCAGGTGGCATTCACCTCCTCCAGTTTCTATACACTAAACCATTTCCCACCCTCAACTTCACCAAGGCAAGCCATTGGTTGCACATGCTATAGTGTAAGTTTGAGCAGCAGTATATTATTGATGCAGCAAACCACAGACACAATGATCACTTTTGTAAGATAGTCCATAGGTCCAGCTTTTTCAGCTGGCAAGTTAGGCAGTAGGTACATTGGTAGAGTGCCTCAAATTTTTCTTGAAAATATGTCAATTGACACTCACTCACTACACTAGTTGGTGCTGCATGGAGCACCAATTGCAACAGCAAACCACAGAAAAAATGATCACTTTTGGAAGATAGTCCAGCTTTTTCAGCTGGCAGCTAGGCCAGGCATGTGGATAGCGCACCCCAAATTTTTCCGGAAATATTGTCAACTGTCACTCTGCCAACACGATGTTAATTTGGCATTTTCTACCATACAGGGTTAACTGGAACAATCCTCCAGGTACTTTTCTGCCTCCCAAGTGTTGTTCTTTGGGTCATAAAATCCTTTCCATTTCAAAAGATATACTAGCTTTTTCAGCTGCCTGGCCAAACACATCTCCCTTTATCAGTGTCGGACTGGAATGTCTAGGGCCCACCAGTGGAATTGTTTCTAGGGGCCCACCATCAGGACCCCTGCAGATCAGTGGTACCGAGACAGGGCAGCTAAAGGTAATAACATGTCGGGAGCCATGCTGCTCACCTGTCATACCATGTGCACCACTGCACTACCTAAACCTACTGCTACACCCTGCATGGCAAGTGAACAGCATGGCTCCTAGAATTGTTACCATTACCTGTAGCCGCACTGTCCTGGAAAAGCTGATCTACAGAGGTCTTGGCTATTGTATCATCACAGATGTAATATTGATGGCATAGCCTAATGACACACCATCAATATTAGAAAGATGGATAAATCCTTTAAAGAGGTTGCCCAGGAATTTGAGCAACCCATGTGCCGGGCAGGTGGTGTAAAATAAAAAATAAATAAAAAAGCATACTTACCTGTCCCCGACACTCCATTGTCCGCTGCCAGTGTCTATTCAGTCTCGTGCCAGCGCCTCCTTGTTGGGAGTCCTGCACCTTATGTGACCGTAAAACCAATTAGTTCCAGGATTTCCAGAAACGAGGGGCCGCCATGAGACCGAGCAGACACTGGCTGGGGACAACGAGGGGACTGGTGAGAATGGTATTTTTTTAAAAAAATTTATTTTTACACCTCCTTGGCTCCCGCCACAGTGGTCGCTCCAATTTGTGGACAACCGCTTTTAAGGGGTTGTCTGTGCCAAATTTTTCTATGGCCACTACTGGTCCCCCCATACAGTGGCCTCTTCACTGGTCCCCCATAATGTATGGGGAACAGTGATGGGGCCATTATATTGTGTGGGAGCAGTGATGGGGGCTAACATCCTGTGCGGGGGACATTAAACTGTGTGATGTATATTAAAGGGGTTGTCCAGGGTTAATCTTTTGTATGGCCTATGCTCAGGATAGGCCATAAATACCTGATTGGTAGGGGTCTGACACATGGCCCCATCAGCCACTTCCGGCGCCTGTTCTGTACACAACACAGGACTGGAAGCAGAAAGCTCCATCCACTGTTTAGTCGCCCGGCCCCTTCACTGCAGCTCAGCTACTACTGACTTCAATAAGTTCTGTGATGCAGTGAAGGTGCCCGGCTATTACACAGTGGACAGAGCTTTCTGCTTCTGGCCCTGTATTGTGTACAGGACGGGCACCAGAAGTGGCTCTGTACATCTGATCGGTTCGGGGTCAGCCCCGTACAGATCAGGTATCTATGGCCTATCCTGACGATAAACCATAACAAATTATGCCTGGACAACCCCTTTAATATACCCCCTAATGTGCCACACTTTAAAGAGGTTGTCCAGTATAATTTTTTTCTTTTTTCTAATTAGTCTGGTGGAAGTTAACCCCCCCCCCCAAAAAAAAACAAAAAACATACTAAACATACTTACCTATCCCCGGTGCTCCGATGTCCTCCCAGCACAGTGCAGTCCTGCAGCTCCGCTGTCTTCTTGAAGTCCTCACTGGTTGTGATGTTCTAGGTCCCTTTCCTTAGGCCACTGATTGGCCTCAGGGGTCACGAGATGTCACAGGCAGTCACATGCAGAGGGAACTTCCACTACAAGAAAACAACAGAGCTGAAGGACAGAACCGCGCTGGAAGACAATGGGGACAGGAGAGAAAGTTTAGGGTTTTTTTGTTTTGTTTTTTTATTTTCACCCGCCCTGGTGTAATTAAAAAAAAAAAATGTTATTCTGAACAATCCCTTTAATGTCCCCCAGGGTATTGACCTCCGTCACTGCCCCCCCCCCCACCACAATATAATGGCCCCATCAATGGTCCCTATACAGTATAGGGGGGGGAATAGTGAAGGGGCGACTGTATGGGGGGAATATTGAAGGGGCCAGTGTATGCCCATACAGTGGCCCCTTCACTGGTCTCCCCTATAGCAGTATTGGAGTTTCTGCGACTTAGGTATTGTTATGCTATGTAATACAGTGGGAAATTAGTCTGGGTGGGAGGGGAGATTACAGCTCTCAACAGACTCAGAACATCTGGAGCTGCTGGGGGTTGTACTTATCAGAGTGGTCAGTGAAATTGAAAGATTTGGGGGCAAAATAGGGGGAAAAGTTGTTTTTTGTTTGTGTGGGTAAGTTGTACTTACCTTTCACACTGTTGGTCTCGGCTCCTATGCAGAAACCCGCCACCGTGCCACCACATAGTGTCAGTACATCAGTGACGCTTGCAGCAACAAGTTGCAACTGGATTTTGGTTCCTGCGGCTGCCCATCAGGATCCAGGCTACAGGGGAAGGGCCCACAAGAAGGTAGGGACGGTCTCCTGCTGCTGCGTTACGCCGGCAGCTGGCCATCTTTAATCATTACAATGTTGCCTGCAGCCTGGGGTCGCCGAGGTTGCCGATCCGTCCCATGACTATCCCGATCGGGCCCCTGACCAATGCATTTGCATTGGCAAAATGAGGACTAATAGTTGGGGCTCAGGGCCCACCGGTGGATTCACCAATTTCCCCGATGGGCCAGTCTGACCCTGCCCTTTATAGTCATCTTCCATTTACTGTACTGAAGTTGGCTGCTACTCCTAAACAGCTACCACCACTGCCATCACTCAGTCAGACATGTCCTGCGGCCTGGCCCATCAGATTATTCCATGCTGCACTGCCACACATGTTGCCACAGCTGCCAAGTGCCTACCACCACTCAGGCAGACATGTCCTGCAGCCTAGTCCACCATCACATTCCACTATACCACACTGTTGGTGCCACAGTGTTGGTATTATTAAAAAATAAATAAATAAAAAAAAATTAACATCTGCTTCCATCAATCACTGGATAATTTTTAGTGGCTTTTTTTTTTTTTTTTTTTTGAAAAACCAATTCTTCATCAGTTATCAAGGCTCACAGCCACAAATTTGTCTCCCAAATAACAATAAGCACTTACAATCCATCAAAATGGGCTAATTTTTCTATAAAACCATTGCTTTTTGCAATATAACTGCCACGTATCTGAAAAACCACGGGCAAGCACCTTTTCACCCAAAAAATTTTTGGAGAATTATAAATGTTAAAGCGAGTGTCAGCGCAGTGTATGGTTAAGGTAGTAGTTTGTATCCACTGCTTAACATTTATTTTCTAATAGACATACATGTCACTTTCACTTTGACATAACTTCAGCTGTTTGCCTTAAAGAGCTAGAAATAGATAGATAGGTTCATAGGAGCCCTGTGAGTGTTCTGCACTATGTTTTAAGCCAATTTAAGGTTGAACAAGTTAGAATAAACTGTTTATTCTCAAAGCCTTTTACCTTGTTGGCCTGATGAAGGCGCTTGTACGGCGTCGAAACGTGGTGCCTGTTATTTAATGCACAGTGGAATAAAAGTATTTATTGGATTAATCCGCTCATCAGTATTCATTACCCACACCTGGGTATCAGATCAAGCAGCGCTCACATACACCCTGTTTTTTTATTTTTCTCTTTCATGTTCAAAATATTGTGAACCGAGAGCAAGGCAGGTGGTTTGGACTCCGCAACCAGAAATGAACGCACACGCGGTAGTTCAAGAAAAGAATATATATTTACTATAAGTTAATAAAGGCTATTTGAAGGTAAAATGACAGGGATAAAGACAAGCAAAATATACAATATAGCATGAACAATTTCAAGGCAAATTCTGCAATGGTTTCTACTTTTACTCTGTCCACTTCTGCAGTATGGACACTGAATGAACAATATACTCAAAACTATCCCTAACTGACCCTGACTTCACATTTGGGTGCACCCCCTTTTCCCCAGTGGTCCAGGTGGACCGCTTACAGTCCGTAGAAGCGCGCGGTGGGGCCCAAAGTCGTTCCTTTCTTTTTATAGTGAAGCGTCCTCTCCTCACTGTTATCAGGATCTTGGGAGAAATGAAGTCCTCTTTAACAGACAGGGAAACCAACTGAATGCAATGTAATCCAACAGCAGATTCCACTCAGCACACTGACAGTCCTGCCGAATCCATACACTCAGCTGGGATGTAAGCCGGGATTTAGCAGGTGCTGTCCAGTACATCAACAGCACTGCGAGTCTCTATCTGTGGTATCCATATACACAGTCACAATGTCAGTCTCACTGATCAGCCACTGAGCACAGTTCCTTTCACGTGGACTCACTAGACCTGTTGTCTCTTTACACTCTGTTTGTCTCTGGACCAAGATACAGCTTAGCTGTACAGAAAAATATCCACACCAGTTCAACACAGCACAGACACCTGTCTTCTCTCTTGCCAAGATGGCTGCTGCTCTCTGTCTCGTCACTTCCTGCTTCCCTGCTCACACTCTGTCTGCAGAACAGGCAGGCTGACATAAAAGGGGAGGGGGGGTCTCACTCCAGCATCATGTCACAATTACAATGGCTGCTGTCTTAAAGGAACAGAATAACAGAAATACATTCAACATTAACAATTTATACAGACAAATAAAGCTTAGGACAACATTGGCTGTCTCTTACAATATCAAACCTGCTGTGCTTACAAGTCCAAAAAGTGAGTGATTTTTGTATAAAACCATTTTATTTTTCCAATATAACCAGTGTGTGTGCAATCTTTCCCCAAATCAGGCTAATTTTTGGAGCATTTTAAATGTTTTAAAAGTGGTTAAACTGGGGGCGGAGCCTGACTGTGGGACGGAATGGCCACATAATTACATAGCTCCAGGCCTGAGTCTCCGATAGCGACCAACAAAACGACGTGCCCGTGGATTACACTAACTCATATAACAATAGGAACGTTTCCTACCTCCAGGGATGCCGCGGAAGAGAAAATCTGCGGTGAAGCCGCAGAAAATATCTGATTTTTATTTCCCCCATGGCGGAGGAGAGGACCGACGCGATCTCCGGGGCCTCAACTCCATCTAGAGACCCTCCGGAGGAACCCCCCCCCCCCCCCCCCCCCCGGAAAAACCTTTTTCGCGCCATCAATACCGCAGCTGTTAGAGCGCGGGGGTACAGAGGCACCGGGGCCTTCTCCCCGGCGGGCCGGGGAGAGTGCGGGTCCGGGGCCTTCATCTGCCAACGCAACGAGGCCTACAGGCCTAAACAACGCACAGACACCTCACTCGCCCACCGCTAGCCCGGTCAAACAGAAACCCAGGCTCCAGAACACCGAAGCTCCAGAAGGGGAGGTGAGTGATGCGACGCAGCACATGCCGCCATCCACCGATTTTTTTGCAGATATACCAGCAACTGAAAGCTTACTTACTGAGGCCTCCATGAAAAACATGCTCATGGCCTTCTGCAAATCACTGACGACAGATATGTCTTTAATGGTTAAACCGCTAGATAGAGACCTTCGAGAATTGCAGAGGCGCACTGTTCATGTGGAATCAAAAATGGCGGAGTTTGCTGCGTCGCACAATGGTCTTATAGATGCTCACTATGAGGTGGAAAAAGATGTGTCGTTTCTAAAAGCTAAAGTAGCAGACCTGGAGGATCGCTCGCGGCGCAACAATCTGAAGTTTAGAGGGATTCCAGAGTCCGTACCTGCGAGTAATCTAACTGCTTTCCTCCAAGACCTGATATGCACGCTAGTACCAAATATCTCGACAATGGATTTAACTATTGATAGAGCGCACAGAGTCCCAAGGCCTTCACACCTGGATGAAGCCGTACCCAGAGATGTCCTAGCAAAGATCCACTTTTACCGCACTAAAGAGATGGTACTGCTGACCTCACGAAAAAACGGCCGTTTACCTGACCCCTACCACAAAATTTCCATATACTCCGATCTTTTGGCCGCAACACTACAATTGAGAAGGCAATTCATCCCTATCACTACAGCTTTACGCCAACATAACATCCTATATAAATGGGGATTTCCAGTCCGAGTGATTTTATCCCGGGACAACCTCACGTATGTTATTAAATCTCCGGAAGACGGCAAAAAATTGCTATACAAATGGGACATTCCTATCGTTGAACCATCACCCAAACCACCACCTGGCCCCGTGTCTGATGGCTGGCACCGAACAAAAACTCCAAGACGTCCACCGAAAGGGCTACGCAGCTAGAGACTCACCTTAAAATGGATTTCGTATGTCCACGATTGCTGAACTTATCCCCCCAAGATTACAACAGCCGCTGGTCTGCTGTACTACACTTCTTTCCTCTGTTTTGTTTAGGTGGCTTAACCACTGGTTTCATTGCTTCCATAGTTTGTTTTCTTCTTGGTTCTGGCACAAGGGGCGACGCGACTACATTAGGCGGAGACGATTCTGTTTCCTACGACTACTGGTAACTTCCGATGCGGGTGGTCATCTTTGAAGCATTTCCAACAGTAAAGTATGGTACTTAAAATTATGTCTATGAATGTCAGAGGTCTGAACTCCCCTCAAAAGAGAGCCAATTTGTGGCGAGAGGCCCGAGTTCAGGGTTGTGACATTCTCGCAGTTCAGGAAACACATCTTTTGGAGGTAGATGCCACTCGCATCAGACATTCATCGTACCCACATATATTTCACGCTCACTGCTCCTCCAAGCGCAGGAAAACACTAATTGGGATCAAGGATTCAGTAGCATTTCAGATGGTGTCACATTATGCTGACCCTGGAGGGCGATTTGTCATATTAGTCTGTATCCTTAATAATGTCACTTACACGCTGGTGTCGGTATACGCCCCAAACAAAAGACAGGTGTCATTCTTGGGAAGACTCATGAGAGCAGTGGAACGAAGAAAGCAAGGATGCTTAGCAGGGGCGTAACTACCGGGGTAGCAGTGGTAGCGACTGCCACAGGGCCCGGAACATTACGGGGCCCGGAGCCCTGTGGCAGTCGCTACCGCGAACCCCACAATCACTGCTATCGTTATACTATGGGGTCTTTTGAGACCCCGGAGTATAACGATCGGGGGCCCAGGGGAGGTGAGCGAACATAAAAAACACTGTAACTCACCTATCCGCCGCTCCGCAGGCTTCGGGCCTGTTTGGTGATGTCCCAGACGTCAGCCGACGTCATTATGCGTCGCGACGCCGGCCTGGATCGCGCGAGAGCCGGTCCGACTTTGAAAATGGCCGAAGTAGCGCACGGGAGTGCACCGGAGCGAGGAAGAGGTAAGTTGCAGTGTTTTCTATGTTTTTCTCCTCCCCTAGGTCTCCGATCATTATACTCTAGGGTCTGAAAAGACCCCAGAGTATAATAATCGTTCATGGGTGGTCCACTATGGGGCATAATACTGTGTGCAGGGGCCACTATGGGGCAAACTACTGTGTGCAGGGGCTACTATGGGGCAAACTACTGTGTGCAGGGACCACTATGGGGCAAACTACTGTGTGTAGGGGCTACTATGGGGCAAACTACTGTGTGCAGGCGCCACTATGGGGCAAACTACTGTGTGCAGGGGCCACTATGGGGCAAACTACTGTGTGTCAGGGCCACTATGGGGCAAACTACTGTGTGCAGGAGCCACTATGGGGCATAATATTGTGTGCAGGGGCCACTATGCTGCATAATACCGTGTCCAGGGGCCACTATGGGGCATAATACCGTGTGCAGGGGCCACTATGGGACATAATACCGTGTGCAGGGGCCACTATGGGGCATAATAGTGTGCGCAGGAATGCGGTTTGTGTGTGTGGGGGGGTTGGGGGCGGCGGCTTGGGGGGGTTGGGGGCGGCGGCTTTGGGGGGTTGGGGGCGGCGGCTTGGGGGAGGCCCCATATCAAATGTTCGCCTTGGGGCCCAGCCATTCCTAGTTACGCCACTGATGCTTAGTATTAATGGGAGACTTTAACATGGCTCCAGACCCAGTGGTAGACACTACGTCTGGCATAGCGAATCGTTATCCTTCATTTTCGCAAGCTATATGGCGCCACGATTTATTTGATGTTTGGCGCATCCTCCATAATACCGAAAAAGATTACACCTGCTACTCTACTGTACATAATAGCTATTCACGAATAGATTTATTTTTAGTAGAACAAGCTAGCATTCCCCTTGTCGTGCAGTCAGATATTTCACAGATAACGTGGTCAGATCACGCAGCAACAACCCTGACTCTAAGGGAAAAATATGAATGTCCTAGAGCGTACGTGTGGAGGTGTAATGAATTCTTAATGTCACAGCCAAAATATAAAACAATTTTGGAGAATGATTTGAAGGAATTCTTTCTGATCAATGCTCCCTCTGCTTCTAGCCCTGACATATTGTGGAACTCCCATAAAGCGTTTATAAGAGGAACATTTATCCGCTTGGGACACATAGAAAAGAAAAATAGATTAGCAGAAATTGATCGACTATTGCACCAAATAAAATCTATCGATAATAGTAACAAAAAATCACCTTCCCCCTCCAATGCGGCAAAGTTGGTGACATTACGCCACCAACTGACAGCCTGTCTACTGTTTAAATATGAGAAAAATTTGAAAAGGATGAAAGCGACTTATTATTCCCAATCTAATAAGGCAGGTAAGCTTTTAGCGGCCAAGCTTAAACAAAAACATGCAAAGTCTAAAATTCCGTTTCTTCAGAATATAGAAGGCACATACAAAATCTATGATCCTAGTGGCATTGCTAATGCCTTTAAAACCTTCTATGAAGGCTTATACAATATTAGAGAGGACTCCTCTGTGATACCCCCGGCGAAACATGACATAGCCCATTTTCTTGCTAGTACTCAACTACCCACACTCACAGAAGCGCAACTGGACTCTTTGAATGAGCCAATCACACCATCAGAGTTGCTGTCTGTAATCAAGTCGCTGCCACCTCGAAAGTCCCCGGGTCCAGATGGCCTTACTAATGAATATTACAAAAAGTTTTCTCCTATTCTGCTAAACCCGCTGTTGTCCTTTTTAACAGCGGTGGTAGATTCTGGCACTATTCCGAGGGAAAATCAGGAGGCTCTGGTGGTGACGCTGCCTAAGCTGGGCAAGCCTGCCACCAGCCCCCAAAACTTTCGACCAATATCCCTACTAAACTCGGACTTAAAAATTTACGCCAAAATCATAGCAAATAGAGTAGCAGCTTGTCTTCCGAGTCTAATAAATCATGACCAAGTGGGATTCGTGAAAGGGAGACAATCATATGATAATACTAGACATATATTGAACATTATTCATCACATTAATTTTAAAAAGATGGAGGCGGTGATTCTCGCATTGGACGCCGAGAAGGCGTTCGACCGCATTTGCTGGTCGTATGCCTTCGTGGTACTTAGGAGCATGGGGTTCGCTGGAGCTATTTTAAGAGCAATTGAGGCGCTGTACTCGGCACCATCGGCAAGAGTATTCACTAATGGGGTAGTGTCAGACCCCTTTTTAATAACGAACGGGACTAGGCAGGAGTGCCCCCTGTCGCCGTTGATATTTGTTCTCTCAATGGAACCACTAGCCCAAACACTTAGACTGGATCCAGAGGTGGGTGGCATTGACATAAGAGACAAAACTCATCTTATATCATTATATGCAGATGATATTATTCTTACTCTGTCCAAACCGCAAGAGTCTATTCCCCGACTTATGAAGATTATTGCCAATTTTGGACACTTATCGTTTTATAAATTAAACATGGCCAAATCACAGGCCTTACCTTTACATATCCCTCCCTCTTTGCTTCAATCCCTGCAGTCGACATATGACTTTGACTGGAGGAGCGATGGCGTTCAGTATCTGGGAATACAGGTGACACCCTCATCGGGGGCCCTATATAGAAATAATTATACACCCATGCTGTAAGTATTGCAGGATGAGATGGAGCGAATGTCCAAAGTAGATTTGTCTTGGATAGGACGGGTCGCGGCCTTTAAGATGTTACTATTGCCTAGACTCCTGTACCTGTTTCGCACACTCCCGATATCCGTCCCAGTTTCCTTTTTCGAAACCATGCAAAGGATGATCTCAAACTACATATGGAATGGAAAGAGACCCAGAGTCAATAAAAGCTTCCTATTTAAAACAAAAAAAGGCGGGAGGACTGGGAGTACCGGTGGTAAGGAATTACTACATAGCATCTTTAGTTATACAATGTGTTAGATGGAGATCAGCTGATACCTCAGTTCCTTGGATTCATATAGAACAATCGTTTATATATCCCTTAAAATTGGCGGATACCTTGTGGGCGCCCTTTTGGAACACTCCTATACCTGAGTCCTTATCCCCAGTCATGCGCGCAGCCCTGATCGCATGGAAACTAATTCACGGGAAAGCAAACCCTAAGAATCACTTTAATGTCTCAGAGATGCCTTTGTCTCTGATGGCCTGGGTAATAGAAGACCTGGTAATTTCGGAGTGGGAATCGAAGGGGATTACACAAATCTCCCATTTACAGTCCGATTCCAAACAATTTCTATCGTTTACAGATTTAATAGAGAAATATGGAATTCACTGTGGCGACTTCCTCAAATACTCTCAAATAAGGCACTTTGCAGCCAAGAACCCGATATCGAAATTACCCCACAGCAATACTATTTTCACCTGGTTGTCGACTAAGATGAGGGGATTAAGGTTTCTGTACGATAAGATGGATGGAATGTCAACCTTTACTAGATCTACTCCATTCCGTTGTTGGGAGTGAGATCTGGGAAGAGCCATTACTTCGGACGAATGGGAACAAGCAATTAAATTAAGTCACTCATCCGTAAAGTGTAGCACTCACATAGAAACAGCCATGAAAATTACCTTAAGGTGGTACCGAACTCCATCCACTTTACAAATGATATACCCTTCCGTTTCTGGGAATTGCTGGAGAGGATGTGGAGGGAGAGGGACTCTTCTCCATATCTTGGGACAATGCCCCAAAATTCATGGATATTGGAATAGGGTCTTTGACATGCTATCAGAAATATTTAATTTCCACCTCCGCTATACCTCACCTCTGGCCATCCTATTAATTGGAATTCCCGAGGACCTGAACAAATATAAAAAACTCCTGTGCAAAATATTAACTATAGCCAAATTGTTGTTGGTGCAGAGATGGAGATCAGTGACCCCTCCGTCCGACTCCACCTTGTTGCTCACTATTAATAATACGTATGTATACGGGAGGGTAATTTAGTTGGGAAATGACTCCTATCATAGCTTTGAGAATGTATGGGACGCGTGGACTAACTCTCGATTTGCAGCATAATTGAGAACCACGGAATTATATAAAATCCGATCTTGGAACTCAAAGAGGGTGTAGAGAGGTGGGGAACGGAAGCGGGAGGAAATATTGGGAGAGGATCGTTTCTGGAATGTCGCACGCCAACCCTAGAAAAGTGCCCTGATGTTATTGTTATTGTTTATTATGTAATAAATCTTTATCTTCTGTCTTATTGATGTACAATTCAAAGAATATACCCTGTACAACTTTATATCAGACGGTACATAGCGATGTATGTCAATAATTGTTTCTTACTTGTATTTTAAAACCCAAATAAAAATTATTGAAACTAAAAGTGGTTAAACTAGCAGTTTGTATTCACTGCTTACCATCCATTTTCCCATAGACATATATGTTACTGTCACTTAGACATTACTTTGGCTGTGTTTTCCTTGGAGAGCTAGAAATGGGCTAGATAGAGTCCAGGAAATCATCTTGTGTGGTACCAGTTCCAAAGACACCTCATCCGATGGACCTTAACGGCTACAGACCTGTAGCATTGACATCCTACTTGATGAAGGTCTTAGAGAGATTGGTTCTTACACATCTCTGCCCTCTAGTGAGCCCCGCTATGGACCCTCTCCAGTTTGCTTATCAGCCGGGCATTGGGGTGGATGATACCATCATCCACCTTCTACACAGAGCTCTTTCTCACCTGGAGAAACCAGGGAACACTGTGAGAATAATGTTCTTTGATTTCTCCAGTGCCTTTAACACCATGCGGTCAGGACTACTGAGAGACAAGCTGGGCCTTGTTGGAGTGGACCACCACCTCTCCAACTGGATCCTAGACTACCTCAGAAACCGACCTCAGTATGTGGGAGCCCGGGACTGTGTGTCAGACACCGTAATCTGTAATACGGGGGCATCTCAAGGTACAGTTCTTGCCCCTTTCCTCTTCACACTGTACACTGCAGATTTTAGGTGCAACTCATCCAGCTGTTACTTACAGAAGTATTCTGATGACTCTGCAATAGTAGGCCTCATCACAGATGAAGATGACAGGGAGTACAGAGAATTGAACTGGGATTAATGCTGGGAAGACCAAGGAGATGGTGGTGGACTTTTGCAAGCGTAGATATTCTCCAATACCAGTGGACATCCAGGGGACGGGCATTGAAATAGTCAGCACCTATAACTACCTGGGTGTGCTCCTCAATAATAAGCTGGACTGTGCAGATTACTTGGATGCAATGTACAGAAAGGGCCACAGCAGGCTATACCTGCTTAGGAGCCTGAGAGCCTTTGGAGTTCAGGGGGCACTTCTTAAGGCCTTTTTCAACTCTGTAGTGGAATCAGCCATCTTCTTCGGAGTGGCCTGCTGGGGGAGTAGCATATCAACCAGGGTTAGTAATAGACTCGACAAGCTGATTAGAAGGGCCAGCTCTGTCCTGGGGAGCCCCCTGGACCTAGTGCAGGTGGTGGGTGACAGAAGGATACTGTCCATGGTGTTGTAAGAGACAGCCAATGTTGTCCTAAGCTTCATTTGTCTGTATAAACTGTTAATGTTGAATGTATTTCTGTGATTCTGTTCCTTTAAGACAGCAGCCATTGTAATTGTGACATGATGCTGGAGTGACTCCCCCCCCTTTTATGTCAGCTTGCCTGTTCTGCAGACAGAGTGTGAGCAGAGAAGCAGGAAGTGACGAGACAGAGAGCAGCAGCCATCTTGGCAAGTGTTGTATTGAACTGGTGTGGAGATTTTTCTGTACAGCTAAGCTGTATCTTGGTCCAGAGACAAACAGAGTGTAAAGAGACAACAGGACTAGTGAGTCCACGTGAAAGGAACTGTGCTCAGTGGCTGATCAGTGAGACTGACATTGTGACTGTGTATATGGATACCACAGATAGAGACTCGCAGTGCTGTTGATGTACTGGACGGCACCTGCTAAATCCCGGCTTACATCCCAGCTCAGTGTATGGATTCGGCAGGACTGTCAGTGTGCTGAGTGGAATCTGCTGTTGGATTACATTGCATTCAGTTGGTTTCCCTGTCTGTTAAAGAGGACTTCATTTCTCCCAAGATCCTGATAACCGTGAGGAGAGGACGCTTCACTATAAAAGAAAGGACCGACTTTGGGCCCCACCGCGCGCTTCTACAGACTGTAAGCGGTCCACCTGGACCACTGGGGAAAAGGGGGTGCACCCAAATGTGAAGTCAGGGTCAGTTAGGGATAGTTTTGAGTATATTGTTCATTCAGTGTCCATACTGCAGAAGTGGACAGAGTAAAAGTAGAAACCATTGCAGAATTTGCCTTGAAATTGTTCATGCTATATTGTATATTTTGCTTGTCTTTAGCCCTGTCATTTTACCTTTAACTAGCCTTTATTAACTTATAGTAAATATATATTTTTTTTTCTTGAACTACCGCGTGTGCGTTCATTTCTGGTTGCGGAGTCCAAACCACCTGCCTTGCTCTCGGTTCACAAATTGGCGTAGTCGGCAGGATCCGCTTACCAGAATGGACGGTGACGCACCCGTTCGGGAGAATGGTGCTGGAGGAAGAATGCCAGCAGGGGCTATAATGAGTCAGTTAGCTAAATTTGATGGCAATAATATGTCAGTGAGTATGTGGGTGGAACAGATACGAATGATACAGCGAATGTACCAGACCGCACCAGAAGTACTAGTAGAGCTAGCAATATTGACATTACAAGGGGATGCTAAGACCACGGTGATACTGAGGCCATTTGAACAAAGGCAGACATTTGAGCAAGTAGTCCAGATTCTAGAAACCATCTATGGAGAAACTGCATTGCTGGGGTCTCTGCAGGCTCGGTTCTTCCAGAGGGTACAACAGGAGAATGAAAGCCTTCCCCAATATGCAAATGCCCTACAAGAACTGCTCCGAGATATTCAAAGGAAGGAAAGAGGGGGCTCGCCAGCCTTCTGTAACCCTGATCGGACTCTCCGTGACCAGTTTGTCCTGGGGATACGTGACGGCAGTTTAACTGTGACTATGCAGGATTTTATACGACGAGAGACTGATGCTAAATTCCATGATGTACAGGTAGAGGCCATCTCCCGTGCCAATAGTATGGTCCCGAGGCCGCAGACCGCAGTTGGAGTTACTTTGTCACAGGGGGCTAGTTCTGGCTCAGAGACAGTAGAAAAAGGGACGGTTAAAGAAATTCTCACAGTAATGCAGAAACTGCAAGAACAAATGGAACACTTGCACACTCGTTGTGATGAGCAGTCTATGAAAATTGCAGACTTCCAGAAGACTGGAGATGAAAGGGTGAGCCATCCACACCCAGCAAGTCAGAATCACCCACCATCCCGCTGGAGGGGTGAGGATAGGACCTACCGAAGGGGTACAAATCATTTAGTGCAGTGCTCAGGAGAAATCGAAGGGGCTTACCGAAGGGGCCCAAACATATGGCCAGAACGACGGGGGATACGCTGCTGGGAGTGTGGACGGATGGGCCACGTTGCTGCTAGATGTCCAGAGCAGCGACAAACTTATGAGAGACCGCCGTTAAACTGAAGTCCCCTGCTGTTGAAGGGCGTGTAGTAGGGGAGACTGACAAGGAGACTATGTGGGGAGAATGCCCTGATGATGACCTGATCGCTGCAAGTCCTGTCATACAGGTGGAAATGGAGGGTATTCCGGTTACCGGGATGATTGACACGGGTTCCCAAGTAACGACCTTGAGTAGAGACTGTTATGAACGGTACTTCCGGCAACATGTGAAATATGATCCCCATACATTCGTACGAGTGGTCGCAGCTAACCAGTTACCAGTTCCGGTCGTGGGAGTGGCCTGGATGAATGTCCGGGTATGTGGCCAAGATCTAGGTAGGAAAGGCATTGTGGTGGTACAGGAGTCACATGAAGTAAAGGTCCCTGTCATTTTGGGGATGAATGTGTTAAAAGAATTAGATCAGATCCTCTTTGAAAAGAAAGGTCACGGTTATTGGAAAGAAACCACCACCCATCGGCCTACTCAAACAGCTTTCCAGCGGCTGATCCGGACATGTGGCTTACAGAAAAGTTCAGATGCACAGCGTCCTCTGGCTCGAATTTCAGTTCCTTTGCATACAAAAGTTACACTGCCACCCAGTCGGGAGACAATAGTGTCCATGCCCGTAGGCACCTGTCGGAAACTAGAGGGCATAGCTGTGTTGGTAGAACCACTGCAGGCAGCCGAAGGAGGTGTTGATCCGCTAGTGGCCCGTTCCTTGGCAATAGTTCGCAATGGAAGAGTACCACTTCGATGTGTAAACACTCAGGACCAGAGTGTGGACCTGACCCCAGGGAGGCTGCTGGCTAACATCTATGTGACTCCGGAGGAAGTAAGGAAAGTAACTCCAATGCAGCTGAAGCCGACTGAAAGGGATGAGTGGACCGTAACTGTGTCCATGGGAGAAGATGAGGAACCCACCTCTGAATGGAATGGCTGTGCAATTCGAGAACAGATGAAGATGGATGTAAGTTCATGTTCTCTGGAATGGGTGCAGAAGGTAGATGAGCTGTTGTGGGAGAACCAAGCCACCTTTGCACGGTATGCTGAAGATTTTGGATGTACCACAGGGATCTACCATGAGATTCCCACAGGAGACACCCCTCCAATTAGAGAGCGCTACCGACAAATTCCTCCACAGTTGTATCAGGAAGTGAAAGAACTGTTAGCTAAGATGCTACAGGGTGGGATCATCCAAGAAAGCCAGAGTCCCTGGGCGGCTCCTGTGGTGTTAGTAAGAAAAAAAGATGGGTCCATCCGATTTTGCGTAGACTATCGGAAGTTAAACGCTTGCACCGTACGAGATTCCTACCCCTTGCCACGGATTGAGGAGTCCCTCTCAGCGCTAGGGAGAGCCCGGTACTTCTCCTCACTAGATCTGGCTAGTGGGTATTGGCAGGTGCCGATGGCCACAAAAGACAAGGAGAAGACGGCATTCATCTTGCCCATGGGACTATACGAATTTAACCGGATGCCCTTCGGGTTGACAAATGCACCCGGAACGTTTCAGCGGTTGATGGAGAAATGTCTCGGTGACTTCAACTTTGAGTTCACTCTCATCTACTTGGATGACATTATAGTGTATTCTGCGACCTTTGAAGACCATCTCCACCAGTTGGGGCAAGTATTTCGAAGATTGCGGGAACATGGGCTCAAATTGAAACCCAGTAAATGTCGGTTGTTCCAATCTGAAATTGATTACTTGGGTCACCGCGTATCAGGAGAAGGGGTGAGACCATCAAGAGACAAGATAGCGGCTGTTCAAGATTGGCCGATACCGACTACCCTGCGAGAAGTGAGGGCGTTCCTTGGAGTAGCCGGTTACTATCGACGGTTTATTAAGGATTTCGCCAAGGTAGCAGCACCACTTAATGCTCTCCTACGAGGCACATCCGGTGGTCCAAAGAACCGGTCCGTGAAGTGGGGACCTGAACAGGAACAAGCCTTCCAGGCATTGAAGGATGCACTGACAACAGCCCCAATCTTGGCATATGCTGATTACCACTTGCCGTTCCAGCTATATACAGATGCAAGCCTGTATGGTCTTGGAGCAGTGCTTTCCCAGCTTCAGGATGGCCAGGAGAGGGTCATAGCGTACGGCAGCCGGTCTTTGAGAGATTCTGAAAGAAACCCCGAGAATTATAGTTCATTTAAATTGGAGCTGTTGGCACTGGTATGGGCCATGACCGAGAAATTCTCTGAATATTTGACCGGTGCTGAAGTTTTAGTACTGACTGACAACAACCCACTAGCTCACCTGGAAAATGCCAAGCTCGGGGCGTTAGAGCAGAGGTGGATAGCCCGAATGTCTACATTCAATTACCGCATTAAGTATCGGTCCAAGACAGAGAACCAGAATGCTGACGGACTTTCTAGGGTAACTGCCCAGACCCCCACAGAAGACGTGGATCATGAGTTGGAGCATGTGGAGGTGCCCGATTTCAGCAGATTTTCACAGGCCTTGACCGCCACTAATCAGTTTGAGATGGAGGGGACTGAAATGGCTCCTTTCTTTGGTCCCTCACGACAGGAATGGGCACAGATACAACAGACCCATGAGGGGCTGGCGCAGATGATCAAGTGTGTTGAGAAAGGCCAGAAGCCCTGTAGAGAGGAAAGAGAACGACTGACACGTGAGATATTATCTGTTTTGAGTCAGTGGGAAAAGTTGGAGATGAAAAATGGAGTGCTATGCCGAAAGGTCTATTTACCTTCTGAGATCGACATTCAATACCAAATTGTGGTGCCTAGTGAACTGGCTCGCTCCTTGGCAGTTGAGGCTCATAATAAGAATGGACATTTTGGTCATGAGAAGACCTTTCGTTGGTTACAGCGACTGATTTACTGCCCTGGTCTTCGTCAAATGGTCGAAGAAGTATGCCGCAGCTGTCGAACTTGTGAGATCCATAAGGCAATAGAACAGAGAGCTCCCCTGCAAACCATTGTGACCCAGGAACCTTTAGAAATCGTCATGATAGACTATCTAATGGTGGGCCCATCCAATAGCGGACACCAGTATTGCCTCGTAATGGTGGATCACTTCACCAAATTTGCGGTGGTAACCGCCACCAAGGACCAGACAGCTGAGTCAGCAGCTCGTGCTCTGTGCCAAGATTTCATTCGAGTATATGGGTGCCCTAAACGCATCCACTCCGACCAGGGTGCCTGCTTTGAGGGACACGTAATGAAAGAAGTTCAACGTATCTACGGGATAAAGAAGTCGCACACGACTCCATACCACCCTCAGGGAAATGGGGCCTGTGAAAGATTCAACAGAACTCTGCTACAGATGCTGCGGACTCTGGAGGAAGAAAAGAAGTTACAGTGGCCTCAGTTCTTGTCTGAAATGGTGTGGGCCTATAACAATCAGGTCCATTCTACAACGGGGTACTCTCCTTATACACTTCTCTTTGGGCGGTCTGGGCGAAGTATAGGAGAATTACAGTTGAATGATGTGGATGGGTTCCCTCCGAGGGATCCAACCTCTTGGGTGCGGGCGCATCGGCAGAGACTTGAGACGATCCATCGATTGGTAAGGCAGCGCCTGCAAGAACATCCCCATCCTGATAAGACCCCAGTGCAAGAAGCACCATTGCAACCAGGCGACCTGGTGCTAGTTCGTGTCAAGAAACCCCAAGGGAAATTGGAAAGCAGATGGGAGGCTTTGCCGTATCGTGTTGTTGGCCGCAAGTATGCGAATGGGCCAGTGTACCAGGTCCAGAAAGAAGGAACTGATTGTGTTCGAGTACTTCACCGAAATATGTTGCGCCTGTGTCATTCTGAAGGGACAAATCACGATGGGCCTGCCAATGTGAATGAGCTCCCACAGTCAGAGAATGGAGGTGCGGAATGGGCCTCCGACGAGGAGGATGATTGTTGGCCGATCCCTGCTCCTGGGGATGTTCCACCTGTGACTACTGTATCTCCGGCCTGTGCCCCCTCTGGTGCGGAATCCGCTGGTCCTTCTCAGCCCATAGCTGCAGCACCCCATAATATACCACCGGTCCTCAGACGGACCACTAGGCCAAATGCTGGTATTCCCCCTGTTCGGTATGCGCAGGATGAGTTTGTTTGGCCTGCCATACATCGGTATACTACCACCCTGTGCATAAAAGTACAACCCTCTGGATATACAGTCATAGGCAGGGACTGCCAATCTTAAAGTGGGGGGGAATATGTAAGAGACAGCCAATGTTGTCCTAAGCTTCATTTGTCTGTATAAACTGTTAATGTTGAATGTATTTCTGTGATTCTGTTCCTTTAAGACAGCAGCCATTGTAATTGTGACATGATGCTGGAGTGACTCCCCCCCCTTTTATGTCAGCTTGCCTGTTCTGCAGACAGAGTGTGAGCAGAGAAGCAGGAAGTGACGAGACAGAGAGCAGCAGCCATCTTGGCAAGTGTTGTATTGAACTGGTGTGGAGATTTTTCTGTACAGCTAAGCTGTATCTTGGTCCAGAGACAAACAGAGTGTAAAGAGACAACAGGACTAGTGAGTCCACGTGAAAGGAACTGTGCTCAGTGGCTGATCAGTGAGACTGACATTGTGACTGTGTATATGGATACCACAGATAGAGACTCGCAGTGCTGTTGATGTACTGGACGGCACCTGCTAAATCCCGGCTTACATCCCAGCTCAGTGTATGGATTCGGCAGGACTGTCAGTGTGCTGAGTGGAATCTGCTGTTGGATTACATTGCATTCAGTTGGTTTCCCTGTCTGTTAAAGAGGACTTCATTTCTCCCAAGATCCTGATAACCGTGAGGAGAGGACGCTTCACTATAAAAGAAAGGACCGACTTTGGGCCCCACCGCGCGCTTCTACGGACTGTAAGCGGTCCACCTGGACCACTGGGGAAAAGGGGGTGCACCCAAATGTGAAGTCAGGGTCAGTTAGGGATAGTTTTGAGTATATTGTTCATTCAGTGTCCATACTGCAGAAGTGGACAGAGTAAAAGTAGAAACCATTGCAGAATTTGCCTTGAAATTGTTCATGCTATATTGTATATTTTGCTTGTCTTTAGCCCTGTCATTTTACCTTTAACTAGCCTTTATTAACTTATAGTAAATATATATTTTTTTTCTTGACCTACCGCGTGTGCGTTCATTTCTGGTTGCGGAGTCCAAACCACCTGCCTTGCTCTCGGTTCACAGTGTGCTCCATGCTGGAGAATAACTCCCATCCCATGCATGAGACCGTGATAGCACTGGGCAGTACTGTCAGTGACCGACTGCTTCACCATAAGTCTGAGAAGGAGCGCTATCGGAAGTCTTTCCTCCTTGCTGCGGTTAGGCTGTACAACCAACACCGACCTAAGCAGAGATCATTCCATACAGAGAACTGAAAGACCTTAAAGGGGTATTCCCTGAACATAATCATATCCATATTTGTAGATAATTAAAAGTTAAACATTTTTGCAAATATAATTAGTTAAAAATTCTGCAGAGTTTAAAGATTTTCTCAAATTATCTTAGTGGTGATAGTCTGTTGTCTTGATCGTTTGCCAGTGAATACGACCACAAATGCAGAAACTTTTAGTGGTTTGGGACTTGTTAGGAACCCAGCCATGATTTTCTTATTGTAGCTGGGTTATCAGGCAGGGACACTACATGTATCAGAAGATATCACAGCCACAATAAGGAAATCATAGCTGATTGTATGACCTTAGAAAGGTCCTGCATTCATGGTCATATCCACTGGCAACTGATCAAGACAAGAACTTCAAAAATTCAACAAAATGTTTAATTACTTATATTTACAAAAATGTCTAACTTTTAATTATCTACAAATTTAAAAATGGTTATGTTCGTGGGAATACCCCTTTAAGTTGTGATATCCCTTCTACTACTTTTTTACCTTTACCTTTTTATCTGTACCCACTGTCACTGTAATGCCTCTACCATGGATCTTTTGTATTTGTATTATCTATGCTGCTGTAACACACTGAATTTCCCTATGGTGGGACTAGTAAAGGATTATCTTATCTTATCTGCTCACAGGACAGTCTCACACTTCGGGCATGCCATTTAGTGCTATCTAAGGCATAGATGAGAGTTTTGTATTTCTTGAGATCAGAAAACAAACAGTCCCTTATCTCACACACTCTACTTACAAACACCCTTCTCTCACTAAACTTAGTCTTCACACATAATCTCACATAAAGCATAATTGCAGACACAGGATACCAGCAGTCATACACAACGCATAACTCACAGACAAAGGTGCTCTTTGAAAACCGCAGAGTTAACAGGACAGAATACCTGAACAATGGTTTTACAAAAGGGAAGTTACAGTAAGAGCAAATTGTATCACTCACCGCAGTTTCAAGTATTGCACAGACCTGAGCATTCATTCTGGATTGTATCCCTGGACTTCTGTTGGAGTTTCCGACTAGAAGGACCAAACAGTTGCTGCAGAATTCAGAATGTGATAAGCCCCAAATGGACTTAATTACTTTGTCTCTAGGATTCAAATTATGTCAAGTTATAAAGAGCCTTTCCTCTTTTCCAAGGGCTCTGTCATCGGTTGGAGGGAAACAAACACACCGATGCACAGGAGTGGTCAATGCAGTTGTCTCAGAGTTTTCACTCAACCATTTATTGATATGCTGAAGCCACGCCTCTACAATCATTATATCTGATCAACCAATCACATTCACATTTAAATGACATGTACATATATGGTCCATAGGATGTTAGTAGCCATCAGCATGAGTAAGTAAGCCTATCTTGGTATTTTCCATGTATTCACAGACTTCTGTTTGTATTTCAGATCACCCAAGTTCAGATTTGAGGAACTTGGTTAAGCTTATTCATCATAGTCTGGCCAGCATTTCTAATTTTAAGTTACAGTCATATGAAAAAGTTTGGGCACCCCTATCAATCTTAATCATTTTTAGTTCTAAATATTTGGGTGTTTGCAACAGCCATTTCAATTTGATATATCTAATAACTGATGGACACAGTAATATTTCAGGATTGAAATGAGGTTTATTGTACTAACAGAAAATGTGCAATATGCATTAAACCAAAATTTGACCGGTGCAAAAGTATGGGCACCTCAACAGAAAAGTGACATTAATATTTAGTAGATCCTCCTTTTGCAAAAATAACAGCCTCTAGTCGCTTCCTGTAGCTTTTAATCAGTTCCTGGATCCTGGATGAAGTTATTTTTGACCATTCCTCTTTACAAAACAATTCCAGTTCAGTTAAGTTTGATGGTCGCCGAGCATGGACAGCCCGCTTCAAATTATCCCACAGATGTTCAATGATATTCAGGTCTGGGGACTGGGATGGCCATTGCAGAACATTGTAATTGTTCCTCTGCATGAATGCCTAAGTAGATTTGGAGCTGTGTTTTGGATCATTGTCTTGCTGAAATATCCATCCCCGGCGTAACTTCAAATTCGTCACTGATTCTTGTACATTATTCTCAAGAATCTGCTGATACTGAGTTGAATCCATGCGACCCTCAACTTTAACAAGATTCCCGGTGCCGGCATTGGCCACACAGCCCCAAAGCATGATGGAACCTCCACCAAATTTTACAGTGGGTAGCAAGTGTTTTTCTTGGAATGCTGTGTTTTTTTGACGCAATGCATAACGCCTTTTTGTATGACCAAACAACTCAATCTTTGTTTCATCAGTCCACAGGACCTTCTTCCAAAATGAAGCTGGCTTGTCCAAATGTGCTTTTGCATACCTCAGGCGACTCTGTTTGTGGCGTGCTTTCAGAAACGGCTTCTTTCGCATCACTCTCCCATACAGCTTCTCCTTGTGCAAAGTGTGCTGTATTGTTGACCGATGCACAGTGACACCATCTGCAGCAAGATGATGCTGCAGCTCTTTGGAGGTGGTCTGTGGATTGTCCTTGACTGTTCTCACCATTCTTCTTCTCTGCCTTTCTGATATTTTTCTTGGCCTGCCACTTCTGGGCTTAACAAGAACTGTCCCTGTGGTCTTCCATTTCCTTACTATGTTCCTCACAGTGGAAACTGACAGGTTAAATCTCTGAGACAACTTTTTGTATCCTTCCCCTGAACAACTATGTTGAACAATCTTTGTTTTCAGATCATTTGAGAGTTGTTTTGAGGAGCCCATGATGCCACTCTTCAGAGGAGATTCAAATAGGAGAACAACTTGCAATTGGCCACCTTAAATACCTTTTCTCATGATTGGATACACCTGGCTATGAAGTTCAAAGCTCAGTGAGGTTACAAAACCAATTTTGTGCTTCAGTAAGTCAGTAAAAAGTAGTTAGGAGTATTCAAATCAATAAAATGATAAGGGTACCCAAATTTTTGCACCGGTCAAATTTTGGTTTAATGCATATTGCACATTTTCTGTTAGTACAATAAACCTCATTTCAATCCTGAAATATTACTGTGTCCATCAGTTATTAGATATATCAAATTGAAATGGCTGTTGCAAACACCCAAACATTTAGAACTAAAAATGATTAAGATTAATAGGGGTGCCCAAACTTTTTCATATGACTGTATATCCAGTATGAAGCGCAGAACTATTAGAGAATCTGAGAGAATAAAATATTTCAGTAAGATAGAAGCAAATCATGCCGCAATCACATTTAACACAATATAAATTAATATAATACCAATGAATAATATGTGTTATACAGTGGATATGGAAAGTATTCAGACCCCTTTAACTTTTTCACTCTTTGTTTCATTGCAGCCATTTTCTAAAAGCAAACCAGTTCATTTTATTTCTCATTAAAGTACACTCAGCACCCCATCTTGACAGCAAAAAAACCCCCCCAGAAATGTAGATATTTTTGCAAATTTATTACAAAAGAAAAACTGAAATATCACACGGTCATAAGTATTCAGACCCTTTGCTGTGACACTCATATTTAACTCACATGCTGTCCATTTCCTTTGGATCCTCCTTGAGATGGTTCTACTCCTTCATTGGAGTCCAGCTGTGATAAATTAAACTGATTGGACTTGATTAGGAAAGGCACACACCTGTCTATATAAGACCTCACAGCTCACAGTGCATGTCAGAGCAAATGAGAATCATGAGGTCAAAGGAACTGCCCAAGGAGCTCAGGGACAGAATTGTGGCAAGGCACAGATCTGGCCAAGGTTACAAAAGAATTTCTGCAGCACTCAAGGTTCCTAAGAGCACATTGGCCTCCATAATCCTTAAATGGAAGAAGTTTGGGACGAGCAATCATGGGCAATCGTGGACAAACTGAGCAATTATGGGAGAAGAGCCTTGGTGAGAGAGGTAAAGAAGAACCCAAAGATCACTGTGGCTGAGCTCCAGAGATGCAGTAGGGAGATAGGAGAAAGTTCCACAAAGTCAACTATCACTGCAGCCCTCCACCATTGGGGGCTTTATGGCAGAGTGGCCCGAAGGAAGCCTCTCCTCAGTGCAACACATATGAAAGCCCGCATAGAGTTTGCCAAAAAACACATGAAGGACTCCCAGAGTATGAGAAATAAGACTCTCTGGTCTGGTGAGATGAAGATTGAACTTTTTGTCATTAATTCTAAGCGGTATGTTTGGAGAAAACCAGGCACTGCTCATCACCTGCCCAATACAATCCCAACAGTGAAACATGGTGTTGGCAGCATCATGCTATGGGGGTGTTTTTCAGCTGTAGGGACAGGACGACTGGTTGCAATTGAAGCAAAGATGAATGCGGCCAAGTACAGAGATATCCTGAAAGAAAACCTCTTCCAGAGTGCTCTGGACCTCAGACTGGGCCGAAGGTTCACCTTCCAACAAGACAATGACCTTATGCACACAGCTAAAATAACAAAGGAGTGGCTTCAGAACAACTCTGTAACCATTCTTGAGCCCTGACCTCAACCCAATTGAGCATCTCTGGAGAGACCTGAAAATGGCTGTCCACCAACGTTCACCATCCAATCTGACGAAACTGGAGAGGATCTGCAAGGAAGAATGGCAGAGGATCTCCAAATCCAGATGTGAAAAACTTATTGCATCATTCCCAAAAAGACTCATGACTGTACTAGCTCAAAAGGGAGCTTCTACTCAATACTGAGCAAAGGGTCTGAATACTTATGACCATGTGATATTTCAGTTTTTCTTTTTTAATAAATTTGCAAAAATATCTACATTTCTGTTTTTTTTCTGTTAAGATGGGGTGCTGAGTGTACATTAATGAGAAATAAAATGAGCTTTTTTGCTTTTAGTAAATGGCTGCAATGAAACAAAGGGTGAAGAATTTAAAGGGGTCTGAATAATTTCTGTACCCACTGTGTGTGTATATATACAGTGGGGAAAAAAAAGTATTTAGTCAGCCACCAATTGTGCAAGTTCTCCCACTTAAAAAGATGAGAGAGGCCTGTAATTGACATCATAGGTAGACCTCAACTATGAGAGACAAAATGAGAAAACATATCTAGAAAATCACATTGTCTGATTTTTAAAGAATTTATTTGCAAATTATGGTGGAAAATTAGTATTTGGTCAATAACAAAAGTTCATCTCAGTACTTTGTTATATATCCTTTGCTGGCAATGACAGAGGTCAAATGTTTTCTGTAAGTCTTCACAAGGTTGGCACACACTGTTGCTGGTATGTTGGCCCATTCCTCCATGCAGATCTCCTCTAGGGCAGTGATGTTTTGGGGCTGTCACTGGGCAACACGGACTTTCAACTCCCTCCAAAGGTTTTCTATGGGGTTGAGATCTGGAGACTGGCAAGGCCACTCCAGGACCTTGAAATGCTTCTTATGAAGCCACTCCTTCATTGCCCTGGTGGTGTGCTTGGGATCATTGTCATGCTGAAAGACCCAGCCACGTTTCATCTTCAATGCCCTTGCTGAAGGAGGTTTGCACTCAAAATCTTACGATACATGGCCCCATTCATTCTTTCATGCACACGGATCAGTTGTCCTGGTCCCTTTGCAGGGAACAGCCTCAAAGCATGATGTTGCCACCCCCATGCTTCACAGTAGGTATGGTGTTCTTTGGATGCAACTCAGCATTCACTCTTCTCCAAACACAACGAGTTGTGTTTCTACCAAACAGTTCTACTTTGGTTTCATCTGACCATATGACATTCTCCCAAGACTCTTCTGGAACATCCAAATGCTCTCTAGCAAACTTCAGATGGACCCGGATATGTACTGGCTTATGCAGGGGGACACTGCAGGATCTGAGTCCCTGGTGGCGTAGTGTGTTACTGACGGTAGCCTTTGTTACGTTAGTCCCAGCTTTCTGCAGGTCATTCATTAGGTCCCCCCGTGTGGTTCTGGGATTTTTGCTCACCGTTCTTGTGATCATTTTGACCCCACGGGATGAGATCTTGCGTGAAGCCCCTGATCGACGGAGATTATCAGTAGTCTTGTATGTCTTCCATTTTGTAATTATTGCCCCCACAGTTGATTTCTTCACACCAAGCTGCTTGCCTATTGCAGATTCAGTCTTGCCCTAACTGTGGCATAGGTTTTTTGTTGTTTTGTTATGTTGCAGTTAAGCTGAATAAAGCCAGTTTTATTTTACACTTGAACCGTCTGAACGCTATCTTTCCGGCGCCCAGTACCACGAACCACCGCTGTCCGGACCAGGAGTCTGCCGCCATTTTGAATCTAATTCCCCCAAGTTGTCACAATATATATATATATATATATATATATATATATATGTGTGTGTGTGTGTGTGTGTGTGTTATTTCATATACTCTGCCAGGTGGAAGAAAAGTACATAAAAAATGACTTCCACAGATCTATGTTGTAGTTGAGTTTGTAAAGCCGACACACCACTATAACAGTGCTTTATCAATGTCTCCCATACAAAATGATTAATGTGTTTAATAGCAGTATAATAAACCAGTTAAAAGAATGGTTTTGTCTGAGATAAGTAATTAAGTAGATTGTCCTTCCGTATTAAATTTTTAATTATACTTCAGTGCAGTTTTTCATTTTCAGGTAACATTACGAATAAAAATCAGTTTCCACAGGGGTATTCCATCAAATGGCTGATATCATACTTGCCTTTTCAGCTGCTACATAAATAAATTATATCATATATATATATATATATTTAAAAACATGGAAAGAAAAATATTTGACTTGTAATCAATATGAAGAATAAGCTCATTCTAAGTTAATTTTAAGTAAAAGGTTATTGAATTGCAGTGGGGAAAAAAAGTATTTAGTCAGCCACCAATTGTGCAAGTTCTCCCACTTAAAAAGATGAGCGAGGCCTGTAATTGTCATCATAGGTAGACCTCAACTATGAGAGACAAAATGAGAAAACAAATCCAGAAAATCACATTGTCTGATTTTTAAAGAATTTATTTGCAAATTATGGTGGAAAATAAATATTTGATCAATAACAAAAGTTCATCTCAATACTTTGTTATATATCCTTTGTTGGCAATGACAGAGGTCAAACGTTTTCTGTAAGTCTTCACAAGGTTGGCACACACTGTTGCTGGTATGTTGGCCCATTCCTCCATGCAGATCTCTAGAGCAGTGATGTTTTGGGGATGTCACTGGGCAACACGAACTTTCAACTCCCTCTAAAGGTTTTCTATGGGGTTGAGATCTGGAGACTGGCTAGGCCACTCCAGGACCTTGAAATGCTTCTTATGAAGCCACTCCTTCATTGCCCTGGCGGTGTGCTTGGGATCATTGTCATGCTGAAAGACCCAGCCACATTTCATCTTCAATGTCCTTTCTGATGGAAGGAGGTTTGCACTCAAAATCTCACGATACATGGCCCCATTCATTCTTTCATGTACACGGATCAGTTGTCCCGGTCCCTTTCCAGAGAAACAGCCCCAAAGTATGATGTTGCCACCCCCATGCTTCACAGTATGGTGTTCTTTGGATGCAACTCAGCATTCACTCTCCTCCAAACACGACGAGTTGTGTTTCTACCAAACAGATCTACTTTAGTTTCATCTGACCATATGACATTCTCCCAATACTCTTCTGGAACATTCAAATGCTCTCTAGCAAACTTCAGACGGGCCCGGATATGTACTGGCTTAAGCAGGGGAACACGCCTGGCACTGCAGGATCTGAGTCCCTGGCGGCGTAGTGTGTTACTGACAGTAGCCTTTGTTACGTTAGTCCCAGCTTTCTGCAGGTCATTCACTAGGTCCCCCCGTGTGGTTCTGGGATTTTTGCTCACCGTTCTTGGGATCATTTTGACCCCACGGGGTGAGATCTTGTGTGGCGCCCCTGATCAAGGGAGATTATCAGTGGTCTTGTTTGTCTTATTATTATTGCCTATTACAGATTCAGTCTTCCCAGCCTGGTGCAGGTCTACAATTTTGTTTCTAGTGTCCTTCCACAGCTCTTTGGTCTTCACCATAGTGGAGTTTGGAGTGTGACTGTTTGAGGTTGTGGACAGGTGTCTTTTATACTGATAACAATGTCAAACAGGTGCCATTACTAAAGGTAATGAGTGGAGGACAGAGGAGCCTCTTAAAGAAGAAGTTACAGGTCTGTGAGAGCCAGAAATCTTGCTTGTTTGTAGGGACCAAATACTTATTTTCCACCATAATTTGCAAATAAATTCTTAAAAAAATCAATGTGATTTTCTAGACATGTTTTCTCATTTTATCTCTCATAGTTGAGGTCTACCTATGATGTCAATTACAGACCTCTCTCATCTTTTTAAGTGGGAGAACTTGCACAATGGGTGGCTGACTAAATACTTTTTTCCCGACTGTAAGATCAAACAATAGCTAACTGCCCCCATAAAGTTCATGTACAGAGGTTACATGAACAGACAAGATTAGACTATACAGTATAACAAAATAATTAACATATCAAACAATAGGGGTTGAGGGTCCTGCTCACAAGAGTCCAAACTACTGGCACATAACCACAACAGTAACACTAAGATAAAAATTAAAAAAAAACAAAAACTAAAGTATAACTTAACTATAATCTTGACTATCACTGGAATATTATATACTAAATGTGCACTGTGTGAACCTAGCCTTGCTAGGAAAAGCAAATATATTTAAAAAGACTTTGAGGATGGGAGATCAAGTCCAGTGGGCAACCTGTTTTATGTAAAGAACAGGGATAAGAGTCACAGTACATATTTTTGGAAGGGTTTCATGACACAAACAATGGAGGTTTATGAGGACCTCAGTAGAAGAGTTGTTGATGTCCATCAGGCTAAAAGATGTTACTAAACCATCTCTAAAGAGTTTGGACTCCACCAATCCACAATTAGACAGATTGGGGAGAATTTATAAAGACTGGAATTTCTCATACCAGTCCTAATAAAGTCCCCGACTAGCCCAGGAATTAGCGTAGATTTTCTCACTGGCAGGTTACACAAGGTTATCACCAGGGTGTAAATACCGGGGTAGCAGCGGTAGCGGCTGCCACAGGGCCTGGGACATTAGGGGGCCCAGAGCCCTGTGGCTGCCGCAACCGCAAACCCCACAAACCAGTGGCGTAACGATCCGGGCCCCAGACCACTATGACAGTGGTCGGGGAAAGCCTGGTTCTCCGACTGCTATACATACTGTTATTGGAAAGGGACCCTGGCATATTGCCAGGCCCCTTTCCAATAGATGACAGCCCAGGGGAGGTGACTGAAAACCAGTGTCGGACTGGGATGTCTAGGGCCCACCAGTGGAATTGCTTCTAGGGGCCCACCATCAGAACCCCTGCAGGACAGCGGTACCGAGACAGGGCGGCTAAATAACATGTCGGGAGTCATGCTGCTCACCTGCCATAACATGTGCACCACTGCAGTCCCTAAACCTACTGCTACGCCCTGTATGGCAAGTGAACAGCGTGGCTCCTAGAATTGTTACCATTACCTGTAGATCATCATTACATCGCAGATGTAATATTGCTGGCCTATCCTAAGCACAGGCCATCAATATTAGAAAGATGGATAAATACTTTGAAGAGGATGTCCAGGAATTGGCGCAACCCAAGTCCTGGGCAGGAGATGTAAAATAAAAAATAAAAAAGCATACTCACCTGTCCCCAGCACTCCATTGTCCGCTGCCAGTGTCCATTCAGTCTCGTGCCGGCACCTTCTTGCTGGGAGTCCTGCACATTATGTGACTGCTAAGACCAATTAGGTACAGGATTTCCAGAAATGAGGCGCCCCCATGAGACCGAACAGACACAGGCAGGGGACAACGGGGTGCTGGGGACAGGAGAGTATACTTTTGGGAATTTTTTTAATTTTTACACCTGCCTGGCGGCTGCCACAGTGGTTACTCCAGTTAATAGACAACCTCTTTTAAGAGTTTTTTTTATGGCCACTTCACTGGTCCCCCCATACAGTGACCTCTTCACTGCTCCCCCATACTGTATGGGGAACAGTGATGGGGCCATAATATTGTGTGGGTGAAGTGATGGGGGCTAACATCCTGTGGGGTGGGGACATTAAACTGTTCGATGCATATTAAAGGGATTGTCCAGGGTTAATCGTTTTTATGGGCTATGCTCAGGATAGGCCATAAATACCTGATCAGTAGGGGGCTGACACATGGCACCATCAGCTGCACGGCGTCACTTCCGGCGCCCGTTCTGTACACAACACAGGGCCAGAAGCAGAAAGCTCCATCCGCTGTATTGCCAGTGGTAAACCTAGTCTCTTTGCTGCCTGAGGCGGACTATCGAAAGACGCCCCCCCCCAAAAAAAAAAAAAATATATATATATATATAAAATTGCGTTTACATGCTGTTAGCGTCACACGCTGTTATTGTCGTACAATAAACACAAACTTAAGAAACAGTTTTTAAGAATTCTTCTTCCTTTATTACTTCAGTATCAGAAATCAACAACACGGCATTAACCAAGAAAGTAACTTCACACATCTTCTGCTTGGTGGATGGACGAGCCCATGTGGCCACCATTCTCTATAATAGGAGCGCCAGATAGCTGAGTACAGGACTTCCGGTATCTTCGGCACTCCCATCGAAGTGAATGAGAGCCACACGGGTTTGTCCATCCACCAAGCGACATACCTATATATGGCTGCAGCCAGGCTGGATTCCCACTCAGTGGGGGGAAAAAACCCAATTCTCAGACTCAGTGGGGGATGCAGCAGACAGACCCCCATCAATCAGGTATTTATCCTCTATCATTTAGATGAACACAGGGCAATAACATTTTGTGACTTACAGGTGACGTCTCTGACTAATCGGTCACATTTCCCTTCTCTTCCCTTTGGACCGCCATGACCACTTCTTCCAGCTGTGACTTGTCTCTGTAAAGTTTACAACACAGACATCTTTAGCTCCTCACTTTTCCAGGCACCTGACCCACATTGTCCTCACCTGCACACCCATCCTGCTGCTACCCTGTACCCTGTATAAATAGTGCCCCTTATTAATAATGCCCCAGGTGTTAACTAATTAAAAGGTTTTCCAGGTCATTAATAAACTAATCAGTGGGGCTCAAAAACCCAGGACCCCTTCTGATCAACTGTTTGAATGAACCGTGGTACCTGTGTAAGCGCCGTGACCTCTGTTTACATAGTGTCATTCATCTCATAGTGGCCATGTCATGTAACTACAGCCTCGTCCTATACATCTCTATGTGACAAGACTATAAATACATCACACGGTCACTATAAACAGACAGCGTGTGATATAAACAGGCACCATAGCCCCTTCATACAGCTGATCAGAGGAGAGGTCCACTGATCTCTTATTGAAATCTGTCCTAAGGATAGAACATCAATAAAAATGAGCTGGAAAGACCCTTTAATAAAGCCCAAGTGCCACTTTAAAGGGGTTGTCCAGGATAACCACTTTTTTAATATGAGGCTGGGGAAGGTGCTCCGGTGTTTACCAGCGCGTTTCAGTCCTGTTGCTCCGGTGTTTTCTTCCCCCTCAGCAGTCATGTGTGGTGGGGACTTCCGCCAGAAGAGAACACCAGAGCAGCAGAACCAGACTGCGGTGGGAGACATCGGAGCACAAGGGACAGGTGAGTAGGTTTTTTTTTTAATACAGTATTACATGGTATTATGCCCCGCAGCGGCCCCTGCACACGGTATTATGCCCCGCAGCAGCCCCTGCACATGGTTATTATGCCCTGCAGCGGCCCCTGCACATGGTATTATGCCCTGCAGTGGCCCCTGCACACGGTATTATGCCCAGCAGTGGCCCCTGCACAGGGTATTATGCCCCGCAGCGGCCCCTGCTCATGGTATTATGCTCCATAGTGGCCCCTGCACATGGTATTATGCCCCGCAGTGGCCCCTGCATACGGTATTATGCTCCATAGTGGCCCCTGCACTCGGTATTATGTCCCGTAGTGGCCCCTGCACACAATATTATGCCCCGCAGTGGCCCCTGCACACAGTATTATGCTTCATAGTGGTCCCTGCATACGGTATTATGCCTCATAGTGGTCCCTGCACAAAGTATTATGCTCCATAGTGGCCCCTGCACTCGGTATTATGCTTCATAGTGGCCCCTGCACACAGTATTCTGCTCCATAGTAACCCACCCATGAACTATTATTATACTCTGGGGTCTAAAAGACCTCAGAGTATAATGATCGGAGACCCAGGTGGTGACAAACATAAAAACCAGTGTTACTTACCTGGGCTCTGGTGCGCTCCCTGCTTTCGGCCCTCTTCAATGTCGCACAGATCGGAGTCGCAACATAATGACGTCGGGCTGGCTCACGTGATGCCTGGGACGTCACCAAAGAAGGCCGAAGCCTGCTGGGAGTAACATCGGATCGCCGGAGAGGTGAGTAACAATGGTTTTTATGTTTATCACCTCCCCTGGGTCTCCGATTATTATACTCCAGGGTCTGAAAATACCCCTGAGTATAATAATAGTAGTATTTGGCCTCACTTATCGATCCCCGCTGCCGCTCACAGCCGCTTCTGATTCCCCCTCCAGCGTCTGATAGCAGAAGGGGAAGCGGGGGGTGGCCACAGCAGGCGCGGGGATCGATAAGTAAATAGGCCGTTACCTGCCGGGGATACTCCAGCAGGTTACTGCCTATTTATATATATAAAAAAAAGTTATTGTTACTTACCTGCAATCCCATGATGGAGCCGCCGCCGCCTCCTCTTCTTGTCCCCGATGTCTGCGTGTCAGCGTAGGAGGCGCGATGACGTCATTATATCACCACCTGCGCTGACATGCAGAAGTCTCGTAAACCAGGACAGGACAGGCCCCGCTCAGCTTTGTTTTTTTTTAAAGCGGCTTGTCCTGGGCTGGTTTACATTAAATAAATGGTAAAAATGCCGCCCCCCAGATAGTGACGGACAGTGCCACCTGAGGCGGCCGCCTCACTTTGCCTCATTAGCGATGCGCCCCTGTGTATAGCAGTCTAGCGCCTTCAATGCAGCTCAGCTTCCACTGACTTCAATAAGTGCTGAGATGCAGTGAAGGTGCCCGGCTAATATACAATGGACAGAGCTTTCTGCTTCTGGCCCCATATTGTGCACAGGATGGGTGTGAGAAGTGGCTCCGTACAGCTGATCGGTCTGGAGTCGGCCCCAACAGATCAGGTATCTGTGGCCTATCCTGAGGATAAACCATAACAAATTATGCCTGGACAACCCCTTTAATATATCCCCGGTGCTATTATTACACTCTGGGGTCTCCTCAGACCCCAGAATACAATAAGTAGAGGCCCAGGAGAAGTGATTAAAAATAACAAACACTTATACTCAACTTGTCTTACCTCTCCGGCGCTTCCTCGCTCCGTCTTGCTGTCTTTCCCATCTTCCTTAGTCCCTTGGTCTCCATGTCCCGTGCCCCAGATGTCACCGCTGGGGCCTTTGATTGGACCTCTGTGGTCACGTCGGGTGTGATGACGTCATTACGTCGGCGCGCCCATGTCACCGCTGGAGCTTAACCACAGGCCCCTGCAGTGAGGCCGGAAAAGCGCCGGAGACGATGCTGAGCCCAGGACAGGTGAGGAATTTTTTTTTAATTAATTTTTTGTCATTTTCCCTGGGCTGGCATCTAATGGAAAGGGGCCCGGCCTCGTTACGCCACTGTCCATTGGTCAGGGGCCTGATCGGGACAGTCAGGGGCCTGGTCAGGCCCCTGTCTGTCCCGATCGGACCCCTGACCTTTGGATTGGCAAAATGAGGACTAAATATAGTCGGGGCTCGGGGCCCACCGGGGGATTCACCTGTTCCCCAGTGGGCCAGTCCAACCCTGCTGAAAACAATAAATACATATTCTCACCTCTCCTGGGCACAGTTTTCTCTCCAGCGCTCTTCCGTCATGTGACTGAGGCCTGTGATTAGGCCCCAGTGGTCACATGGGGTGCGGCCATGTATTGACATCAGTGCACCCCCAAGTGACCACTGAAGCCCAATCACAGGCCTCAGCAGCTACGTCTGAAGAGGGCCTGAAGACGCTGAAGACGGCAGGATGGAGCAAGTATGCCAAGGAAAGGTAAGGCAAGGTGAGTATGAGAGTTTGTTATTTTTAATCACCTTCCCTGGGCCTCCGATTGTTATACTCTGGGGTCTGAGGAGACCCCAGAGTATAGTAATAGCACCGAAGCGGAGGGGGGCTGTTGGGAGCTTATAATACTGTGGGGGGGTCACTGTGGAGTATTATAATACTGGGTGGGGGCCACTGTAGAGCATATACTACTGAGTGGGGGCCACTGTAGAGCATATAATACTGGGTGGGGGCCACTGTGGGGGGTATATAATATTGGGTGGGGGTCACTGTGTGGAGCATATAATACTGGATGGGGCCACTGCAGAGCATATAATACTTGGTGGGAGCCACTGTGGAGCATATAATACTGGGTGGGGCCCACTGTGGAGCATATACTACTGGGTGGGGGCCACTGTGGAGCATATACTACTGGATGGGGGCCACTGTGGAGCAAATACTACTGGTGGGGGCCACTGTGGAGCATATAATACTGGGTGGGGCCCACTGTGGAGCTGATACTACTGGGTGGGGCCCACTGTGGAGCATATACTACTGGGTGGGGCCCACTGTGGAGCATATACTACTGGGTGGGGGCCACTGTGGAGCATATAATACTGGGTGGGGCCCACTGTGGAGCTTATACTACTGGGTGGGGCCCACTGTGGAGCTTATACTACTGGGTGGGGGCCACTGTGGAGCATATACTACTGGGTGGGGCCACTGTGGAGCATATACTACTGGGTGGGGCCCACTGTGGGGAGCATATTATACTGTGTGGGGCCACTGTGGGGAGCATATTATACTGTGTGTGGGAGGAACAATGTAGAGCATATAATGTTGTATGGGGGCCACAGTGGAGCATATAATGCTGTGTGGGGGCCACTGTCGAGCATATAATACTATCTGGGGCCACTGTTGAGCATATTTTACTGTTTGGGGATCCGTAACCAGTTCAGGAAGGGGGCTATGTCAAATGTTCGCCTTGGGGCCCAGCCATTCCTAGTTACGCCACTGGTTATCACACCAGATACTGGAAGTAAAAAACTATAAAAATAGATATTTATTAGAAATAATGTACATAAATAATGCTAATACAAAAAGTCAATTGCACAGAACAAAATGGCACAATAAAAAATGGGGAAGGGTATAGAATACAACCAACTTCCACTGAAGTGCAAAACATGTGAAGACAAGGAAAAAAAAAAGGGTAGGGGGGGGTTCCACAACACCAAATGTTCTTACACAATATATGAATATGCAAGACAAACAGTTACAATATGTCTGCAAAAATGCATACAAATATTACATATATGACGTGGACTAAATAATAACACACTTCTCAATATAAGTATTATGTAAACACATAAACACTGGTATGGGTGTGGAAAAGAAAAAACACCATGTAGTAATGCACACCAAAGAAATATATAATAAATAAATAAGTTACATAATTACAAAGTACCGATAACATATACAATTCATAGGGCTAGATAAAACTGGCCTCAGTATATATGTGAAAATATATTTCCACTGGTATGGATATAAAAATACACAAAACTTCTCCACACAACATGTATTATCTATCTCCAAAATCAAATGTACAAAAATACAATATGATTGAGTAAACTTAGTGTAAACTTACCAATGGACATATTGAAGTGTGTGAGCTGACCCCCCAGCTAAAGCCTCAACGTGCATTTTGTCAGGAGGCAAGTATACACAGAAAGTAGGGGATATATAAGGAAAAACAGACATATACACACACCTGATGCAAAGACACTTCGCTTCAGCTGTGGAGGCCGTTTTTTGTTGTGTCTTTTTGTGCTGTGCGATTGTCTTTTTGTATTAGCATTATTTATTTACATTATTTCTAATAAATATCTATGTTTTTATGCACTACTGTTGAAATATAGAAAATTCAAATTTCAAGCATCACTGTAGAACTCAGCATGCTCCCACAAACCTTGTTTTCACTTACTGCACTGGCTGGCAATAAAATGAAGAATCACTTTTAAAATTTGACTTTATCTGAGAATAACTGTATAATACATTTACTTTGGCCCGTGTCTTTAACAGCGTAGACGATTCCACTCCATTTGCCTCTCAATCTCTATCAGACCTCATTACAGTTCTTCCCAAGCCAGGGAAAGACCCATACTCCTGTGCCAGTTATCGCCCGATCTCCCTGCTCAATATCGACATCAAATTACTCGCCAAATTGCTGGCCAATCGCTTGTCCCCCCTGATGCCGGGCCTGGTCCATACTGACCAGGTTGGCTTCATCTCGGGTCGAGAGGCCAGGGACAACGTATGCAAGACGCTGCTGGCGATCTCCTCAGCCCGCAATACCAATTTCCCCGTGCGCTTGCTTTCTGTGGATGCTGAAAAGGCGTTCGACCGTGTACACTGGGGCTTTCTACGGGCCACACTCCAACAAATTGGGGTTGGGCAGGGTACTTGGGCAAAGTGCTTTCTCTTTATGGTGACGCATCGGCACGGGTACGGGTCAATGGGCTCCTCTCCAACTCTTTCCCGGTCCGGAATGGCACGCGACAGGGCTGCCCATTGTCTCCTCTTTTATACGCCCTGGTCATGGAACACCTAGCGATGGCCATACGGAGCTGTCCTGGTATCCATGGCCTTCAGCTGGGTAACCGTCAGGTCAAAACGGCCCTATACACCGACGACCTCCTCCTGTATGTCTCTCAACCTCGTGTTTCTTTCCCGTCTATCCTACGCGAATTTTGTCGCTTTGGCAACTTGAGTAACTTCAAAGTGAACCTCTCTAAGAGCGAGGCCCTCAATATCACCTTGCCTTCAGCAGAGGCAGCCTGCCTTGCGAATGACTTCTCCTTTAAATGGCATCCTACCTCCATCAAATACCTCGGGATTCATATCCCCTCGGACCCCTCCCTTCTCTACCGCCTTAATTACCTCCCAATCCTTGAAAGCCTCCAGATGGATCTACGGAAATATAACTCGCTCATGCTCTCCTGGTTTGGTCGCATTAACGTGCTGAAAATGGATGTTATGCCCTGATTACTATATGTGTTCCAAGCCCTACCCATCCTTATTCCACGCCCCTTTTTGCCCGCGTTCAAACCTTGTTTGGGAGGTTCATGTGGGGAGCGGAGCGGAGCAGGCTACGTTTTCGGACTCTAACGCGCTGTAAGTGTCGCGGTGGCTCGGGCCTGCCAGACCCCAGGCTATACTACCGCGCGACAGTACTGTTTTGCCTTTTTGATTGGCGCTATCGCGGGGTGGACAAGCAGTGGGTCTCTATAGAGGCCGATTTACTTTCGGCTCATCTTCCCTCCCTGCCATGGATCCCGCCTCATTTTCGCCCTAGCACTACCGAACATTCTATTCTATCTTCCCATTTCCTCAAGATTTGGGACTCTACAAGCATGGGCGGTTGCGTTGCTAGGGTCCCTGGACCTCTCAGCCCTCTGTTCCAAAACCCCATGTTCCCCCCAGGTTGCTCGGCTCACAGATTCCTTTGCTGGCAAGCGGGGGACGACGTTCGCCTACATCAGGTCACAGATAGTTCTTCTCTTCCCTCTCTGTCACAGCTACAAGCCTCCCACCCCAACCTTCAATTGTCTTGGTTGGAATATGGCCAGCTTACTGCCTTCTTTCGTAAATTTTCCCTGCTCTCCATGCTCTCATCTCCTTTAACCGACCTGGAGTCTGCCCACGATCAAACTGACACCACCCCACGTGCCCTCTCTCTTCTCTATGGCATCCTTCTCCAGGACTCCACGCCTGGGCTCCCCTCTTATACTGGCCCCTGGGAGTCTGACCTTGGTAATAGCCTCTCCATTGCTGACTGGGATAAGTCCTTCCTGTATACGCATAAACTCCCGATGCCCTGCGGTGCGCAGGAAAAGAACTACAAAATTCTGACCCGCTGGTACCGCTGTCCCGACCTTCTGTATAGGATCTACCCTGGTGTCTCGGATCAGTGTTGGCGCTGTGGCTCCGAAAGAGGCACTCTGTATCATATCTGGTGGGATTGCGCCATCATCAGGCCTTTCTGGGAGGCGGTCTTCACGCTATATGCAAAAGTGAGTGGCAGATCTGTTACGCCCTCACCCCATCTTGCTCTCCTTTCCGTTATACCGGGAAGGATTTCTACTGTTAAGGGGGACCTCCTGCGACATTTCCTCACCGCCGTCAGAACAGTCATTCCCAGGCACTGGCGTAGCACTGCCGTGCCCACCCTTGTTGAGCTGACTCAGGAGCTTCTCCTTATTAGGAGAATGGAGGCCCTGGTGACTGAGGACTCGCTTAACTTCTCTAAATTTGAGTCCCTCTGGCGGCTGTGGGTGATGTTTCAGGACTCTCCGGAGTTTTCCTCCCTCTTTGTCTGACTGGGGACACTGCTCCTCTGTTGGTACGGTGTCTGGATGCTTTTTACTGCCAACTTTCTCTTTCCCTCCCCATTTCCCCTTGTGTGTCCCTTTCCTTTCTTTCATGTATGTGTCTTAGCAGGTCTTCAAGTATCCGTGTATTCCTTGTGACCCTCCCTCCCCTTCATGTTTGTCTTTCATACTGATAGGTGGGTGGCATCGTGGCGGCTTTTTATGGTTTGACATTTGTCTTCCTACCACTTCCCTAATAATATAGTTTTTGTTTAGTTATACTACACCACCCACCGCTGATTTTCTAGTTGTGGGCTTTAACAGCCCTTTATTCTAACTTACTTTGGTGTCTCATCTATGTTCTGGGCGGCTCATGTGGCCCCCTATGTTTTATTTGATGTTTTTGTCTCAGCATTGTTCCCTCTCTTTCTTTTTTTTCTGTTCCCTAATTCAAAAACCTTAATAAACTCGATTAAACATAATACATTTACTTATTCCGTCTAATTTTACATCTGTGTCAGAGGATTTGTTAGTAGTGTTGTGCGAATTGGCGCGCTGGATTCGTCTAGAATATTCAAAATTATTCGATTTTTGCTGAAACCGAGCAATTTGGGATTCATCTTGGGCAAATTAAAATGGCCAGCGTATAATAGGTGCAGGCTCAAGGAGGTGTAAAAAATAAAAAACATTTAGTCTAAGGCCTCACGTTGCGGAAACACAACATTTTTTGTTGCAGATTTTGCAGCTTTTTTTTGAGTCAAGAGTGGATTGAGCATAAGGTAGAAGTACTTCCTATATATTTCCCATTCCTTTTGTAGCCATTTTTGGCTTTGGCTCAAAATAATGCAGCAAAATCTGCAAAACAAAAAGTTGCGTTTCCGCAACATAGGACATCGGCATTATACTTACCTTCCCTCACCTCTTTTGGGCTTCCTTACTGCGTTTGTCAATCTCTTTCTTCCTCCTCCGTTTGCCTGATGTCTCAGAAGAGCACTATAGCTGGCGTCTGGCACTCTTCTGTGATGTCACGTGCCCCAGGTCATCACTAAGGCCTGTGATTGAGCTTGAAGAGACCCCAGAACATAATAATTTCACATCCAGTTCAGACCGAACAAGAAGATCACTTTGTCTGAACACTGGATGAAACAAATAGTCACAGGTTCACCCATCCTTAGGAGTATCTTTTGCAGAATCAGTTAAAAATTGTGCCTAAAAAAGTCCTGCATGCAGTTTCAATTATTCTGCTTGTCAGACAAATAGTCATAATAATAATTAACATAATAATTAATATTTACTCTATGTCTATTTTATGTTGGCATAATTTATTACTTTTTAGAAATGTTTTTGAGGGGACTGTGAAAAAAAAACTTTAATGTTATTGTTGGTGATATGCTAATATACTGCTTTGTGACACTACCACTAGCCAATAGAATTATATATATATTACACTATGTACTGCCATATGAACAATGTGAACATAATGATGAAAAATAAGACAATAGGAATAGGTATGTGCAAATGGGTTTTCTATGTGTTTATTCCAATGTATTTCATCCATTACCAAACTCCCAGCAAAGGGTCTGCACAACAATTTGTTTCTCAGATTCATCTGCAATTCACTTAACACTTTTTTCAAAACCCAGTCCCTAGAAACAGCCAGTGGCAAAACTTTGTAGCAAAAAACATTAAAAATCTGTTACCTACATCAAAGCAGTGCCCTATTTTTATTAACCTGTGCCTACATTAAATGCAATTTTAGCAGTACTCAAAACTCATTTCTGAAAAAAATAGCTTGCTTGCTTCAGTAATTTTGCTGCATTTCATAACAAGCCATCATCTTCCAATTGCACTTATAAAAATGTAAATGACATTCTAACAACATAATCCTTACATTTCTACATATGGAAATAAGTGCATAGCTTCAAACTGGTGCCGCAGCTGCCACACGCAGCTGTATAGTCGTCACTAATCATTTTATTTCTATGCATATTTTCTCATTTTTGTTACCTGCATATTGGTTATTATGTTGTCTGGGTCTTCAGTTAACATGGTGTTTTTATTTCCCTTGACACAGTATTGCACAAACAGCTTTAAATGAATGTACCACCTAGAAAAGCACAGTTATAAATTATTTATAAATATGTGATGTTCTACTTTACATTTAGAAACTTTTCTCTTTTTTTAAAATTTGTAATACATGGTTTTAGAAGATGTTTGGCTGAATACCTATGTTAATCAAGCAAAGTGAAAAGAGCAGGATCGATACAATATGTGGTCTTCATTGTAGGAAGTAATAATTATGATGCATAGCAAATATTGACATTTTATTTACAAATTTTTTTTGTATAATTATCACATTTTATTGTCAGAATATGATAATTATAAAGAAGTGAGATACAGACACACTACTTATCTCTAGCAGATAGCCTTTAAAGCTGAAGCCCCACCTTGCGAAAAGTCCAGTACCTGCAAAGTGAATGGGATTCTGGCTAATCCCATCCACACATTGCAGAAAAAAATCTGCAATGGAAAAGCTGCCTTTTGTAAAAACACCTGTGTTTTTGAAAAGCGCAGCATGTCAATTATACCTGCGGAAACGCAGGCATTTTCCATATAAGTATAATAGGAGCAGAAAGTCCGCAGAGGAAAACTGTGCGAAAATGCAATGAAAAATGCTGCAGAAAAAAACACGATGCATTTTCACTGCATTTTTTTTTTTGCTGCGTTTCACTATGTGGGACCTTAGCCTAAAAGGTATTTTCCTTGTCTTGTGTCCTAAGCACTGACTGATAATAGTGTTCCCTTAGATGTAGTCCCTTATTCCTAAGCAGCTGCATTATGTCTTAAGGTATCCATAAACATTAGAGCAAATTGAAATTAATCTACCAATTTCAACAGAATCGGAAAACTGCCTTTTGTGTATGAGGGTGTGCCAACTTTCCTCCGACACAAATGTCAAGTAAGAATATCCAGGCATATTGGATTTCAACATACCCAAATTCTTTATTCACACAAGAGATAAGTTGCTCCTAGAGGTATCCTTGATCCACTGAAAACATATGTGCACTTCGCCAAGCCAAGTGTGTATGTATATGGGGGACGAGCAACAACTATTGATGTTGTATGGGCACCTTTATACAGTTTTGTGTCCCTACTATTGCAAACCAACATGTCATACACCTGCTAAACACCTTCTTTCTGAAAAGGTTGGCTTATTGCATGAATCCAGATGCAGGTAGAAAAGAGGAGGTAGATGAGTGCTGGTCCAGAATAAATGTAGTCTTTAATCCAATTGAATAAAACACACAACGCGTTTCGGGACAAGCCCTTTTTCAAGTGTACATAAAAACATAGCATGGGTAGCATAGCATATATATACTTTACAAAAATAAAAAAATGGGACAAAAAATGGTGGTAGCCACGCCCCTCACGTGTGGGGGCGTGGCTAATGGGTCTAAACTAAATAAAGAGAAAAAAAAGAAAGAAACAAGAAATAAATATATAATTAAATGGATTGTATGTGAGAAAAAAAAAAAGACTGATAAAAATTAATTTGAAAACATAGAAGCAATAGAAAAAGTTCACAGTACATTATATGAATAATTCATAAATATGTAAAATAAGTTAGGAATAAATAAGCATACAATAATAAATACAATTGATAAAATATATAAAATAATAAAATATCGAGGAGGATAAAAACTGTAATTATTGGAATTTCTTAGTGGGCAATAGAATGGGAAGCTCAAAATGAGAGGAAATCAAAGGTACATTGCATCAAATTGGTTTAACATATGAACTTGGATTGATATTCAAAAAAAATTTTTCTGATGCTTCATTTAGACCTACTGGTACCATTGTGTTCAGTCTATATATCCAAAAGAATTCTTTTCTTACATTAAATTCACAATCATGATATTTGGCGGCATGTCTAGAAACACTATATTTCTGAAAACCCTTAAGAACGTTGGCCCGATGTTTGTTTAAACGTTCCCTGAGGTGCATAGTGGTGCGCCCCACATATTGTAAGCCACACTGACAGTGAATAACATAGATGACAAAGGATGAGTTGCATGTAAGATGTGGCTTGATTGGAAAAGTCTCACCTGTGGAGTTACTAGTAATTGTAGTTTGACCAAGAGTGATGCTAATACAGTATTTGCATCTAGTTACATTACATTTGTAACTCCCACCTTGGGCAGGTTTTGGCTGAATATTAATCACTCTAGGAATCTTGGATTCCCTCAATTTGCTGGGGGCTAATAAATTTTTTACATTTCTGGCACGTCTGTAAGTGACACACAGTGTTTTTGGAAGAGTTTTACTCAGAAAAGGGTCATTAGTTAATAGTGACCAACATTTTGAGAGTATAGACTTGACCTGCTGATGTTGATAGTTGTAAGTGGTTATAAAATTAAATTGGGGAGGTTTCTTTCGGAGTTTAATTGAGAGTTTGATACAATCAAGTTGAGTTACTTGTTTCACTCTATGTTGCGCTGATTCGATTATTCCTGTCGGGTAATGTTTTTCAGAAAATCTTTTTGTGATGATTTTACTTTGATTTTCATAATCGTGATCTAATGTACAATTGCGTCTTATCCTCCAAAATTGACTGTAGGGTATATTATTCTTCCATTTTTTATAGTGAGAACTGTTGTAGTCAAGAAGACTATTAGAATCGACTTTTTTGAAAAAAGTTTTTGTCACTATCTTACTATCAATATTCATCAGTTGTAAGTCAAGATATTCAATGGATGTACTTGATGTTCTACCAGATAGAGTAATACCCCATTCATTCACATGGTTGGTTAAATGGTCTGTGAATGCATTAAAGGATTTAGTGTCCCCATCCCATTTGAAGATCAAGTCATCTATGTATCTTTTATAATAGATGATATGTTTAGCCCAAGGGTGGTCTGAGTATATGGTTTCATTCTCAAACTCACCCATAAATAAATTTGTGAAACTCGGTGCGAAACAAGTTCCCATCACGGTCCCCCGTATCTGTAAAAATATATCTGAACCAAAGTGAAACGCATTATGCTTTAGTATAAATTGAATACTGTCCAGGATAAAAGTTTGTTGATTGTTAGGCATGGCGGGATCAGATGAAAGGTACTTGGAGATGGTGGATAGGCCCTTCTCGTGTGGAATATTGCTGTATAATGCAGCTACATCAAGTGTTGCCCAGCAGTAGGTTGGTTTCCATGGGATAATTAACAAATCAAACATTAAGCTGGCAGAATCTTTTATGTATGACTTGAGATTAATCACATATTTTTGTAAAATAATGTCTATATACTGGGACAGATTGGAAGTGAGAGAGTTAATGCCAGAAATTATAGGTCTACCTGGGGGATCGGTAGCATTCTTATGGATTTTGGGTAAATGATAGAAGAGAGCCAGTTGTGGACTTTCAGGTAGAAGGAATAGCTTTTCTTTTTTTGTTAGAATCCCTACCTCTTCTGCTTCTATAATTAAGTTTGTATACGGTGTTATATACTCGGGGGTGGGATCATGAGTCAGTTGTATATAATATGTAGGATCTAAAAGGATCCTGTGGGCCTCCGCTATATACGTGGAACGGTCCTGTATTACAATCCCCCCTCCCTTGTCCGCCCCTCTTATGGTGATAGTATTATTGCCCATAAGACTTTTAAGGGAGATTCTTTCTTTATTAGATAAATTATCCTTGGTATAGATAGGATTAGATTTAAGTTTTCTAAATTCGGAAGAAACCATATTGCAAAAGGTATCAATATTACTACCTTTGTGGTATGTGGGATAAAAATGAGATTTAGGTCTTAGATCAGTATGACAAGGTGTGGGGGATATCGAGGGTAATGGAATTTGATCCGTAGATGGGATTGGTTCGTGGCAGAGAGGTGTAGTTGGGGTAGATTTTTCAGATAATGTAAGTGCTAATTTGCTAGTAGATTCTAAGATGGCAAAATGTCTCCCCAAGGTGAGTTTGCGAATAAATTTCTGAAGATCAATGTAAAGATCCAAATCGTTAATGGGTTGCTTTGGGCAAAAGGATAGGCCTTTGTTAAGGAGGCTAATTTCGTCTTTTCACAAGCTTCTCACAATAGTTGGTAGGAATTTGGGCCCATTCCTCCTGACAGAACTAGTGTAACTGAGCCATGTTTGTAGGCCGCCTTGCTCCCACCTGCCTTTTCAGCTTTGCCCATAAATTTTCAATAGGATTGAGATCAGGGCTTTGTGATGGCCACATTGACTTTGTTATCCTTAAGCCACTTTGTAACTAGTTTGGCAGTATTCTTCGGGTCATTGTCCATTTGGAAGACCCATTTGCTACCAAGCTTTAACTTCCTGGCTGATGTCTTGAAATGTTCCTTCAGTATTGCCACATAATGTTCTTTCCTCATGATGCCATCTACAGGTGCTTCTCAATAAATTAGAATATCTTTGAAACGTTTATTTTTTTCAGTAATTGAATTAAAAAAGTGACCTCCTATATTTTCTAGATTCTTTATACACAGAGTGTTCTATTTCAAGTGTTTTATTTCTGTAAATGTTGATTATGGATTACAGGTAGTAAAACCAAAATCTAAGAAAATTTGAATATTGTAAAAAATTTCAGTATTGTAAATTCAGTGTGTCACCTGCCAAGTTTTCCTAAGCCTTTACATGGTCCCTCAGTCTGGTTCAGTAGGACACACAATCATGGAAGACTCTGATTATGAATTGAATTACTGAAATGAATGAATGTTTCAAAAATATTCTAATTTATTGAGATGCACCTGTATTTTGTGAAGTATACCTGTCGCTCCTGCAACAAAACAACCCCACAACATGATGCTGCCACCCCCGTGTTTCACAGTTGGGATGGTGTTCTTAGGCTTGCAAGCTTCTCCCTTTTTCCTCCAAACATAACAATGGTCATTATGGCCAAACAGTTCAATTTTAGTTTCGTCAGACCACAGGACATGTCTCCAAAAATGAAAGTCTTTTTTCCTGTGTGCATTTGCAAATATTAATGTGGCTTTTTTATGTTTCTTTTGGAGTAATGGCTTCTACCTGGCAGAGTGGCCTTTCAGCCCATGTTGATACAGTACTCGTTTCACTGTGGATAATGACACACTCTTATCAGCTTCAGCCAGCATCTTCACAAGGTCTTTTGCTTTTGTTCTTGGGTTGATATGCACATTTTGTACCAAAGCACGTTCATCCCTGGGACACAGAACCCGTCTCCTTCCTGAGCTGTATGATGGCTGGACATTCCCATCTTGTTTGTACTTGTATACAATTGTTTGTACAGTTGAACGAGGCACCTTCAGGTATCTGGAAATTGCACCCAAGGATGAACCAGACTTTTTGCAAGTCCACAATTCTCTTACTGATATCTTGGCTGATTTCTTTAGACTTTCCCATGATGTTACACAAAGAAGCAGTGTGTTTCAGGTGTGCCTTAAAATACATCCACAGGTGTGTCTCTAATTAACTCAGATGTTGCCAATAATCAGAAGCTTCGAAAGACATGACATCATCATATGGGCTGTTCAAAATTGTTTAAAGGCATAGTAATCTTAGTGTATGTAAACTTTTGACTTTGCAGTAATAAAAAGTAATAAAAATGCATTAAAAAATTTCTCTCTCTCATTATTCTGGCATTTGGCAAATAGAAATAATTTTGGTAATCCTAACTGACCTAAAACGGGAAAGGTTTATTCTGATGTCATGTCAGACAGTGAGAAAAACATGCATAGGTGTCTTTTTATATAGTGTATGTAAACTTCTGGTTTCAACTGTACATTTTCACCCACTGAATGGCACCAGATGGTTATAATAGCGGGTGGTGATGGGGGGGACACTTATAAAACCTTTGCACTGGGCCCACCAATGTGTTAAAACGGCCCTGAATTGAATGACCCTGAAACAGCCCTGCAGGCTTAAAAGAACTTTATTAAAATGTACCATAGACACTGCACAACATTCAAGGGATATGTGGTTTCTGTCAAGGAATACCAGAAAATGATTCGGATATCTGAAGGAAAGGGACTTCAGAGGAGACCTTGGGACAGATTTATGAAGATTAGTGTTATTTATATATAGCCCCATTGCCGATAATTTCTCACATCATTCATGCCAGATTTCTGGCCTCGGCCTCTGCTGATAGCACCCCTTCCTGTATGACCTCATCATGCTGCCCTGCCTGGGAAAGTGGCAATGGAGTCACAGAAATGAAAAAGACACGATTTATTTTTTTGCCCAAAAATTTGCAACTTTCAAAAATTTTAACTTTTTATGCTTTGTATGCCAGAAAACTGATGTACAAGGCAGGAGGCTCATAGGCCTGTCTAGAACATAAGAAGACACCAGTATAATAGCGAGCACATGGTAAGTGGGGCCCCATCACATGTTTATCATTGGGGCCCATGAGCTTCAGGTTACGCCTCTGTCTAACAGCATCACTCAGAGATACAGATATCCTGCTCACAGGTGCTAGCTTTTGTAAGATGACAATAAGTCTCTATTCATGTCAGACAAGATGGAGCTCTGTACAGGCTCTGTCTAATGGCTTTATTACAGTGCCTGATCCAAGGGCAGACTGAGTAGCGATCAATGGTACCTCAATTGTTATACCCCCATCCGGCTGCATCACTTGTTCCTAATAACTGGCCTGAAAATCTGTTAATGTAATAGGTACATTAGCTCTAAATATACTGGAGAAAGCTCCTAGCATACATGTAAAATGTATCCATAGTGCTCCATTCACCTGAGGCCTCTATTTGCTTGGTGTACTTTTAATAATTGTGTAGAAAAGCACAGCAGGTAGCAGCAAGCAAAACCATATTAATAGTTGGAATTTAGATGTGTATAGTATGTTGAACTACATTCCTGATATACTATTGCTGTTAGGCCCTCATCATCATTAGTACTTAGTATATGTTTATTCACAGATACTGGCTGGTGACGGGCTCATACAGCTTCAGTTACATAACCTTTTCTATTAAAAGATGGATGGACCATGGAAGCAAACAAGCCCTCTGACCTCTTGTCTCCCCATTTCCTCATAGAATGTAAGCTTTTGCGAGCAGAGCCCTCACTCCTATTGTTTCATATGTTTATTTCTTTGTCACATTGTAATATTGTCTGTTCATGTGTCCTCTGATTTGTAAAGTGCTGCGGAATATGTTGGTGCTATATAAATAAAGTTATTATTATTATTCTTTCCTTCATTGATTCTTCCTTATTCAAAAATGTGCATGATGTCTCTGCCTGAAACACAAAGACAGGAAGGTTACTGAAATTATGAGTAAGGGCAGCTATTGAATGTAAAATGTAATGAAATTTGAACAATAGTGCTACATTACAATTGTGAAAGGTATGTCATCTTTTTTGCTTACCTAAAGGATTGTAGGATTTTTTCAAACCATATAATCATGAAGAGCAAATAACAGTTAGACATGGTAACAGTACCATCGTACTAGTTCTTGAGCACTATAGTTCTTGCTGCGTAAGGCCTAACAAGGTTTATTATAATAACATGCCATGCAAGGTGGAAACAAGCCCTAAAGACGCACAAGTATAATGTATCAATTGTGAAATTGAACAGTGTATCAGTCCCTTAAAGGGGTTGTGAAGTACTCAAAAACATGGCTACTTCCTTCTTCTCAGCAAGTGACATCAAGCCCTCTGGTCAAATAACCATGCTGCAGCACAGTCCCATTCATATTAATGAGCTGGAACTGTGGCATTGCCATGTGATCAACAAAAGAAAGCAGCCATGTTTTCAAGTATTGCATAACCCCTTTAATGCAGCATGATATACTGTATGTGCATAATCTATTACACCTTGCTAGAGGCCAGGAGGTTGCTTACCAACATTTTCTTCATAGGTATATATATATATATATATATAACGGAAAAAATATCCATAATTGGTATTGACTCGTCCATAATGACTCAAGCTACTAAATTATCACATACTTTCACCCATACAATGTCATAAAAATAAAGATAAAATGCCAAAAATGCTCTTCTAATACATCTCTTCACCAAAAAATAAAGATTAAAAAGCTATCAAAAAGTTGTATACACCAAAAATGGTGCCAATAAAACCATCAATTTATACAGCAAAAAACAAGTTGCCACACAGCTCTACCAATAGAAAAATAAAAAAATGTATAGCCCATAAACTTCAAAGTGAGTGAGTACGGTGAGTGAGCAGCACGACTCACAGTATGTAAACATTACCGAGATCCACGTTGTCTGGGTACAGGCCTAAGGATAGGCCATCAATGTTAGAAACCAGATAATCCCTTTAAATATTGTGGTAGACCATTCTGAAGGGAGGCTCAGTATCCCTAAAATATGGATTTACATGGTGCTATTCTGTTTTGTTAATCTCCTTAACCATCACAGTAGATGTTCACTAACTAGGTCTTACTGTCTAGATCTGCTGTGCCAGCACCTTCAGATTGATGGCTTGTGTAAGAAATAGACAACTGACATAAATTAAGCTGCAAAAATAATCTTAAAAACAATTCTCTTATAAATTCAGTGTCACGGATTACCCTCGTACCCTTTTCAACCAATTATAGAACTGTCCCAGAATACTGATAATAAAATGCCTCACTTCATACAAAATTGTAGATCAGATTTCAACGCATTGTTCATCTTTTTTGTCTACATAAATTTACAAACTATTCATCATGAAGGTTGGAAAATATAATCTCATTAAGAGTAGGAATTCATCGGAATACATTTTAATGAAAATGTCTATATACTGTAGCTTCTCAGATTAACAGACGACCTTTCTGACAATTACCCAAGAGACAATAGAATGCAAATTATAAGCAAGCAGATCTAATAAATACGATCATGAATATAAGGACAAAGAATCTTGAAAGACAAAAAAGTAAAGTGGACAATAGTTCAGGAACAGAACAGACTCTTAGGATGATGGATTTTTATATCTGACTTTTTTTTTATTAATTTATTCACAGATGTAACTAGAGCAGCTATTGAACATTACTTGTATGTTAACAGTCTAACTAATAAATCATGTGCCAATAAAATATATAAAGGCTGTAGTTTTTTATGTCATTGTTCACATTAATCTAATGGTTGTGCTATAAAATAAATATCAGACTTTAAATTCAGTAGCTGGTAGCACTTCATTTTGCAGTATTGACTAAACCTAAAGATTCAATTAATAGAAGGCTGTATTAAGCTGGTGGGTTGGGTTTTATTGTCTCATATTTCTTTATAGAACTGCTCCTAATCCATGATACTTTCAAATACCTTGTCTGAACTTTACATTTTAAGTCAAGATATAATCTGCTAGGTTAAGTTTAAACTTGAATTTGGCAATTTCAAAATGTTAAATATCTTCTGCCTCAGCAATTTGGTTATAGATTTACTTCTTTGTCTAGAATTGCTTTCATGGTACATGAGCAACATTATACTTTGCCTTATGGATGACTTGCCTGACATTCTCTTGAGAAGTTTAGAGGTGCAATACAACAAAAACTCTACCTCAGTTCATGTGAGATCTTAAGAACTATCTAGGATTTGTGTCTAGGGTGTTTTGGTTTATAACTATGACACTATTGTGTATTATTTTAAGTTTAAAGTTCTATTAAAATAGGTAAATGTGTTCAAGTGCTGCATTTTCAGAAAATATAACTATGTGCTCCAATACAGTGGGGAAAAAAGTATTTAGTCAGCCACCAATTGTGCAAGTTCTCCCACTTAAAAAGATGAGAGAGGCCTGTAATTGACATCATAGGTAGACCTCAACTATGAGAGACAAAATGAGAAAACAAATCCAGAAAATCACATTGTCTGATTTTTAAAGAATTTTTTTGCAAATTATGGTGGAAAATAAGTATTTGGTCAATAACAAAAGTTCATCTCAATACTTTGTTATATATCCTTTGTTGGCAATGACAGAGGTCAAATGTTTTCTGTAAGTCTTCACAAGGTTGGCACACACTGTTGCTGGTATGATGGCCCATTCCTACATGCAGATCTCCTCTAGGACAGTGATGTTTTGGGGCTGTCGCTGGGCACATCGGACTTTCAACTCCCTCCAAAGGTTTTCTATGGGGTTGAGATCTGGAGACTGGCTAGGCCACTCCAGGACTTTGAAATGCTTGTTACGAAGCCACTCCTTTGTTGCCCTGGTGGTGTGTTTGGGATCATTGTCATGCTGAAAGACCAAGCCACGTTTCATCTTCAATGCCATTGCTGATGGAAGGAGGTTTGCACTCAAAATCTCAGGATACATGGCCCCATTCATTCTTTCATGTACATGGATCAATCGTCCTGGTCCCTTTGCAGAGAAACAGCCCCAAAGCATGATGTTGCCACCCCCATGCTTCACAGTAGGTATGGTGTTCTTTGGATGCAACTCAGCATTCACTCTCCTCCAAACACAACGAGTTGTGATATGTACTGGCTTAAGCAGGGGGACACGTCTGGCACTGCAGTATCTGAGTCCCTGGTGGCGTAATGTGTTACTGACGGTAGCCTTTGTTACATTAGTCCCAGCTTTTCTGCAGGTCATTCACTAGGTCCCCTGTGTGGTTCTGGGATTTTTGCTCACCGTTCTTGTGATCATTGTGACCCCACGGGGTGAGATCTTGCGTAGAGCCCCTGATCGAGGAAGATTATCACTGGTCTTGTATGTCTTCCATTTTCTAATTATTGCTCCCACAGTTGATTTCTTCACACCAAGCTGCTTGCCTATTGCAGATTCAGTCTTCCCAGCCTGGTGCACGTTTACAATTTTGTTTCTGGTGTCCTTCCACAGCTCTTTAGTCTTCACCATAGTGGAGTTTGGAGTGTGACTGTTTGAGGTTGTGGACAGGTGTCTTTTATACTGATAACAATGTCAAACAGGAGCCATTACTACAGGTAATGAGTGGAGGACAGAGGAGCCTCTTAAAGAAGAAATTACAAGTCTGTGAGAGCCAGAAATCTTGCTTGTTTGTAGGTGACCAAATACTTATTTTCCACCATAATTTGCAAATAAATTCTTTAAAAATCAGACAATGTGATTTTCTGGATATGTTTTCTCATTTTGTCTCTTATAGTTGAGGTCTACCTATGATGTCAATTACAGTCCTCTCTTTTTAAGTGGGAGAACTTGCACAATTGGTGGCTGACTAAATACTTTTTTCCCCCACTGTAAGTATCCACATGACTTTATGTTAACTGAAAAAAAGAAAAAAAATGGCACCATGATAGAAACTGGAGAAAAGATGAAGAAAAAGAACACTTCACTTAGAGACAGTGTGGTCAGAAATTGGTAGGCAAGCATTAGTAAAGTCAGAGACAGAATAGAGCTGTAAAAAGACCAGATCAAGGATATTACCATCTTTGTGTGTGGGAGAAGTAGTCAGCTGTGAGAGACCAAGAGAGGCGGTTAGTGATAGAAGGCAAGAGGCAGATGGAGAGACAAGGGTGTTAATGGGAATGTTAAAATCACCCATAATGTGGGTAGGAATATCACAGGACAGAAAATTGGGAAGCCATGAAGCAAAGTGATCTAAGAACTGGTAGAGTGAGTTGGAGGCAGTAAATGACAGCTACTTGTAGGGAGAAAGGGTGGAAAAGTCTGAGAGTGTGGACCTCAAAAGAAGGAAAGGAGAGCAATGGTACTGGGGGAATGACATGAAAAGTGTATTGTGGTGATAGAAGGATGCCTACCCCTCCACCTTGCCTATCCTCAGGTCTAGTGGTGTATGAAAATTGGAGAGAGCAGCAGGGGAGGCTGTATCAGACTGTTTAAACCAGGTCTCTGTTACAGCCAGCAGGTTAAAAGACTTTGGAATGAAGAGATCTTGAATAATGTGCCGCAAGCCTGATGGAGTGAACCGGCGGATGGGAGTAGTAGTGGCGGTTGATGTGCCACCAGCTAGGCCGAGCACACTCAACCACGCTCCCCAACTCTGCTCTTGGACCGGACACCGCTGAGGGGGGGTCCTGCAGCAATACGTGATGGTGGTGGTAGTAGTTTCCCCCAGGGCACTTCCAGTTGGAGAGGGGACCTCTCTACTCTGAGCCGGTGTGATGGTGTTCGGAAGGGCCCTGATGGAACGATTCAGGCAGCCAGTTGTGCAGTGAAACAAGAGAACACTTCAATCAGCAACTGTGTAAGTACAAAAAGCAGCTGTCAGGAGCAGTGCCGAAGCCTCTGCGGCAGCCGTGCGGGGGTTGCCGGTCCGCTCCTGATATGAGCCGGGGAACAGAGGGCTCTTCCGGGTAGGGGTTAATTGAGTGGCCGGTCCGGGTCTATTTAAAGGTTACTTCCACTCACATTCAGTGCTGGCTCTTCGGTTACCACGGGATCTTAGCTCTCTCTTGTCTCCTCGTGTGCCCTGTCTGACCTCTCCTTACCTTTCCCTGGCTCTGCCTGATCTCCTGACCTTGTAGCTCTCCTGTTGTGACCTCGGCTTGTTTCCAGACTTCGGCTCCCTGATCTTCGTTTTGGCTTTACTCTGCTCTCCTGTTGATGACCCGGCTCCCTAGACTCCTCTCCTGGATTAACCCTCGGCACTTCACTGTCCTCATGGTAACAACCTGGCTTGCCTGACCTGTCTTTTGGATTAATCTCTGGTACTTCAGTGACCTCACGGTAATGACCTGACCTGTCTTCTGGATATCCCTTAGAACTACACTGACCTCATGGTAACGAATTGGCCTGGACGACTACGTTTATCACTCTGCTGCCATCTTCTGGCTCTTGCCTACAGCAGTCACCTATATCTTCAGCATCACCGCCTGATCCTTGGACAATTTCTGGTAAGTGATTTCAGTGTCTGGGTGTGCTGGGACTTATGTTGCTTCGTGCGTCCTGCGCCCTCTGGCTGATGTCCACCTTGGCCATCAGTAGTATCAAGTCCATCCCCACCTTCAGGGACTCTGGTGAAAACCTCTGTGGGTCGGGAGCGGTGCGGTTGGAGGGCGCCGGATGCACAGCGCTGTTTAACCTTTTCAGGACCGCCCACTGTATATAAACGTCAGCACTTGCTGGGCTTTGTGCAAAGCCGACGTTTATAAACTGACCCTGCTAAATTGGGGATCGGGTCTCCCCAAGGGGCAGGAACTCCGTGAACACAGCAATAATAGCTGCTGGTGTTCACGGAGACATGATCAGGACCTGATAGGTTCAGGTCCCGATCATGTAGCCGCCATATCAGGGAAAGTTTGTTGCAGTAACAAACTTTCCCTGATATTAGCTGCCCGCGCGCCTGCGGGCGGCATCGGAAGTGGGTGTTAGCTGTATCTGACAGCTAACACCCTGCTCCGTATCCTACGGTCGGAGCTGTGCTCTGATCGGAGGTTTTAACCCATTGTATGCCGCAGTCAAACAAGACCGCGGCATCCAAGGGGTTCCGTGATGCCAAATGAACCCCCCGCGGCGAGATCGCGGGGTGCCCATATGTGTCTTCTGCAGCCCGTGGTCTGGCCAGTGACCCCAGGCTGCTCGGTGCCCCCAGTACCTGGTTGATCTGCCCAGATGCAGGGAAGTCAGCCACATAGGCTGACTTCCTCTATAGACTGCAATACACGTGTATTGCAGTCTATAATACTGAACCAGCGATCCCTGGTTCAGGTGTCCTTATAGGACAAATAAAGAAATGTAAAAAAAAAAAAAAAAAAAAAAAAAAAGTGCAAAAGAAATGTAATAAAGTTTGTGAAATAAATAAATGAATAAAGCCCCAAAATTCCCTTTTCCTTTATCAAATGAGTTATATAAAACAAAAACCTAAAAATCTATAAAAAACAATACATATTTGGTATTGCCATGTCCGTAACAATCTGTACAATAAAACTGAAACATTAGTTAACCTACATGGTGAACATCGGAAAAAAAAAACGGAAAAAAATACACCGTAATGATTTTTCGCCATCTCACCCTACAAAATATGCTATAACAAGTGATCGAAAAGTCACATGTACCCCAAAACAGCACCAATAAAAAGCACAGGTTGTCCCGCAAAAAATAAGCCCTCAACTAACTCTGTAAACCAAAAAATAAAAATGTTACGCATCTCAGAAGATGGCGATGCAAAGATAATTAATTTCCTTCCCCAAATGGATTTTTGTTCTGCAAAACTAGTAAAGCATAAAAAACCAATATAAATGAGATATCGCTGTAATCGTACCGACCGGCAGAATAAAGGTCACAGGTTATTATGTTGTACGCTGTGTGGAAAAAAAAATTAATAGGTAAAACACAATGCCAGAATTGATGGGGATTTTTTTTTAATCCACCAAGAAAGCGTTAATAAAAGTTAATTAATAAGTCATAGGCACCCAAAAATGTTATTACAAAATACATCTCATACCACAAACAACAAGCCCTCATATGGCTACAGCACCAGAAAAAAAATATATATATAGCTTGTACAATGTGAAGACAAAAACCCCAAAAATCGCCAAATCATTAGAACACAACTGGCTGCGGCAGGAAGGAAATGTATAAGCTTTGCGAGCGTATATTAGGGGACACCCCAGATTTAGAGCTTTCGAGGGAAAATAAACCAGAACTGACCCCCAGAGTGACCCCTCCCCCAATCGTACAAGCTACTGGGGATATAGTAGTAGTAAATTTCATGTTCCCCATGTACTCCTTACAGCTTACATATTCACTCCATCTGCTGTGCAGTCACGTCTGGGATACTAATGCTCACTACACCCCTTGATAAGTTCTTTGAGGGGTGCAGTTTTCAAAATGGGGTAACTCCTTAGGGGATTCCACTTTACTGGTACCTTAAAGGCTCTGCAAACATGACACGGTGTCCAGATACCAAACATCTAAATCTGCGCTCCAAAAGCCACATAGCGCTACTTCCCTTCTCTGCCCTGCTGTGTGCCCAAACTGCAGTTTATGCCCACATGTATGACACTGGTGTACCCAGGGTAACGTACTTAATGTCATATGTGGGTATAAACGGCTGTTTGGGCACAGCCGGGCACAGAAGTGAAGGAGCGCTATTTGGTTTTTGGAGCACAGACTTAGACGGTTTGGTTTTTGGACACCATTACACTTTTGCAGAGCTCCTGAAATGCCAGTAAAGTGGAATCCCCTGACATGTCACCCCATTTAGGAAACTACACCCCTGAAGGAATTTATCCAGGGGTACAGTGAGAATTTTTAACCCCCAAGTGTTGCCTTAATTAATTTTCCAGAAATTAATACGCAGCTGATGGTGGAAGATGAAAATGACACTTTTTCCAGGAATACGTCATTTCAGTGCGTAATATGTTGTGCCCGGCTTGTATCAGAGATGAATGCTCCAAAAGCTGTTGTGCCCGGGACACCCACTTAACAGTTTTTGGAGGTTGTGTCTCTGCTGACACAAGTTGGGTACAACATATCAGCACTGAAATGGCGTATCTATGGAAAAATTGCAATTTTCACTTTTTCATTATCAGCTGCGCATTCATTTCTGGAAATGAAATTAATGCAACACTCAAAGTTTACAAATGCTCGCTACACCACTTCATAAATCCCTTCAGGGGCGTAGTTCCCAAAGTGGGGTCACATTTCTGCGGGTTCTACTTTACTGGCAATTCAGGGGCTCTGCAAAAGTGGCATGACATCGAAAAACCAAACTGTGCTCCAAAACCCAAAATAGTGCTTCTTCCCTTCTGTGCCCAAACATCAATTTATACCCACATATGACATTAAGTACGTTATCCTGGGTACACTAGTGTCATACATGTGGGCATAAACTGCCGCTTGGGCACACAGGAGGGTGCAGATAAGAAGGAGCGCTATGTGCTTTTGGACCGCTGATTTAGTTTGTTGATTTTTGGACGCAATGTCACATTTATAGAAACTCTAAAATTGCCCCTACAAAATGGGGTTGCTTCTTGGGGAATTCCAATTTACTGGCACCACCAGGGCTCTGCAAAAACAACATGGCGTCCAGATAGGGCCGGTTTTAGACAAAGTGGGGCCCCGGGCAAAATTAAAAGTGGGGCCCCAAATGTTGAACTATTGTACCTACTATATAGTCACATTCTGTTAATTTGATGTGCTGCAGTGCTTACAGGGATGTTCCTAAGGTCTTTAAGACCGGGGGCCCCCACATTGTGAAAACGCAACGTTTTACAGTACCTGCAAAGTGGAGGGGATTCTGACTAATCCCATACACACATTGCAGAAAAAAAAATCTGCAGCGGAAAAGCTGCGTTTTCACAGCATGTCAATTATACCTTCATAAATGCTGGTGTTTTCTGTAAAGGTATAATAGGTACAGAAAGTCCACAGAGGAAAACTCTGAGATCGCAATGAAAAACCCTGCAGAAAAAAAACGCAATGCGTTTCCGCTGCAGTCTTTTCCGCAGCATGGGGCCTTAGCATAAAGGGGTTGTTTCATTTGTTTGTAAATTTTTTCGCATAGCCGAACTAGTTGCTTGTGACCCTTTATAAATCAGGTGCACAAGTAACAAGGCATATGCCTTTTCCAACACACACTTAAAAAAAATGTATATACATACAGAATTATCAAATAGGACCACTATACCAGGACTAAATACTGTCACGTCACCCGCTGACCACTATACCAGGACTAAATATCGTCACGTCATCCGCTGACCACTATACCAGGACTAAATACTGTCACGTCACCCGCTGACCGCTATACCAGGACTAAATACTGTCACGTCACCCGCTGACCGCTATACCAGGACTAAATACCGTCACGTCACCCGCTGACCGCTATACCAGGACTAAATACCGTCACGTCACCTGCTGACCACTATACCAGGACTAAATACTGTCACGTCACCCGCTGACCGCTATACCAGGACTAAATGCTGTCATGTCACCCACTAATCACTATACCAGGACTAAATACCATCACGTCACCTGCTGACTGCTATACCAGGACTAAATACTGTCACGTCACCCGCTATACCAGGACTAAAAACTGTCACGTCAGTCACTGACCGCTATACCAGGACTAATTGCTGTCACATCACCCGCTGACCACTATACCATGACTAAATACTGTCATGTCACCCGCTGACCGCTATACCATGACTAAATACTGTCACGTCAGCCACTTACTGCCAGATTCCCCTCTGTCCTCATAGTATAATCCACAAATAGCGGCTTTTACTTATAATGTTCCCCTCGTAGAGCCAAACACTTCACTACGATCAGGACTCCATTCCCCATCTTGAGAACACAACTACCTCCTTTTATTTGCAGATGCCCCCTCATAACGCCAGCCAGTAATTAACCTCTTCCTGCCCTGCACTGTAATAGTATGCTGCAGTAAGCAGTTTGTTCCTAGGACTACAGTTTGCAGAGACTGTAAAATGACCGTTTATGCCACGTGGGACCCCGGCCTTAAGGCTGAGCTCCACTTTGTGGAAAAGCAGTTTTTTTGTTGCAGATTTTGCTTCAGTTTTTTGAGCCAAAGCCAAGTAGGGCTACAAAAGGATTGTGAAATATCTAAGAAGCTTCTTATACTCCCTGCTCAATCCACTCCTGGCTTTGGCTGAAAAAACAGCAACAAAATCTGCAACAAAATTCCGCTTTTCTGTAACGTGAAACACAGTGTTTATGGCGGCTGCAGAAACATATATTTACCGTAATAGGGCAAGAAAGTGCAGAGAAAAATGCATCAAAAGCTCAATGAAAAACGCTGTGGGAAAAAAAAAACAATGTGTTTTTGCTGCTTTTTATCTCCTGTGCTTTTTAGCTGCGTTTTGTTGTGTTGGGGCTAATCCTTAAAGGGGTTGTCCAGGAATTACAGGTTCCTGCAAGGAGGCCGGGGAAGGTGAAAAATAAAACCCACACTCACCAGTCCCTGGTCCTCCCACCCCTGTCCGGTCCAGCGGTGCCCCGGGGCTTGTTCCAGTGGCAGTTCTCGCCACACGTAACCACTGAGGCCTATCATCCGCCTCAGCAGCCTAAGGAAAGGAACCTGGATGTCACTCACATACGTCACCTGTGACTTCCCGTGTCCTTTCCTTAGGCCGCTGATTGGCCTCAGCAGTTACAGTACATGCGGCGAGGACTCCTGCCAGAACAAGCCCCCGGGCGCCACTGGACCGGACAGCTGTGGGAGACACCGTGGACAGGTGAGTATGCGCTTTCTTATTTTTCACCTTCGCTGGCCTGCTTGCAGAAAACAGTAATTCCTGGACAACCTGTTTAACATTTCAATATACTGAGCATCACACTATACAATACAATTCTAGTATGTATAATGGTACACATGTACAGAAGAAAATATAGATAGATAGACAATAATATGCTGTATATACCTACATATATACCATATATTTACACAAATACATTCATATACAATATACACACACATACCTGTCTACAATCATACAGTACTCACACAGTAGCTAGCCAACATACTGTAAACAAATATACAGATATATACATATTATATATATATATATTAAATATACATATTTTACAGAAAACATACACTTACACTTGGCTGAATTGCTGGGTGCACTGGAAATGGAGGAAGCTCATGTGCAGCTCTGTCTGGCAGTGGTGAAAGCATCGCAGCAGACTCCCCCCTGCACACTATGATGTGCTGGATGCCTCACTCCATGGGGGAAAGGGGGAAGCTAGTAGCTGTTTCTAAGTGCCGGAAAACTGTAGAAGCAGCGATCAGCAGAACCTGCATCTGCCGATGCTTTCATCTACTGCCGATTAAGAATCCTAATAGTAGGGAAAGTATGGGGCCCCTATGGGTGTTGGGGCCCTGGGCAATTGCCCAGTTTGCCCCCCCTAACGCCGGCCCTGCATCCAGAAAATCCCTCCAAATCTGTACACCAAAAGCTAAAAAGCGCACCCCTTCTGAGCCCTGCTGTGTAACCAAGCAGCAGTTTACACCTACATATACAACTTCTTTCTACTTGGGATAGCCCAGTTAATAGTTTTACGAGTGCGTGTCTCTGATTACACAAAGTGGGTGCAACGTATTGGGCACTGACATGGCATATTTCTTTAAAAATTAAAATTTTCACTTTGTACATTAATTTTCAGGAAGCACTCTTAGGCTCAAAATTATAATACCCCTTGATAAATTCCTTGAGGGGTGTAGTTTCTAAAATTGAGTCACTTTTTGGGGGTTTCCATTGTATTGGTACTTTAGGGGCTCTGGAAATGCGACATGGCATCTGAAAACTATTCCAGCAAAATCTGCCCTCCAAAACCAAATAGCACTCTTTCCATTTCGAGTCCCACCATGTACCCATACAGCAGATTATAACCACATATGGGGTATTCCCATGTTCAGGAGAAATTGTGTGACAAACCTTGGGGAGCTTTTTCTTCTTTATCCTCTTGTAAAAATAAAAATGTTTGGACTAAATTGACAGTTTATTGGAAAAAAAAGTAATTTTTCATTTTCACGTCCCGATGTTAATAAAATCTGTGAAACAGCTGTAGAGTCAAACTGTTCATTATATCCCTTGATATGTTCTGTGAGGGGTGTAGTTTCCAAAATGGGGTCACTTTTGAAGATTTCCATTGTATTAGTACTTTAGGGGCTCTGCTAATGCGACATGGCACCCGAAATCTAATCCAGGAAAATCTTCCCTTCAAAAACCAAATAGCACTCTTTCCAATCCAAGCCCCACATGTACCCCATACAGCAGATTACAACCACATATGGGGTATTGTCATGTCCAGGAGAAATTGTGTAACAAACCTTGGGTAGCTTTTTCTCCTTTATCCTCTTGTAAAAATAAAAATGTTTGGACTAAATTGACAGTTTATTGGAAAAAAAGTAATTTTTCATTTTCACGTCCCAATGTTAATAAAATCTGTGAAACAGCTGTAGGGTCAAACTGCTCATTATATCCCTTGATATGTTCTGTGAGGGGTGTAGTTTCCAAAACGGGGTTACTTTTGAAGGTTTCCATTGTACTGGTACTTTAGGGGCTCTGCAAATGGGACATGGCACGAAAACTATTCCGGCAAAATCTGCTTTTCAAATGCCCATTGTCGCTCCTTCCCTTCTGTGCACTGCCATGTCCCCAAACTTCAGTTTACACCCACATGTGGGGTATTTCTGTGCTCAGGAGAAATTGTATAACAAACTGTGAGATGCATTTGTCCTTTAACCCTTTGTGAAGGTGTTAATTTTAGGGCTAAATGAATGTGTTACTGAAAAAAAAATGAAATGTCTAAATTTCACCTCCATATTGTTTTAATTTCTGTGAAATGCTTAAAGTGTTAACAAACTTCCCAAATGCTGTTTTGAATTATTTGAGGGGTGCAGTTTTTAAAATGGGGTGATTTATGGGGGTTTCTAATATATAGGCCTTCATAATTCCGTTCAGAACAGAAGTGGTCCCTAAAAAATTAGTTTGGGAAATTTTCTTGTAAATCTGGAAAATCACTGTTACACTTGTAAGCCTTCTAACGTCCAAAATAAATGAAAGGACGATTAAAAGATGATGCCGATATAAAGCAGAGATATGGTAGATAATATTTATTAATGTATTTGTGTGATATGACTATGTGTTTGAAAAGCAGAGCATTTCAAATTTTGAAAATTGCGATTTTTTTCCAAATTTCCATCAAATTTCCTATTTTTTTTATAAGTAAATATAAAAATATTGATCAATATTTACCACTAACATGAAGTACAATGTGTCACAAAAAACAGTCTCAAAATCACTTATGTAAGTTAAATCGTCTTAAAGTTATTGCCATATAAAGTGACACATGTCAGATTTGAAAAATGAGGCCTGGTCACTAAGGCACTTTTAGGCTGTGTCCTGAAAAGGTTAAACCATTTGATTCAGTCTGTCTGGTAATGGGATTCACTGTATACCTAGAACTGCATCTAATTCCATAACATCAGCTTCCAGAATGGGGGTAGTAGTTTCTCAGTGTCCAACTCCCCAGCCCTGGTCTTAGGAGGGTGACCATGGATGATAAAGGCTCTAAGGCTCCAACTACAACTCCTCTAATGCATCACTCCCAGCTGTGGATACTGGGGACTATAGTGCAGGGTAGTCCTGACAGGGATCTGGTTACCTTTAGATAAGGTGCTGAGCCAACTCCTCCTGTCACAGGGCTCCACTGCTCCTCCTGGCACAGAGTCCAAATGCCTGACAGCCAAACTCCCTTTCTCAGGGCTGTCTCCAGATGAGCCTTGGGCAGTATTCTCCTCCTAGAGCTTTATGGATGACCACTGAAGTCCAGTCTCAGTGCTGGCTTGCACTCCTCTGCACAGTCTAGACTAGAATTGCACAGGATCTCAACTGCAACTGAACTCAGCCTTCAACGTTCGTCCGGGAGACAAATGTCTCCTCAAACCCAGCCCAGCGGCCTGTGATAGGTCGGGGCTTTACCAAGGCATAGGTTTGAAACACGAGGGGAATAAATGGGAAAAACAACAGGGAAAGCTGCAAACAGTATATACACACGTGACATAGAACATAGAAGCAGGGCATACCAACATAACCCAGAGGCACAAGAGACAAACAATTAAAGAAGTAGCACTCTGGGATGCTGCAAATGTCAAGTTTGTTGCAGAATGAACAGGCGTTCTAGAGCGCACAAGAGAAAGAGACTGGTGGAGGAGCGGGAGATGGTAGACAGCAAATATTAATAAGGTTATCAGGGTTTCTTAGTGAGAACGAATGGAATTGAGGTTAGCAGAAGAAGGAGCACCTGGGTTTGGAGAGATGTCCCCAGCAACTAGTAGCAGGAGAATGGAGAGAGACAGCACATGGTTCAGTGATTTGTGAGATTGTCTAAATTGTTGCACAGAAGCACAAGATGGGTTAAGGTGGTTGAGGAAGATGAAGAGAGAATGGGAGCTGCACATAGGTGAGGGAAGGAGAAAGGGACTGATGTGAATAGATGTTACAGCAGGTAGGGATGGGCGATAATTTTTTAAATAAAGCGGCAAATAGAATAAAAACACATGCGGTTAACATGGTGGGACAATTGTCAAATGATATTAAAAACAGATTAAAAAAAGATTTTTGGTGTGGCTATTCAGCTGTCTTCAGCCCTGTCTAACTGCAATGTTTTTCTGCAGCATAATATAAATGATAATAATAATAGTCCTTTAATAGTCCCACAATGGGGAAATTCAGTGTGTTACAGCAGCAAAGATAAGCAAATACAAATACTACATGAACAGGAATGTTCCAAGGTGAGAGGCATTACATTGATAGTAGACAGACAGATAAGAAGTAGCAGAGGAGGGGGGATATAACAAGCAGAAAGATATTTCAGTTCTCTGTGTGTATTGATCTCCTCTTAGGTCGGTGTTGGTTGTACAACCTAACCGCGGTGGGGAGAGGAAAGACTTCCGATAGCGCTCCTTCTCACACTTAGGGTGGAGCAGTCGGTCACTGACAGTACTGCCCAGCGCGATCACGGTCTCATGCATGGGATGGGACTTCTTCTCCAGCATGGAGTTCACCACGGACAGTATCCTTCTGTCACTTACCACCTGCACTGGGTCCAGGGGGCTCCCCAGGACAGAGATGGCCCTTCTAATCAGCTTGTCAAGTTTCTTTCTGTCCCTGGTTTATATACTGCTCCCCCAGCAGGCCACTCCGAAGAAGATGGCTGATGCCACTACCGAGTTGAAGAAAGTCGTAAGACGTGTCCCCCGGATTCCAAAGGCTCTCAGCCTCCTAAGCAGGTAGAGCCTGCTGTGGCCCTTCCTGTACAGGACCTCCATGTGATCTGCCCAGTCCAGCTTATTATTAAGGAGCAAACCCAGTGTGATGAACCGACCCTCAGTTTTATATCTTTCTTGGAAGTGTGTTTTACTTGCTTAGGTCAGTCCTTCCCCCACTTGGAATGCGGTGCTTTAGTGGAGTCCACATTGCTGGACGATAGGCTTCACTGGTTTTATGTGTGTTCATTGGAGATGGCTTGCTATCGCCAGGCACTTTTATTATCCCTGGCCAGATGGGATGGGGGATAGCAAGCCTTAACTTCACCCTTCTCTCCAAGGGTTCTGCAAAGGTGGGAGAAGGGGGGCTGCCTGGGAGCAAGGGGTGGGTGGAGCACTAGCCATATGCAGTGGGCAGACCTGGATTCTGGGGTCATTCAGCAAAGAGGCAGTAAGGAGCTCTGATCTGGGAGAAGATGAGAGGGCCTGCCCTACTGAGGAATGCTTTGAGGGCCTAGCAGTGAGGCCTGAAGCCTTTCACTTGTTCTGGACAACATGTAGAAGGATTGTTTTATGCAACTTGCTTAAGCTTGCGCCCTAGGCCCAAAACTCTGCTGTGGCCTAGAGAAACGGACTAAGAGTCTATTGTGCTGAGCATGGAAGAGAGACAGCTAGGACAGGGCTGTGTGCTCAGGTATTTTTTTCTAATCTTTATTTCCTTTTATTTTGGTGTATTGTATCATTGCTCTTTTGCTTGTATGTTTATGCTTGATCATATTAATATTGTATATTTCTGTATATGCTATTAATCCATACCGACCCACTTGGGTTATTAAATATATAAAATTTATATCGCTCGTTTCGTTTTTATCCTATGACCCGGTCTACTCACGGTGTGTGAGTGGGAGGTTAAGAAAGAAGTTTGATCGCAGGCGTGCCAGGCGGCTGGGCGAGGCGATATTCTTCACACCCAGGTACTTATAGGTGTTCACAATCTTGATGCCCGTCCCCAGGATGTCCACTGGTTTAGGAGGGCATCTGCATTTACGGAAGTCCACCACCATCTCCTTGGTCTTCCCCGCGTTAATCTTCAGGTGGTTCCGTTGGCACCAGTCCACAAAATCCCGATTCAGTTCTCTGTACTCCCTGTCATCATCGTCTGTGATGAGACCTACTATTGCAGAGTCATTAGAATACTTCTGTAGGTAGCAGCTAGATAAGTTGCACCTAAAATCTGCAGTGTACAGTGTGAAGAGGAAAGGGGCAAGAACTGTACCCTGAGATGCCCCCGTATTACATATCACAGTATCTGACACACAGTCTCTGGCTCTCACATACTGAAGTCGATTTGTGAGGTAGTCTAGGATCCAGTTGGAGAGGTGGTGGTCCACTCCAGCAAGGCCCAGCTTGTCCCTCAGTAACCCCGGCTGTATGGTGTTAAAAGCACTGGAGAAGTCAAAGAACATTATTCTCACCATGTTTCCTGGTTTCTTCAGGTGAGACAGAGCCCTGTGCAGAAGGTGGATGATGGCATCATCTACCCCAATGCCCAGCCGATAAGCAAACTGGAGAGGGTCCATAGCGGGGCTCACTAGAGGGCGGAGATGTGTGAGAACCAATCTCTCTAAGATCTTCATCAAGTGGGATGTGAGTGCTACAGGTCTGTAGTCGTTGAGGTCCATAGGGTGAGGTTTCTTTGGAACTGGTACCACACAAGAAGATTTCCATAATTCAGGAACTATTTCCTGCCTCAGGCTCATATTAAACATGTATGTAATTATACCACACAGCTGGTTCCCACAAGTCTTAATTAGCCTTGCACTGATGTCATCTGGCCCTGCGGCTTTCCTCGCCTTGATCTTTTTCATCTCCTTCCTCACCTGGGCCCTTGTGAAGGTCAGACTGTGGTCAGATATAGACGGATTCCTGGATTTACTGGTCTGTTGGGGAGTAGCCGCATGGGGTGAAGTCATTGTGGTGGGGGGAACTGAAGGACATGCTGGGGTAGGAGGAGCTGGTGTGTGATCAAATCTGTTGAAGAATAGGTTTAGTTCATTAAGCCAATTAACATCTGCCTCAATCTGGCAGACAGACTGTTTATGACCCGAAATTGACTTAAGCCCCTCCCAGACCCCCCTTATGTCTTTCCTTTCCATTTGCTTTTCCATTTTTTCCTTATAACTGGCTTTTCCCTGCCTAATTTTGATGCCTCAGCAACTTTTGTACTTCCCTCAGCCCCTCCTTATCTCTTGTCCTGAATGCCATCTTTTTCTCCTTAAGTAGTGTTTTTATATCAGAATTAATCCATGGTTTGTTGTTGGAAAAGCACCTCACCACTTTTGTGGGTACTGTGTTGTCCACACAAAAATTAATATAGTCCGTTGCAGTGTGTGAGTCCTTCCATATCTTCTCCATAAGAATCCTGCAGAACTTCCCATGTGGTTGTGTCAAAACAATCCCTCAGAGCCTCCTCACTCTCCTTGGACCATATCCTCACTGTGCGGGTGACAGCTGGTTCTCTACGTACAAGTGGCTTGTACACAGGTCGGAGATGCACTAGGTTGTGATCCGATCTTCCCAGGGGCGGTAGGGCTGATGAGTTATATGCCTCCCTCGCGTTGGCAAAGAACAAGTCCAGTGTTTTGTTGTCTCTTGTGTGGCAGGTTACATACTGTGTGAAACTGGGCAGTGTGGATGATGGAGAGACATGGTTGAAATCACCCGACACAAGAAAGAGGGCCTGGGGGTGTCGTGACTGCAGTTGGCTCACCGTGGCTTGTAGGACCTCGCAGGTAGCATCAGCTTTCGCAGAGGGGGGGACATATGCAGCTATCACGATGACATGTGATAGTTCCCTTGGTAGATAGAAAGGTCTCATGCTCACAGCTAAAAGTTCAATGTCCTTACAGCAAGTTTGCTCCTTAATCACAATGTGCCTCGGATTACACCATCTATCATTCACAAATATTGCCAGCCCTCCTCCTTTCCTCTTACCTCTCTCCCTTGTCCTGTCCGCTCGAAGGAGTTTAAAACCATCCAAGGAGACAAGAGTGTCCGGAGTAACTTCAGTGAGCCTAGTCTCTGTAAGCAGCATCATGCTGCACACCTGAAATTCCTGATGATGCCTGGTGAGCGCCGTTAGTTCGTCCATCTTGTTTGCAAGAGATCTCACATTGCCCATAATGATGGAGGGGAGAGCTGGTCTGAAACGTCTCTTTTTAATCCTCTGCAGGACTCCGGCTCTACACCCCCTCCCCCTCCTTTTCCTTCTCCAGATGTCCTGGGGGATGTCTGGGCAAATGGTATACAGCCCTGATGTGTCTCTAAGCTGCAAAAGTTCCTCTCTGGAGTAGACAAAAGAATTGTCTGCAGACACAATAGTTCCCATTTGAAGTAGAACAAAACAGACAAAAAGTATCACAAAGGTCCAATTCCAAGTCTTCATGTGTTTCTTCATAGTTCAAAGTCCCTTAGTAGAGTGATAAAACAAGACAAAGAAAGAAAAATAAGAAAAAGACTCAGAGCTGCTGAAACAGGCTGCACTCCAGGATACATATGCTTAGATGTAGGACTAAATTAGCTCATAAAACAATGAATTAATTAAACTCAACACATGAACTAAAACTAGGCACAGAAAAATAAGAGACATGCAGGCCTACAAGCATCATAAAACAAAGGTTACAACTACAAAGATATCAGATGAGATAGGATGACGGGAGTAGCAGATATATCATGAGTTAAACTTTGAACAGATGAAGAGGAAGTTTCAGCAGACAGAGAGAGTATGAAGTATGAATTTGGTGAAATACTGGAATAGAGAGATGAATAAATATTCCTCTTAAAGAGGACCTTTCATGTCCTCACAGATCAGCGGTATTATATACCGTGTTAAAAATGACAGGGCGCTGTCAGCTTTGCCTGTATGCACCCAACTACCAGTGATATGGGTGCTGTTAGTCTCGGCACCCATATCCCTCCACTGTCAGAAGGACAGGCCTTACTGCGCAGCATCATCACTGGGCTGTGAGGAACTCCTCCCTCGCTGACAGTTTACAAGGCTATGGAAAATTACTGTTAGGGGGCATTACGCACAGCCTAGCAATGACGCTAGGCTGTAAGGTCTGCCCTTCTGACATTGTAGGGATATCAGTGCCGAAAATAATCTCTGGCATCCGGTAACATACAGGCAAAGATGACAGTGCACTGAATTCAGCACACTGTCAGCTTTCTATATATAATACCGTCAATCTGTGAGGACATGAAAGGCCCTCTTTAAGCCTAAATTCTGCTGTTCAATAATATGCCTTGGAGATTTATCAGTAACTTGCAAGATGGGTGTCATCATTTCCCATGTCAAACACATGTGTCACTACACAGTGTATAGTACTAAAATGGCAGTGTGATAGTATATAGGAACATGCCCCTATCCAGCAACAACCAGATACTCCCAGCAGTTTTGATCGGACCAAACACGAAGAGAAATGAAACTGCTATTATTATACTGTGTGGTCTCTTCAGACCCCAGAGTGTAATAAGTGGAGCCCCAGGGGAGGTGATCAAACATAAAAAAATAATGTTACTCACTTCTCCTGCGCTCCGGAGCAACACCCTTACTTCTGCCTGAAGTAAGAGACCACTGATACACATAATGACGGCGACGTGACCCCTGAGACCCAATCAGCGGTTTTTGACTTCAGACAAAAGTGTGAAGAAAACAGAGCCGCTCCAGAGTGCAGGGAAGGTGAGTAACATTGTTTTTTTTATATTTGTCACCTCTTTTGGCCCTCCACTTATTATACTCTGGGGTCTGAAGAGACCCCACAGTATAATAATAGCTAGTGAGTGGTGAAAATTTGTTGGAATATTATACTGTGTGGAGGGGCCACTATGGGACATAATACCATGTGCAGGGGCCGATATGGGACATAATACCGTGTGCAGGGGCCACTATGGGGCATAATATGTGCAGGGGTCACTATGGGACATTCTTCTGTATAACAGTGTGTTTTTGCACACAAAATGCAGGCAGTTTTTATTTCTGCAAAAACACACCATGTGAACGCAGTAAACGTTCCAGTGGCCTAAGAATATAGCTGCATCCAGATACATAGTGTTTTTCTACCATAAGGATGCTGCCATACAGTGCTCCTGGACACATACATTTACCACTAATTGGGGGCTGCACATGTACTTTCATTGCTTCTAATGGAAAAGTACAGGTGCATCCCAGGAAATAGCAGTAAACGCTTGTGACCTGAAGCATCTTGTGGAAGCACTTCTGTGTTATGGTTTGTGGTATATGACTTTGGTATAGGGGTTGTCAGCAGTGGCGTAACTAGGAATGGCTGGGCCCCAAGGAGAACATTTGACATGGACCCCCCCACCCCCGCAAAAACCGCATTCCCCACATTCCTGCACACACTATTATGCCCCATAGTGGCCCCTACACACACTATTATGCCCCATAGTGGCCCCTGCAAACACTATTATGCCCCATAGTGTCCCCTGAACACACTATTATGCCCCATAGTGGCCCCTGCACTCACTATTATGCCCCATAGTGGCCCCTGAACACACTATTATGCCCCATAGTGGCCCCTGCACACACTATTATGCTCCATAGTGGCCCCTTCACACAGTATTATGCCCCATTGTAGACCACCCATGAACAATTAATATCTCCTTCCCTTCCGACGCGTTTCGCATCCAAAACATGGATGCTCTTCAGGGGATTGTTAGAAGATCAATTGAAATGACCAAGCATAGTAGAGCCCTGTCCCGAGTGCAGGGGAGCTCCTGATGGTCTCACAGCTCCTCCCTCATCTGGAACGGGTAAGAGCGTTCCAATTATTTTCAGATTTTTATACCATCCAATCATTGGGGTTAATTATATTTTAGATGATTATTAAATGTTAAGTTTTATTTGTCATATAATTGTGGATCTTTGCTTGCTTGTAAGTTCTAAACCTACCTACAAATATATTTAAAAGGAATAGACTGAAAAAGTTCATCATGTAAGACCAATCATATCTATGGAAGCATTAAGGGATATTTTATGCACACAGCTGGTGTTAAAGGGGGACCCCTGCAAATCTGTGGTTAAGGGACAGCGCAGCTTCCAGTAATGTTTAAATGCAGGGAGCCACACAGTTCAAAAACCAAACCGTTGATATTGGCAGGTTTTATTACTGCAACTCTGTCCCATAGATTTCAGTGGGGCAGCTCTGCAGTGCCTGAAGCCGTCACTATGGTTTGTACAGCAAGTGAGCAGCGTGGCTGCCAGCATGTAAACATTACTGGGAGCCGCACTCGGCCATTTCGGATCCTCGTAGATCTAATATTGATGACCTATCCTAAGGATAGGCTATCAGTATTAGAAACTCAATAACCACTTTAACCATATGAAATAACTGCATTCAAAATGCAGTCAAATACCATTCATAACAAGCCAAAGCACTCAAAAATAAATAATAAGAGGCCTCATGCACACAGCAGTGTATGTACAGTGGTACAGAGATTGTAAGGTCAATGGGCACCATATGATAGAGCTATTCTCTCCTTGAAGTAATGGTTAGTCATTGGTTTTTGTGATTGTATTGCAAACATGGTAACTAATAGGGCTGAACTTATTGCCGTCACTTTTGTAAAAACAGCTGCTTAAAAAGATAGCTTTTATGTCATTATGCAAGTGTTTCCCAACCAAGGTTCCTTATGAATTATAAGGATTACAATAAAAGTCAGCCACTCGCACAAGTGCATTTGGAAAGAGGTTATCTGGTAAGTCTTAATAAGACTTTACCATTCCATCCAAAAATGCTTTAATGCTACTTAAAAAGGCTTACAACCTCTATTATATGCTAAGCTGTGGTATTTTGCTAGTAGCTGAGAAATTCATACCTCCATCCAGCAAGGTGCACGTGGCACGACCTCACTTAATACCTGTGATAACAATACAGCAATTTGCAGCTCTTATGACTGTTGCTTCCTTGGAATGTTGCTCCTCTGCATTCTTCTAAGGTGGGCCAAGCCTGCTGGTGTCACAATGCTTCAGGGACTTTGAGTCTTTGATCTATGAAGTGACTTAGTACTCTTTGAAAGCAACAGTTTCTTGTGATAGCTTCCAGGCATACTTCAACCACTGAGAAAGTTAGCCACTGTAAGGGACTCTCAAAATTAACACACATGTCATTTGACTCTGATCTTGTACATCATTAGAGTCCACATAGAAGTGGTACTATAGCGGTAGAAGTACCAGGGTTACAAAAGACTAAGCCAGTCAATAGGTTTATAAATGTCATATCACATCAGCAAAACCAATTAAGTAAATAGTGGTCGTGGATGATCCTCTGTATATTTTTGTGATCTATTATTTGATGCAGGATCTTAGAACTAATAGGCAGTTTATCATGCAGTAGTTCTGGGTAATTATGACCAAAATTACGATTAATGAAACATTTTAACTCAATTGCAATTAATTAACAATTATTTTAGGACATCCTGTGTGACAGGATGGCATGGATGCAAAATAATTGAAATAATCGATGTGAGCAAGTTCTCATCAGTTAATTGAACTGACTTTCAACGTTGGTTATTTTGTGATTATTTGCCCAGCCCTAATATGCAGTCTCTTAATTTATATACTTCCTATGTTTACATGGATACCTGTACTATATTGGATATTGATGTGCTATGGCTTTACATTAGTCTATTCTCTTGTTCTTATGCTGTCAGTATAATTGTATATTTGCTATATACTGTATATTCTTATTATGCAGAAAATTTGTAACTTTGACATGGTGTGAATAAGCTTTGGGAGAACTGAAATATTGTCTGTGAAGCAATTTCTACTATGTGTTGAATTATGAAATAACCAGAACTTTATTTGCATCATATATGAAATGCCAGGGTTTTCTGCAGTATACCGCTGGAGTAGTCTCACTTTAGTGACAGCTGACCTGGATGAGTCAAGAGACAGCAATACATGACACAAAAGGGACAGACAAAAACATGAAGAAGACAAGCTGAGGTCAGGGTAGGCTGAGTTCATTTGTGATGGTACAACTGGCAGACATCTGGACAGGCAGCACAGGTTCCAATATTGCAATCAAGAAGTGGTTAGAACATGTAGAACATGCATAGATTCTTGTATACAGGCAATGGTAAGAAAATGGGAAAACGAATAAAAGCTATGCAAACACCTTGGCAGAGGCACTAGGAACCAAATTGCTCAGATGCCTTCCCATGGGGGACGGTGCCTTATATAAGCCAGGGGTATGGACTGAGAAAGTAATATTGGGTGCATGCTGGTCCTTTAAGAAAGAGTCAGAGCTGGCAAGCCCTATGCAGAGAGGAAGAAGCTGGAGGCAGAAACAGAGACATCAGTGGGAAGAGGTGGAAAGTAACTTCAGTGGGCACTGGCACTACAAGAGATTTACCTCAGGAAATCTTCCTGATGGTACCATCAGTGAAAGGCTCAGAGGCAATGTGTATAGAGTCATTTTATGTTCCCGTAATCAGTGTAGAGTGTGTTTAGGGTGAGGATACAAAATGTGTCTGTAGCCCCACCCATTCGCAGTGGCCAAAGGATGCCTGCTACTGTGAGAAAAGTTTTTCCCGCCATTGGTCACTGCAGTTGGGCACGCTTAGGACGATGGTGTTGGATGTAGCCTGTGGTGCGTCATGTGTCCTCCCTCTCAACTTTGTAATAAAAACGGCTTATCAATTTAATAAGAAACAAAATATGTTTCTGCACACCAAATAGAGAAAATACAATCTAAAATATTGTAATACCAACAATCATGAAAGTAAAGATTTTCGAAAATTTGTACAGAAATTAATAATATGTCTTTTTACAGAAAAAAATACGTCAATAAGAGATATAGAAAGAAATGAAAACATTCTGACAAGTCCAAATACACCAGCTTTATTGAAGGTATTTGTTGGTTGGTAAAAATGTTTTGCAAATGACTCAGAATGAGGTCAAAATAAAAGCAATATTCACCACTCCCTCACTACTCGGTTGATCTATACTTCCTGGTCTTTGGTATTGAAATTACATCTCAATCCACACGTACATCCAGACATGTATTTCTGTGTTTGAGTACACCCAAAGTTTATTTTAGAAAAAAAATTGTCCTGCTAGGAAATAATATATACTGTAGTTCATGAAATACCTACTTTTTGATTTTCTACAGTGTTTCTACATTTTTCTATATTTTCTACATCAAGTCATGGAGAAAATTGGTTTCTTTCACAAGTTTAACAGCTGATGCTATCTCCTTCCAAAAACATAGATAACAGCTGATGTGGTCTCATCACACTGCCAGTCAGCCACTAAGGTGCCTCTCCAGTTTAAGCTTGTTGTTTAACCTTTTCCATAATAGTTACTTTCTGACATGACTAACGCCTGCCAAGAGAATGATTTGATGTCCAGCATTGCCACTCCCTCCCGCAAGAAAACTTGAGTGCTTGATGCTACTTCTAAGTCCAGTTATTTTTAACCAATAGGTACATAATCCCTGTATCTTGTTGTTCTGAAATTGTAGGCATTATCACAGCTGAGCACTGTATAACTGCTTGCCCACAGCTGTCACTATGGATTAGCAGGAAGGTTTAGTTATTTTTACAAGCTGTGATTGGATTGTATTACATTAAAACAGGAACACACAAAATCTGCTGTGATCAATAATTGGTTAAAACTAATTGTGAGACATGCCTTTAGTCTATCAGTCACGGAGTTAAAGCTTACCACTTATCATTGCAAAGGTAAAAAAATGACAATCACTCCTTGGGGCATATTCGCATGATAGAAAATGGATATGTGACAGCCGTAAAAAAAAACCGGATACGCTCTCTGTCCGTTTTCACGGACAACAAATAGAAAACGATGGATTTGTTTTTAACTGATGTAAAACAGTTTTACGTCTGTTAAAAATGGATTAGTGGGTTGAGTCAAAAAAGAAGGACCAATGAGATTTATCCAATAACTGATGAATGATGACACTTGATCATCAAAAATGGAAAAACAGAACAGATGCAAAATGGACATGTACAGTGCTGGCCAAAAGTATTGGCACCCCTGCAATTCTGTCAGATAATACTCAATGTCTTCCAGAAAATGATTGCAATCACAAATGCTTTGGTAATAATATCTTCATTTATTTTGCTTGCAATGAAAAGACACAAAAGAGAATGAAAAAAAAAGTGAAATCATTGATCATTTTACACAAAACTCCAAAAATGGGCCGGACAAAAGTATTGGCACCCTCAGCCTAATACTTGGTAGCACAACCTTTAGACAAAATAACTGCGAACAACCGCTTCCGGTAACCATCAATGAGTTTCTTACAATGCTCTGCTGGAATTTCAGACCATTCTTCTTTGGCAAATTTCTCCAGGTCCCTGAGATTTGAAGGTCCCTTCTCCAAACTGCCATTCTGAGATCTCTCCACAGGTGTTCTATGGGATTCAGGTCTGGACTCATTGCTGGCCACTTTAGAAGTCTCCAGTGCTTTCTCTCAAAACTAGTGCTTTTTGAAGTGTGTTTTGGGTCATTGTCCTGCTGGAAGACCCATGACCTCTGAGGGAGACCCAGCTTTCTCACACTGGGCCCTACATTATGCTGCAAAATTTGTTGGTAGTCTTCAGACTTCATAATGCCATGCACACGGTCAAGCAGTCCAGTGCCAGAGGCAGCAAAGCAACCCCAAAACATCAGGGAACCTCCGCCATGTTTGACTGTAGGGACCGTGTTCTTTTATTTGAAGGCCTCTTTTTTTTTCCTGTAAACTCTATGTTGATGCCTTTTCCCAAAAAGCTCTACTTTTGTCTCATCTGATCAGAGAACATTCTTCCAAAAAGTTTTTGGCTTTCTCAGGTAAGTTTTGGCAAACTCCAGCCTGGCTTTTTTATGTCTCTGGGTCAGAAGTGGGGTCTTCCTGGGTATCCTACCATAGAGTCCCTTTTCATTCAGACGCCGACGGATAGTACGGGTTGACACTGTTGTACCCTCGGACTGCAGGGCAGTTAGAACTTGTTTGGATGTTAGTCGAGGTTCTTTAGCCACCATCCGCACAATCTTTTGTTGAAATCTCTCGTCAATTTTTCTTTTCAGTCCACATCTAGGGAGGTTAGCCACAGTGCCATGGGCTTTAAACTTCTTGATGACACTGCGCACGGTAGACATAGGAACATTCAGGTCTTTGGAGATGGACTTGTAGCCTTGAGATTGCTCATGCTTCCTCACAATTTTGCTTCTCAAGTCCTCAGACAGTTCTTTGGTCTTCTTTCTTTTCTCCATGCTCAATGTGGTACACACAAGGACACAGGACAGAGGTTGAGTCAACTTTAATCCATTTCAACTGGCTGCAAGTGTGATTTAGTTATTGCCACCACCTGTTATGTGCCACAGGTAAGTAACAGGTGCTGTTAATTACACAAATTAGAGAAGCATCACATGATTTTTCAAAGGGTGCCAATACTTTTGTCCACCCCCTTTTTTATGTTTGGTGTGGAATTATATCCAATTTGGCTTTTTGACAATTCGTTTTGTGGTTTTCCATTGAAGACAAATTAAATGAAGATATTATTACCAAAGCATTTGTGATTGCAATCATTTTCTGGAAGAAATTGAGTATTATCTGACAGAATTGCAGGGGTGCCAATACTTTTGGCCAGCACTGTACGCCCATATTTAACAGTTTTTAGATCCATCAAAAATGTCACTGTTGTAACACCCCTTTGTGCTGACCTCTGTAGGCAGGGTGTGTTGTAGTTCTCACCTGACTATGGCCTCCACCCGAATCTTGCTAGGAGCTCTTTAGGAATTCAGTAGGGTCTTCCTCTTCTGCTAGGGGTCGACTCGGGAAACCCTCACCTAAGCTCAGTACACACTCACAAATGTTGAGGGTAAAAATACTTAACCGGTTTATTATGGGAAGGGTAAACAAGGGCAAACTTAATAAAATGCAAATAGAGAAAGGTTTCAGTAATTCACATGACAATGCACAGGAACATCCTATAGTATTAACCCCTAGTGGGAATGGACTATGTGCCAGGCCTGGTGGGTGTAATAAACTATAGGGAATAGCACAGGGTTAAGATAGTGACCCACAGATGATAGTCATCACACACATGCAATCATACTGCAGGTAACAGCTTGCACTCCTAAAAAACAGCACACAATGCAGAATTACTAATGGCTGCAGCAATAAACAGAACAGTCCATCCGTTGGGGTCCAGTTGCCGCGGACGATAGCACGCATTCAGGAAATGTTGGTGCACTATAAACACGGCAGGTCTTTTCTACCACAGTTCTCATAAACTTTCTAACAGCAGTACAGCAAATTCCAGCAAAGTCTACTCACTAACTCTTGCAGGGAATCTGGTGCCAGCCTGGAATCTCACTGGGTGCTGCCGCTTTCAGATGAGAGGATACTAATGGAGTATGAGGCAGGAGTCTTCTTGGATGCAGCCCTGGATACCTTTTGGGAGTCTGGTCAATCTGGACAGGTGGTGCTGCTGCTGCAGGGATGCTGTTTCTTCCCTCAGAGTGAGCTGGTGGGCTGGCAGGACTGTCTCTATGTCCTGGGTTACCTAGTGCCAAGCTATGTGCGCCCTGGTAGTTGCTGGAAGAAAGTTTCTCTGCAGTCCATGTGGCTGTCCTCTCTCTTTCCTGTGCAGTCCTTTCCCATAATTCCCTGCTCAGCCAATCTGTCCCTTTCTCTGATACTCCTCCCCCCGGAGTAAGGGGTGTAGGGAAATGTAATCCACTGTCCCTCAGCATAAAATGGCTGATGTCTTCAGTAACGGGTTCTGGCTTGGCATTAACTGCAGCATCTGCTGTATGCAAAGTGCTCCTTGCAGGGGTTACACTGTCATGTGCATAAGATTAGACGTAGTACAGATAGAATTATTGGGGAAATTTATTTAGACTCATTTTTCCTACACTAGGCTTAGTAAAGTTCCTGAATGGAGTAAGGCAATCTTGAATTGTTAAGAGACTCCAGCCGTGAAAAAGAATAGAAATCTACAACAGTCAGGAACTGGCATAGAATTCCTATGTAACTCATACCAGTTTTCTGGCTTGAGTTTTAATAAATATGTTGGGCAGAGTCATCCTCTCCTCAGCCATCCACACTCCCTCTTTTGCAAATAGTGGCGATCATGGCGCAGAACAAGAGATGTTTTGCAACTTTGGCACAGGAAGTTCCATGTGCCAAAGATGCACCATAATTACACCCATCTAGACCAGAAAACTGGAGTAGATGGTTTAATAAATTCCCTCCAGTGTGTGTACTTTGCATGCTTTGGGCCCTTTTACTCCTCTCTGCTGGTTTTTGTTAATGTGCATTTTTTCTGCTTAATAGGCTGGCTCTTTCTGGCATAATGTAAGAGCTGTGCTGTGTATGTTGAGCTAATCAGATGTTCCCCTGCTGTTCCCTGTTTCCCACTCATGCTGTTTCATTGATATAATAAGTAAGAAAGTGTAGCTGCATTCTTGGTCTTCTACTTAAACGGTCACTAACTTTGCATAATTCTATGATCTATAAATATAAACAAAACTTATATCCAATAAAAAATGCTTCTTTCTTCACATATCAGGTTCATATCCTCCTCCCTCATAACCTCTTCACTTACTCTGAAATCTCTGCTGCATACATCTTTGTCGCACAATGGTCTGTCAGCTCACAACAGTATCCCATTACAGCTGGCCACAGAAGTCTATGGAAAGGAGAGTGGGTGAAGGAGTAGAAGTCGAGTAAGAAAGAAGTAAAGACACAGGCAAACAGAGGCTTCTGGAGTTAAAAGTAAGTTTTCTTTTGTTTGCGAAGGACAGCAGTGTTAATGTAAAAGGAAAATCATGCAACAATAATATAATTTGAACAAAAATAAAATACAATAATAAAATACAATACTTCAGAGCATCTTTATATTGCATACAATAGGTGTGACTGTCTCAGTGCAAAAAGACCCCCTGTGTTGCTTCATATGCAATGTGTTTTAATATCGGAGCTGTGTCAAAGTGATTATTTTGTGCCCCCCCCTTCCCCATCTAGAAACATCTCCCAAACCCTTTCTCCCAGGACCCCCCTTCTCCAGTAATAATCCACAGAAAACAAGGCCAAAGTCAAGTGGAGGAACCCTTTTGCTCCTACTTTTCCTAATCACAATTTAAATTTCTCCAAGGTCCCTCTTATGGTACCAGCTGGTGAATTAGAAGGGCTATATCAACTCAGTTATTTCCTGTTGGGAGTGGTGTGTTACAAGAAACTCCTACTATTTCATAAATAATTTTTTGTCCCCCCCTTTTGTAAGCCGTGACAGGGGTGGGCTCACCAGAATACAGTGAAGTCACAGACGAGAAGGACGACCCAATACCAGTTCAGAGAAAACATACTTTACTAAGACCACACAGAATTTCACACACACTCGTCTGGTTAGCCGAGACCCCTGTGCTGAATAATCTGGTAGGCTCTATATGTCCAAACTACCTTACTATAGTTTGCCTACCGACGGGCCCTTCTAGGATAGCCGCCCAAAATTACCTATTAATACCTCTGATAAAGAAGGGAGACTTTTGTGTATACAGTAATGCCGGCTTACCGTTGATGCAGCACGGGGTCTAACAAACTTATAGAAAAGTTTAAACCCAGACCTTCCTGTTCCCCCCTAATATCAATATCTAGTCCTGAGCAAGTGGAAACTGGCAACTTGATGAACTTGATAATATTTCAGGTTAGGTTGCAACAGGTGAAGAATCCAGAGTCCTTAATAATGCAAACAATAATTAATTGATGCTGTCTATAACTGATGACAACAGGCCGAACTGAGTGTCTGTCAATAGAAAGTGCTAACACCCTAATACCATACTTTGGCGCCAAAGCTAACTGTTGTTGCGTGCACGTTGTAGACCACATCTGCGTGGCGAACCAGAGCTCAGGCTTACTGACCCGGGTCGTTGACCTTTCCGGCTGAAACAGCTTCTGATGATGCAGGGTCTCCTCCACTGTGAGCAGCACTGCCTCTGGACTGTCATACGTTCAGTTGCAGTTCCCGATGCGGCTCCTCACAAGGCCCGGCTTTCATTGCTCCCCAGCGGCACTCTCCTGCGCGATCTTCTCCCATCTAAGGTGAGGAGTGTAGAAGAGGTCGTCTCTGTTCACCCCGAGCTGTTCTCGGTTCTGGCAGAATGTTCTCCAGAGCTGTTGGCGACAGATCCTATGCCAGCATCTCTGCCTTTCACAGATGCTTGGAGACTAACCAACTAACATGGCCACATCAGAGCTTCCTGTGAAGCACTTCCTCCTACCAACAAGTCTAACAAAGTCTGTGGAGGAACAGCAGGGGGGGAAACAGTGGCATCTTGCGGCCAAAGGGCAATACTGCGGGCAGTAGTCTATACAATATAATGTAATCAGCATATATTGTGCAACTATATACAATGGTACTCATTCAGGATATACAGGTTGTCAAACATGGGCAAGTGTGGTGTATTTGCCTGCCTCTCACACTTCCTTTGTGTCTCTCTATAGCTCAAATGTGTCTATAGCTAGTAGTTAAAGTTAGTTAATTTAAGTAGGTCTATTAACATTGTAGGATGTGAGTTGCTTTTATCCAACCATTTATTAACAATGTACTATGTGTGGCACTCCCCTCTGTCTGCAAGCTGCTTCATCCCTGTCATGAGAGGTCAATTTGGGTTACATGATGAAAGAGCATTGTTTGTAGCTCAACATGTAAAGAGAAACGCCATTTCCTTTTTTTTTTTCAAATTCGTTTAATTCATTTTCAAATCTTTTCAAAACAAAACTGTAAACATAGGAACTCTCTTTACCTACTTTCGAGATCACACCTGAAATAGTTCTGCTCTCACTACCCTCTACTCACTGTCACTCAACCCGATCCAATCTTACCACCCTCCTGCTGTCGGCTGCTAGTTCTCTCATCCCTATTAGATGGCTGCAAACTGCACCTCCAACCAAGAATGACTGGGTAGCAAAAGTCAACCAGATTTCCCGCTTTGAGGAACTCTTCATTTGGAAGAATAGGAAGCATGACCGTTTCCTCAAAACTTGGTCACCATGGAGAAACTTACAACTGTGAGTCCGGTTCTACCCCCCTCTCTTTTTCCACATTTTTCCTGATTCCTTTCTCTCCCTCACCCCCCTTCTTTCTAAACCTTTCCTTACTAACAATTAACACCTTCTATCCCTCTCTCTTATTTCTTGCCTTCTGTCTCTCTCTCTTTCTATACTAGTATCAGCAATCACAATTTGACTATGCTTACCGTCTAAGTCGACTGCTTTATTTCAAGAAGGGCTCATTCCATGCTGTACTTTAAACTGTTGTACCATCACTTGCACTGGATTTTCAGCATCATTTCACTGTTAATATGCTCTTGTGTTTATATAAAAATCTGAATTAAAAAAACAAACAAAAACTGTAAACATAGGGAGATGCAGCTTCCCAACAAAGACAAAACCAAAACATTACAGAGACCAAGTAGGGAGGGGAGAGAAAAGAAGGAAAAGAAAGGGATGAGTGGAGGGGGTCATGAGAGGAGCAGAGAACCAGGGCAGTGAACCACATTATAAACTGAAAAATGAGACCTCTAGTTTCCACAAATTAGCGGCAACAGATTGCAAACCAAAACCTCAAAACATAAGATAGGAACACACACAACATGGTAGGCTAAAGTAGATACTACACACAATGGTAGTTGTCGTAGTACTGAAAAGAGCCCCAGGTGTGGGTAAAACTTTCCCGAAGTTCTGGAGTGTGGGCGATGAAGCCCTCCATTCTATAGAGGAGGGATACGTCAGCGAACCATTCCACAACAGTTGGCTGGCTAGCTTTTCCAGCGCTTGGGTAGTATATTTTTTTCTGCAGGAGAAAGCTGGGAAGGGTGCATTTTTACTTTTTTATAGATAATAAACAAGACCAGCGCTTATAATCTAATAGATCTAATAGCTCAACAGAAAAAGGATAAGCAGTCTCATAATATACCAAAATTACTACAAAAACGGGAACCCAAGATCCAATGACACAAAAATCCAATAATTGACAAATAAAATTAATTATAATAAATTAAAAACACAAAGGACATTGTGACACAAATGGGTAATAAATAATTACACCAAATTCACAATTTCATCATATAAATACAATAAATAATCCACTAATCCCAAATACTACATCCAATAAATGTACAAAATCAAAAACAAACCCCAAAATAGATATATGTAAGCCCATCAAAATTGCATAATTCATATACCAAAAAATATATATACTCAAATAATTGAAATGATTATATCCATTAATTATAAAAAAAAATCAAATCCTAAAGCGTAGCCCATACATAAATGCATATAATTCTGATTATTGGTTATTGTATTTGGGACTGATTATTGGATTTTTGTATCACTGGTCTAATAGTTTCTGGTTTGCAGCTAGGAGATCGCAAAAAAACTGATGGTGAAAGTGCGCGTTTGTGAGTGGTTCGAGAGAGGATACCCTTTCGTGTGCTCTGGTGAAGGCGATTGTCCATTCACGATTCAGGTGTGAGCCGTGGATAACAAGGATCCCCCTAAGGATGCATTTGAGGGCTTCCCATATAATGGAGTCTAAGGTGGGATAAGTTGTATAATCTATTTTAAAATGGTTAAGCTCAGCAGCCACCTCCCAGATGCAGGTGTCATCCAATAATAAAGATTCATTTAATTGCAATGACCAAACGGGTCTGGCAAGGGAAGGAACAAATAATGCATAGTAAACAGGTGCAAGGTCTGGAGCAGACTATAATAACTTCTATGGCAGTTTTCTAGGCATGCTCTGTGACATGTGCAGATGCTTAAACAGGAACCACTGTAAGCAGAAACAAATATGCATAAACATATTTTAACAACCCTTTTCAGGCGTTTCTCCCATACCAATTAGGATTGTTCCTGTGAATGTAAACATCTACAGTCTTTGATCCTACATAAGTTCTCCCAATTAATGCGACATATGCAAGTGACTTGCAACCTCATCATTATTGTCAAGCTGCTTATGATGAGAGATGGTGTTTCTCTTAAGTATATCCACACTGAATGTAGTGTAATGAAGCACAGTGCACTCATTATCCCACTCATATACCATATAGAAAAATAATGGAAAGTTATTCACCCCCAAACAGGCTTTGCAGAGCACAGTTATTGGACATTATAAGGAAGACTTGTAAGAGGCTCGTTCATGTACTTGCATTGTATTATGCATTTTAAAATCTATTTTTAAGCAAGTTTAGACAAAGGTAAACAATACCATTTGATATCATAATTAAAGGTTATGTGCTCCTTTGCAATGATTTGCTTCCTAAATAAAATATTAATAAATATTCTAGGTAGTCTTCATTAAAAGTTACATTTTTTGCTGTGGAGTCTGTGCAACACCTATATAAAGCTGGTTGTGTTGTTTCTAATATAGTTGCCACAGCACATTGCTCCTGGCTGCTGTTGGCTCAGAGCTGTTTTATCTCCTTTATTTAGAAACTACTCTCTCTGCTCTGGAAGAGTTGGGTCGGTGAAAACAGAGATGTGTTTCTGATTTGTCAATTAGTAGAGCATGCTCTATTTTTCACAGATCATAGGCATCACTTGCCCGTGAACATTGTTAGTCGGAATAGGGTCTTAGGGAATGTATCAGTGCATACAGAAGGGAAAAGCAGTATAAGTATGAAGATGTTATAGTACATGGAAACTAATAAAGACAGCAATAACAATAATAATAATGATAATTCATAATAATGATTTTAATTATATAGCGCCAACATATTCTGCAGCACTTTACAAATGGATACACGATAACATGTGTGACATGTATTACTGGGAGGAACTTGTCCACTCAAGCCATATGTGTGAGTTGTAATGAACATTGCAGCCTGAAGCTTAGTGCAATGTTTTGAACTCTAAGCATAACAATATATTGATAGCTAGAGTGTTCCCTTAATTTATTACAAATGAGATTTAATCATCAACATCATCATTTCCGTCTTCTTCTGATTATATACCTTTAGGCTGCATTCACAGATTGGGGCAAATTCATCATTCCCTCTATGCCAGAAAACTGCCACGTTGTGCAAATGTGGGTGGAGCAGGCAGAGATTTATTATAACTCACGCCAGTTTTCTAACGTGAGTTACAATGGAAATCCTTGCCAGTTCTGGCATAGATTTCTATTCTGGCGCAGGGCTGGCAGACAGATTTATGATGAGGCCGCAACCTCTTCATAAATCTCCCATGCTCTGCATCAGTTGGGCCAAGATATGACAGTCTTAATAAATTTGCCCCATAGTTTCTTTTTTATAAGAACTACATACTTTTCTAATTGCAGTAATGCCTGACACGTTACTATGCATTTCACCTAAATGCTAATGGCCATCAAATTGAAAACCTCTGGTTTACTGACCTAGTAAATTAAGAAGTAGCTATTGCATGGCATTGAAAACATTAAAGCATATTGCCAATTAAAAATAAATAAATAAAAAACACAAATGAATAGGGCAGGTGAATATACTTTGTAATATATTTTATTAAAGAAATATGCTTCTGCCTGCATTCATCAGGTTAGGTTACTTTTTACATAGAGGTCTATGGAGAGGGGAGAAGAAAGCTGCTGAAAAAGACACAATTATTGTGTGCATTGTGAGAGAGAGAACTCTGTATCTTCAAGATAATATTCTACCACTGGCAAACTGAGGTAATAAAACAATTAACAGCTTAATAAGTGAAGAAGGAAACCTATTTCTTTACTTTATCCATATTTCTGATAAAGATATATTGCAAAGTTTCTTATATTCACCTGTACTGTACATTTATGAAACATTGTTTTATAATTTGAAGTATGATTTAAAGCATGCTGTTTTTATGAGTAGCCATTTTTTTAGTTCCTCTTAATTTACAAAGTATATTTTTGACAAGACATGCTTATAAATAAATACATTTGCTAATCCAATAAAGGGGCATGAGTCACCATGAAGCGGACAGGGAAGTATCTAATGTAATAGGGCAGCAAAGATATACAGAAATGATGAATCTCAAATTGTCTTATTGCTGTTTCTCCTGAATCTTTAATCGGAATACTGTTGCTTTGAACTGAAATAGAATGCATTAGCTTTGTAAATTGAAATCAAAGGACATTAATATGTGTTTTATGTCTTATCATTCTTGACGAGGTTTTGTTATATTTATTTGCATTATTTCAGTGTTGCCAGAAATGTTCTGTGTCTTCAGTTCATTTAATTCAGCTAATTTGGACTTTTTAGATCATGATAATAAATAGTTCTGAGGAAATACTTTTAGCCATTTGCGTAATCATTTTACTTAATACCTTGAATTTGCAGAAATACACACATGGACAAAATTGTTGGTACCCTTCATTTAATGAAAGAAAAACCCACAATGGTCACAGAAATAACTTGAATCTGACAAAAGTAATAATATATAAAAATTCTATGAAAATGAACAAATGAAAGTCACACATAGCTTTTCAACCATGCTTCAACAGAATTTTTTTAAAAAGAAAACTCATGAAACAGGCCTGGACAGAAATGATGGTACCCTTAACTTAATATTTTGTTGCACAACCTTTTGAGGCAATCACTGCAATCAAACGATTCCTGTAACTGTCAATGAGACTTCTGCACCTCTCAACAGGTATTTTGGCCCACTCCTCATGAGCAAACTGCTCCAGTTGTCTCGAGTTTGAAGGGTGCCTTTTCCAGATGGCATATTTCAGCTCCTTCCAAAGATGCTCAATAGGATTTAGGTCAGGGCTCATAGAAGGCCACTTCAGAATAGTCCAATGTTTTCCTCTTAGCCATTCTTGGGTGTTTTTAGCTGTGTGTTTTGGGTCATTATCCTGTTCCAAGACCCATGACCTGCGACTGAGACCAAGCTTTCTGACACTGGGCAGCACATTTCTCTCTAGAATCCCTTGATAGTCATGAGATATAATTTGTACCCTGCACAGATTCAAGACACCCTGTGCCAGATGCAGCAAAGCAGCCCTAGAACATAACAGAGCCTCCTCCACGGTTCATAGTAGGGACAGTGTTCTTTTCAAGATATGCTTCATTTTTCCGTCTGTGAACATAGAGCTGATGTGCCTTGCCAAAAATTTTGATTTTTGTCTCATCTGTCCATAGGACATTCTCCCAGAAGCTTTGTGGCTTGTCAACATGTACGTAGTTTGGCAAATTCCAATCTGGCTCTTTTATGATTTGTTTTCAACAATGGTGTCCTCCTTGGTCGTCTCCCATGAAGTCCACTTTGGCTCAAACAATGATGGATGGTGCAATCTGACACTGATGTTCCTTGAGCTTGAAGTTCACCTTTAATCTCTTTAGAAGTTTTTCTGGGCTCTTTTGTTACCATTCGTATTATCCTTCTCTTTGATTTGTCATCAGTTTTCCTCCTGCGTCCACGTCTGAATAATATGTGCAACTGTAGTCACAGGAACATCAAGCTGCTTGGAGATGGTCTTATAACCTTTACCTTTAACATGCTTGTCTATAATTTTCTTTCTAAGCTCCTGAGACAACTCTTTCCTTCGCTTCCTCTGGTCCATGTTGAGTGTGGTACTCACCATGTCACCAATCAGCACAGTGAGTATCTGTAGCCCTATATACAGGCCCACTGACTGATTACAAGATTGTAGACACCTGTGATGAGTACCATCATTTCTGTCCAGACCTGTTTCATGAGTTTTCTTTTTTTAAAAATATTCTGTTGAAGAATAGTTGAAAAGCAATGTCTTACTTTCATTTGTTCATTTTCATAGAATTTTTATATATTATTACTTTAGTCAGACTCAAGTTATTTCTGTGACCATTGTGGGTTTTTCTTTCATTAAACGAAGGGTACCAACAATTTTGTCCACGTGTGTATGTCACCTAAAATAGCACAGACATATTGTATTTTTGTGGAATAAATTATATTAATGTGAATAAGTTCTCGTGCATTTTGTGAATAAGTCTCTTGTAACTGTAGCATACCATACTATAACTTTGTATACTACTGATTTCATACAGTTTTTCTCTTAGGGTCTATATAAATCTGACAATAGAAATGGAGACTTGCCTCATTGGTTATGAAATTAGTGTGTCATAAGAAAGTTCTAATGACTCAGGCACATAAATATGCCTTAGGCTCAACTCACACCAACAGTTTATGAATCCATATGACAAAAGTGGGGCAGATTTACTTATCCTGTTCTTTCGCCAGGCCCACGAGGCTACGAACTACAGCATCAGAAATTTGGATGAGATTTGAAGGGACGTCTGCCCCCTTCATCTTTATCTACAGAACAGCAAAGTTACACCAGCAAGACCTCACACATTCAAAAGTGGAAGGGGTTAGACTTAGTGTCAAGGGGGGGGGCTTAGTGCCAACTGATTTTAATGAGCCTGTATGAAGGAGGGAATCAGTACAGGTCCAGGGCAGGAAATACAACTAGGAGAGACGAACATTACATATTTGTTGTTTTCATTAAGTTTGTGCAAGCCACTCAAATTTTTAAGATTTAATAAAATGTGTATGTGTACAAACAGTCACATTCAGATTTATGACTATAACATGCAAAGACATGCTGTACCAAATTGTGGGAATTGTGTGTCTGTGGGGGGGGGGGGTACTGAACATGAGAGATTCACTACTAGATCAGAATCTTTTCACTTCACACAGAACATGTCCAGCACTTGCCCTAAAGGTGCAACAAAAATCAGTTGAGCAAGAAAAGGGGACATATGAATGCCTTCACATGTGTAACTATCTGCTAGTACACAAAGGAGTATGAGAGTGTGGAAGTGTCTTTTTTTATTTAAACACAATGCAGAAGACTTTTTATTACTATCTACATGAAAGCAAAGCCAAAACAAGACAGGCAAAAGATGCTTCATATCTATCTGATCACTGTGTGATAGATTTGGAACATCTTGATAGACATGTTACACCTTACACCACCTCTTGGTTGGTTTACTTTAGTCCAGTTTGCCTGACATGTATGGGCCGTCCTAGCATATGAGGCTGGTGCGGCTGTCAGGGGTCAACTCACTCCACTCACTCAATCTTGCACTCCCCCTTCACTCAGGCTGCAAATTGAGCATAAATCACACCGCCAACACAGTCCACGCACCCCAAATACACGCAGCCACCACGACAGATATGGCTCAATGGAAGCCTCACTCACATACACAGGTGTCTCTCCATCAGTCAGACACAAACACACCTTAAAAAGATAATGGGTTCATAGAACAACACAAAGTAACCTTAAATGTAACAATTTAATACCCAAAGGGTTCAGTCCTATATATACAAGAAACTATAACAAAAGGTTACAAAATGCAAACAGCTTTTAAAATAAATGAGGTAAAAACAGAATAATACTTAAAAGAGTCTTTGGTTCCAGGAGCTTGGAAGATCTTCTGTAGTGAAATGGACACACCCAGCTCTCTTATCTGGCTCCACAGATGTAACCACAGTTCTCAAGTTTCAGTCTCTGTTAAGGCTAGTGTCCAGTCACACCTTCCTTCCAGGGTGCCCCCCCTCCTCTTACTCCCTGAGGTGGGGGGTTAACAACTGAACAACTCATCCTTATCTGGGAAAGCTGTGTGTCTTTGCTGGCTCTGGAGGTCAGCCCAGGGTGCCCCCTTTCCTCTCTCAGGGTCACTAAACCAAAACGTCTTAAAGCAATAACACAACATCTGGTTGTGTACAGCCAGAGAAAGGCTATTTCCCCTCTGCACCCCTTGTATATGCACAAACCACTGAGGTAGATTGATAACACAAGTCTAAATATAACAATTCACTAAAGGTTTATATATATATATATATATATATATATATATATATATATATATACACACACACACACACACACACACACACACACAGTGGGGAAAAAAAAGTAGATTGTGAGCCCTCTATGGGACAGTGACCACAATGCCTGTAAATCGCTGTGGAATAAGATGGCGCTATATAAGTAAGCATAATAAATAAATAATACAGTGGGGAAAAAAAGTATTTAGTCAGCCACCAATTGTGCAAGTTCTCCCACTTAAAAAGATGAGAGAGGCCTGTAATTGTCATCATAGGTAGACCTCAACTATGAGAGACAAAATAAGAAAACAAATCCAGAAAATCACATTGTCTGATTTTTAAAGAATTTATTTGCAAATTATGGTGGAAAATAAGTATTTGGTCAATAACAAAAGTTCATCTCAATACTTTTTATATATCCTTTGTTGGCAATGACAGAGGTCAAACGTTTTCTGTAAGTCTTCACAAGGTTGGTACACACTGTTGCTGCTATGTTGGCCCATTCCTCCATGCAGATCTCCTCTAGAGCAGTGATGTTTTGGGGCTGTCGCTGGGCAACACGGACTTTCAACTCCCTTTCACTGTGACCAATTTGTGGCACATGCCAATAATAAATTTTGCATATCTTGCACAAAAAGTATCTATAAAACTTGAAAATAATCCTGGTACATGGAATAGACACAGTTTTTTTGGCACATGTTTTTATTATAGTAAATCTTTATTTTTGCATTTTTTGTGGAACTATAGTGGTTGTTAAAAGTCACGGCTGCTGCTTTCAGATGAGCACTGTGGCTAGAATTATGTAAACATCTTGGGTGTCAACATTGGAGGTACTGCTAATATAATTGTTGTACAATATGGGGGTAGTTTTGCAACCATTCTTTAAACAATTTTCAATACTTTTCAATGCACATCCAAACCCTCAACACCTCCTGCCGCCTCCAACTCAAGAACATCCATCGAATCCGCTCCTTCCTTACCCCTGAAACTACAAAGATGCTAGTCCATGCCCTCATAAGATTACTGTAACACCCTTCTCCATGGCTTCCCAGCAAACACTGTCTCCCCCCTCCAGTTCACCTTAAACTGTGCTGCTCACTTAATACACCTCTCCCCCCCGCTCTTCATCAGCCGCTCCCCTCTGCCAATCTCTTCACTAGCTACCCATTGCCCAGCGAATAGAGTTCAATATGCTAACGCTGACATACAAAGCCATCCACAACCTGTCCCCTCCACATACCTCTGACCTAATCTCCCGCTACCTGCCCACACGCAACCTCCGATCCTCCAAAGACCTCCTACTCCGCTCTTATCCGCTCTTGACACAACCGTCTCCAAGATTTCTCCCGTGCATCCCCCATACTCTGGAACTCATTACCAAGACACATAAGACTAACCCCCACAATCACAAGCTTCAAGAAGGCCCTGAAGACTCACCTATTCAGGAAGGCCTACAACCTCCAATAATACTACTGCCTCCATATCACCATCTGAACAGCCTTCTCCCCTCACCTTCTTTCTCTATTCCTCTTCCCTCATAGATTGTAAGCCCTTGCAGGCAGGGCCCTCTATCCCACTGTGCCAGTTGATCACTGTTAGTATTGTGTTTGTTTTGTATATCATATGTAAACCCTCAAATGTACAGCACCATGGAATTAATGATGCTATATAAATAAATAATAATAATAAATCCATCAGATCGTTGAAGAACAGACCATATATGAATGGCATCTGTATACTGTTAGTGATTTTTACAGATCCATAGACTTCAATGGGCATGTTCAGCCTGCAAAACAGACTAAAGTAGTGCATGTTATCAATTTATGGTAATTCACGGGTGCATGAATAAGGTTTAAAATTAAAATTATTACAACCAGCAGAAAGAAATATTATTTAAAGACAAACCTGCCATCAAAGTATGACACACTGTGACAGGGAACCATAAAAAAAAAGAGAATCCTACAGAGAATATAAATGGTGGCCTACGGCAATGAAGATATTTGAAAGACATATTTCCTAAAGCAAGACAGCATCTGCATAATAGAACACATCCTAGTGCAAAAAAATGAGTCCTAGAAATGAGCGGTTGGAGTTGTATGCTTTGCATACTAAATAAGTATACTCTAGAAGAGCTAAAGCTAGTTTTCATAGCCGGTCTACCCTGGAGCTACGCAATTAACATACACCGACATCTTGTATTTCCATCTTATGAGTTCACTACCAATACAGTATGCTCAATGAACAGCTGAACATTACAAAAGGCACAGTTCATGTAATGTACCAGTTACCTGGTACATTACATGAACTGAAAACTTTCTTTTTCACATTAATTACTTTATTCACTAGGTTTTGAAGCCAGAGGTGCACCTCAAATTATAAAAGAGTCCCATTTAGCAGAGAAGAAAGAAATGTATTTTATACAGGTATTTGGTGGGAATAAAAATTCATTACTAATTACAGTTTATAAGCTTTTCTTTATGGCAGACTATCAAAATATATTGTTACAGGGAGTAAACAAAGGAGGTACAGTGGGTACGGAAAGTATTCAGACCCCTTTAAATTTTTCACTCTTTGTCTCATTGCAGCCATTTGCTAAAAGAAAAAAAAGTTTTTTATTTCTCATTAACGTACACTCAGCACCCCATCTAGACAGAAAAAAACCCAGAAATTTAGATATTAAAAAAGAAAAACTGAAATATCACATGGTCAGAAGTATTCAGACCCTTTGCTGTGACACTCATATTTAACTCACATGCTCTCCATTTCCTTCTGATCCTCCTTGAGATGGTTCTACTCCTTCATTGGATTCCAGCTGTGTTTAATTAAACTGATTGGACTTGATTAAGAAAGGCACACACCTGTCTATATAAGACCTCACAGCTCACAGTACATGTCAGAGCAAATGAGAATCATGAGGTCAAAAGGAACTGCCCAAGGAGCTCAGAGACAGAATTATGGCAAGGCAGAAATCTGGCCAAGGTTACAAAAGAATTTCTGCAGCACTCAAGGTTCCTAAGAGCACAGCGGCCTCCATAATCCTTAAATAGAAGAAGTTTGGGATGACCAGAATCCTTTCTAGACATGACCGTCCAGCCAAACTGAGCAATCGTGGGAGAAGAGCCTTGGTGAGAGAGGTAAAGAAGAACCCAAAGATCACTGTGGCTGAGCTCCAGAGATGCAGTAGGGAGATGGGAGAAAGTTCCACAAAGTCAACTATCACTGCAGCCCTCCACCAGTGGGGGCTTTATGGCAGAGTGGCCTGAAGGAAGCCTCTCCTCAGTGCAAGACATATGAAAGCCTGCATAGAGTTTGCCAAAAAACACATGAAGGACTCCCAGACTATGAGAAATAAGATTCTCTGGTCTGATGAGACAAAGATTGAACTTTTTGGCATTAATTCTAAGCGGTATGTGTGGAGAAAACCAGGCACTGCTCATCACCTGCCCAATACAATCCCAACAGTGAAACATGATGGTGGCAGCATCATGCTATGGGGGTGTTTTTTAGCTGCAGGGACAGGACGACTGGTTACAATTGAAGGAAAGATGAATGCGGCCAAGTACAGAGATATCCTGGAAGAAAACCTCTTCCAGAGTGCTCTGGACCTCAGACTGGGCCGAAGGTTCACCTTCCAACAAGACAATGACCCTAAGCACACAGGAGTGGCTTCAGAACAAGTCTGTGACCATTCTTGACTGGCCCAGCCAGAGCCCTGACCTCAGCCCAATTGAGCATCTCTGGAGAGACCTGAAAATGGCTGTCCACCAGCGTTTACCATCTAACCTGATGGAACTGGAGAGGATCTGCAAGGAAGAATGGCAGAGGATCCCCAAATCCAGATGTGAAAAACTTATTGCATCATTCCCAAGAAGACTCATGGCCAGGGTCGGACTGGCCCACCAGGGAACCGGTGAATCCCCCAGTGGGCCCCGAACCCCGACTATATTTAGTCCTCATTTTGCCAATGCAAAGGTCAGGGGTCCAATCGGGATGGTGAGGGGCCCGATCAGGCCCCTGACCATCCCGATCGGGCCCCTGACCAATGGACAGTGGCGTAAGGATCGTGGTCGGAGGGGGTGCGACCGCGACCGGACCAGGGGGTGCGACCAGCTGGAAGTGGCTGGGGCCCCGGACTATCATGATAGTGGTCGGGGAAAGCCTGGTTCCCCGACCGCTACACCTATTGTTAATGCAAAGGGTATGCCAGCCCAGAGAAAGTGACAAAAAAAAAAAAAAAAAAAAAAATATATATATATATATATATATATATATATATATACACTCACCGGGCCTGGGCTCGGCATCGTCTCCGGCACTTTTCTGGCCTCACTGCAGGGGCCTGTGGTTAGGCCCCAGCGGTGACATGGGCGCGCCGGCATAATGACGTCATCATGCCCAACGTGACTCCAAGTGGCCATCCTTAAAGGTTTCAAAAATTCTTGCTCAGTTGGTAAAAGGCCTCAGGTAAAACAGTCTGGTGTTGGGGCTATAAGGGTAATTTACATGGTCTTTTAGCCCCTACAGCTAACAATTACTCTATTCAAAGGTTTCTGTGAAAACTCTAGGGTACAGAAATTAATTGCATACGTGACAAACAAGTCTCTGTGGAAAGTGGCAGTCGACCATCTTTCAGGTTTGACAAATTCTAGCACTGCTGTAGGTATGATAGAGATAAGGTAATTTACCACTGTTTGTATAGCCCCTGAAACTGAAATCTCTATAGCTAGTCTTTTTAATGGAAAAAAGAAAGTCATTAAATAAAGTTAATTAATCCCCCCATATTGTCCTATTATGTGTATAATTGTACTTAACAGATTTTGGGTTATCCTGCCCAACTATAAAAGTAGCATATACTGACCCATTAGGACCCATTCAGATGTTGGAATATGAAGAGGAATTTCAGGTGGACATCTGCCTCAGATTCATCTTCATTTTCTGTCCCTCAGAATGGGCCTAATCAGCTGGGAGTCTCAATCCATGAGCTTCACATTCGTAGAATCCGTGGCAAGATTGAGCAGGATGCTTATTTTTTCAGCATCCTGCTCTGATCTTTGCCTTCCATTGAAAACAATGGGAGTCAGAGTCAGAACAGAATCTACTTCTGATTTTGGGACAGAATCAGCATCAGATTCCATCGCGTGAAAGGGGGCACCTCTCATACATCATCACAGAGATGAAATCAGAGCTGAGTAACTATATTTAGCACTGAGAAAGGTTTCTGTTGTGACTGAAACAATGCATATGGAATAAAGATTGACTTTGAAACTAATTTTGGAATACTGCCCCTCTTTTGGATTATCTACAAGGCTACAGTTACCTGTTACAGTGGGCTTGGAAATATTAATTTGTCTGCAGCATATCTTCCCATGTAATCAGTAAATGTCCTACCAGCATAATGCAAACTGTTTGGGAATTCACAATTGCATTGTTCACCCCCATACTCACTTATTTTGCTGATCATTTAAATGAGTAAACCCGCTGATAAACATGCCATCCTACTGGATTTATAGGTTGTTTTTGGCTGAAAACTTTATGCAGATTTCACAGTTATGGAAATGACCATGGTCAATTGTTTTAACTGAAGTCAGCACAGTCTATATACAAGGAGCAGACAGGCACATTGTATGCCTGCCCAGTTGCTCCATTTTGTAGCTGGGATCTGAAGTAAGTTACTGTGAGGTGAGTACTTATTATTCATCCTGTACCAGTGCATAGTATACCACTCAGGTGGGCCCATAATAACTGTGTAGTTAGAAGATTGTACTGTTATATTATCAATGCTATTAACACAACCAACAAGGATCAACACTTCCAAATTTACTTGAAGTGACAGTGAATGGATACATTTGACAGCAGTCTTTATTCTGTTAATCATATACTCATCAACATACTGTATTAGGGAAGCTTATGTGAGCACAACATTAACATAATTAAAAGCTAAGTTTACATAACATAATATAAGATTATATTATGGTCTGACAGAGACGGATAGAGACTGTTCCAAATACTGTGCAGTGGCTGAGCTGCACTATTTCAGCTTAGCTTCCATTTACTTGAATAAATGGGGGCTGAACCGATGAGAGCTAATTGCAGACTTCTGTCTACCAAAACACTTAAAGAGGACCTTTCACGTCCTCATGTATATGCGGCTTTACATACCGCTAGAAAGCCAACAGCACGCTGAATTCAGCGCACTGCCGGCTTTCCCGTTATATGCCCCAGGGCTGGAGATATCGGCGGTCTAAATTTCCCCGTTCACTGTCAGAGGGGCGTTCCTGACAGTCTAGCTTGGCTGTGAGGAACGCCCTCCCTGACAGTATTCCTCCATAGCACTGTACTGGGGGGGGGGGGGGGGGGGGGGCGTTCCTTACAGCTCAGCATCATCACTGGGTGGTAAGGAATGCCCCCTCTCTGTGAGCCGAGTACTATCAGAGGGGGTGTTCCTTACCGCCCAGTGATGACGCTGAGCTGTGAGGAGCGCCCCCCCAGTACAGGGCTATGGAGGAGTACTGTCAGGGAGGGCGTTCCTCACAGCCAAGCTAGACTGTCAGGAACGCCCTTCTGACAGTGAACGGGGAAATTTAAACCCCCGAGATCTCCAGTCCCGGGGCATATAACGGGAAAGCCGGCAGTGCTCTGAATTCAGCGCGCTGTCGGCTTTCTAGCGGTATGTAAAACCGCATATACATGAGGACGTGAAAGGTCTTCTTTAAAATATAAGGGTAATTGTAAGTATAAGTGTCTAAAAATATAAGTGTACAGTGTGGCATGAATGGCTGAATTTCATGTTTTGTATAGAACAATCTGAGAACAATTTTTTTCTAAACTGCCCCTTTGGCTGGGCAGTTTTGTTTATGTTGATGCTGGGATTGATCATTGAAATGATCCAACCATTCACTGATTGGCAGTATCATGGCCAACTTTTATCTTATGAGGATGGCCAGCCTATGACCTGCACATATGATAGAAGCCAGTCAAACGATCACTTAGTCGACAGACAAACTAGCCATACACATTAGATTTTAGACTGCTAAAGTGACAGACTGAACTGTCGGCTGATGATTGTTTGTACAGAAACGTATGTTCGTCCTATACAGCCAATCAACTAAAGTTGTCCATAACTAAAATCTGTTGTGTTGGGCTTTTTCTGACATCTGTCTGCTGTAGCCTGTTGAGTATGTGTTAGACTGATTTTTGTCTGACTTAACTGGGATGCCCCCTGATGGAACTTTTGTATATAAACTACAATTTAGACCGTGATAATGATCATAAGTGCTGTTCATCACTATATAGATTTTTAATAGTTGTAGCAGTTAAAAGAAGAAGATTCACATTATGACTGTTGATACAATCTGCAATTTTCAGCCAGGTCTTGCTACGTATTACCACAGCCTTATCAAATATGAAAAGCATATTACATTTGTTGAATGAGAAGAGCGTTAGCTTTCCTATATAAAAGGCTTTGCCTTTGTGTCGAGGAGGTAAGCCTTCCTTCACTCTTTGCCACCCCCTGCCCCTCCTTCCTTCAGTTTATTGACAGGGTCAGGCAGTGTATTCCTAATCTCATTTAGCCGAGTCCTGTAGCACTGCTTATATTCTCGGCACTTGCGCAGTTAATGAGACTCGAACCAGACAAGCATCACAGCAGTACTCCCCTTTTTCCTGCAAAGCCTGACCATTGTCTAGCGATTAGGAAAAAAATTATATAAAAGGAGATGTGCCAGAATAAGTTTTATGGCAGAGTCTAGTTGTGTTCACAAGTGATGGCTAAAGGGGTTCTCAAATTTCAGGAAAAGATTGGCTCACCTGAAAAATCCCTGATGCTCCAGTGGTCCCCATTAGTCTTTGTTTATCTGGCTGCAGCAACAATATTCACAGTATAGGAATAACGTGCACAGTGATGTTAAAGAGTAGGGATAAGTAGGTGTGATGTCACTATATTTACATCTATATTGATTTCACAGCACAGGGTAATAAAACACTGCATCATAATAATACAGGGACTATGCAAGCAGAGATGTCATAATACATTTCACAATACAAGCATAATTAATGTTGATACAGGGTACACAATACAGTAATAAAGATGCATGTGGTCACAGTATGACAATAATGTGCACGTAATGCAGACTAGCTTCATCAGCAGTTGGTGGATCACTTTTCTCCCTCTTGACAAAAAGTGGCATGCACTCCAGAAGCATTTGTCCAAACCTGCCCTACAGTAAATAGGCATACTCACCTGGCAGCTATTTAATGTGTTTTGGCAGGCTGGGTTTCCATGTTCAGGCTTTGCTTAGATTTGGTGATTTGTTTTTTGAAGCCAAAACCAGGAGCAGATTGAATAAAAGAGAAGTAGCACTTGACCTTTAGGCCACTTTCACAGGGTCAGTATTTTGCATCAGTATTAGTAAGCCAAAACCAAAAGTGGAATCTACAGAAAGAAACTATGATGGAAAGAACTGCAGCTCTGTGTTTTGGACCCACATCTGGTTTTGGTTTACAAATATTTAAGCAAAATAGTGACCACATAATGACCCTATATTAACCCCTTCCCGCCAGTGACATTTTTCAATTTTCATTTTTGACTCCCTGCCTTCCAAACTCCATTATGTTTTTTTTTTCCCATTCACAGAGCCATATGAGGGATTAATGTTTTCGGGACAAATTGTTCTTCATAATGGTACCATTTATTATTCTGTACAATGTACTGGGAAGCTGGAAAAAAATTCAGAATTGGTTGAAATTTGAGAAATAGTGCATTTGTGCAACTGTCCAATGGGCTTCGTTTTTATGGTGCTTTCTCTGCAGCTAAAATGACAAATCACCTGTATTCTATGTTTCAGTACGATTCCGGGGATACGAAATTTATATAGTTTTATTCACATTTTAACCCCTTAACAAAAAATCTAAAACTTTGCAAAAAAATTTTTTTTTCAAAAAGTCGCCATAGACTTGTAACTTTTTTATATTTCCGTGTCCAGGGATGCATAGAGCGTATCTTTTTGTAGGGCCAGGTGTACTATTTAGTTATACCATTTTGGGGAATATCTATTGCGGGAAAGAGGGGGGTGATTTGAACTTTTACTTCTTTTTACATATTTTTTTTTTTTGCATTTATTAGACCCCCTTGGGGTCTTGAACCCCAGGGGTCTGATCACTAATGCAATGCATTACAATGCATTGCCAAATATTGGCATTTGTATGACAGGCTGCATAAAGCAGCCTTTCTTACAAATCTTAGCCAGACAAGCCTGGCTGTCATGGCAACAGAACGCCAGCCCTGATCTTGTTCCGGGTGCTGGCGATTCTCGCCAAAATGCCAGCACCCATGCGCAGTCAGTAAAATTGCGCCTCGGTCAAAGGGGCCTTAATGCCCATGCTGAGCTCCTGAGCGGCCACCGTACTATTGCGGCGGATGTCGGGAAGGGGTTAAAGGTGGCCTTATACGTCCTCCCCCATCATGATCCACACCTGGTTATTATGCTTCGAAAACAACCTGAAGAAAACCTGAATGTGGAAACCCAGCCTCAAGCAGACAGGGCTGAATTGCTAATCTGGCCATTTTGGAAAATGTCAGATGGGGTAGTGTGCTCAGTGGGTAAATCTCCTATTCCCCCCCCCCCCCAAGTAGCCAGGGCTCTACATTTTATGAGTATTCTGCTATCTCATATCAATTAATCTCTCTCATATTTATGGCGCATATATTTGTCTCATATCTATCTAGCAATCTAATTATCTATGCACTGTATATATATGATATCTTTCATTTATCTATGTATCTCATATCCATCACATAGATATTTTTTTTATCTGTGTATCTCATATCTATCTACCAATCTATTATCTATCTATCTATTAGGATAGGGAGTTTGCAATTACAAGTTTGTCTACTTTAGAGGTATAGTATATCTGGGTTTTTTTTTTTTTTTTTTTTTTAAAGGTCAGTGAGGTGGTGATACCTGTTGATCAAGTTACATTTGTTTTGCTTGACATTGTCTCTTTATACACATCCATTAAACATTTCAGAGACCTCATAACTGTGAAAAAAAAACGTTGCTACTCTGGGTGTTCTGTGGAAATAAGTGAGCTTATCTCAATATTACTTAAAATTATTACTATTACTTAAAATTATTCTATACATTTTATTTGCAACCGCCATGGCTTTGATCATAGAGCCCACATATGCAAATATTATGATGATAGTCTTGGAGGAGTATATCAACGAAATATCCCACCACTTTGTACATGTTTTGTGGTGGTGGGAATATAAAGATGACATCTTCATCCTTCTGGCTGAAACTGATGGTAATTTGAATGAATTTCATTCTTTCTGTAATAGGTGATCCTATATATTAAATTTACACTTGTACACTCCAGAAATCAAATATAATTTTTGGATGTACTCCTTACTTTGAGTGGACAACTATTATACACAGATCTTTTGTGAAATCAGTATAATTTACCCAGATTTGACAGTAGTCATCCATGTGCTATGGTTACACTGTTACCTCTTAAGTCAATTTCTTTATATGAAATGCATTATTAGAGATTCATCTGAAGTGACTTATGAGATTAATATGACATCAGATGATAAGACCGGTTTTACCCATTTTACCTAAAGATACTGCTAAGGTCCCTGAGTACAAGAACCCCCCCATTATTTTCAAATAGATGGGCTAGAAACATCAAAGACAGAGTTGGAAGAGCATGACTCAGGTGGGCATTTTTAGACAATCAAAAAGGATGTTATCTGTGTCTGAACTGTATAAATTGAATACTTTTACATATGCTAACACACAATAAGCTATCAAGCGCTACCTTATGTGTGACAGTGAATTTTTTTTTGTTTACGTTTTGAAATGCCTGTGTGGTTTGTTACACTGACGAGCAAAAGGGTAACAATGTTTTGAACTTTTGACTTTCATGTTCCATATCTCACCATCCACTACAGCTTCAAACATGAGACTACCATTATTTTATAGGCAATCATCTTGGCTATCTCATACATAAATTTGACTTGCAACTATTTAGCATATGATTAGTTATGCAAATTCTTGTCATGTAACTGCATTGTTTCTGTTTTGCTCCTGCTGATAGAAAAATCTTTTTCTTCTTGTATACTACAAATTACAACCTGTTCTCAAACGCAGTGTGTTACTAGGTTGATTCCCAAGTGAAAGGTCACTGGTTCAAATCAAGGATCAGCCAAGAAGATTTCCCAAGAAAAGAAACAGCATCATCCAGCTCATCGATAGCGATCTCTCGGCCAAGAAAATTGCCAAACTGCATCATATGAGTGCCATGACAGATGGAAGAATACAAAACGAAGTCCATCCATCTATTCAAAAGCCAAGAGGTGGACGTCCAGGCAAAATATCAACAAGTCGGCTCATCACAAGGTCTATGAGTTCTGGTGTGACAAACATGGTGGTTCGCATGCTTTGTAAAAGTGACCAGTCAGACCGAAATCTGATCCCAGGTCTCTTCTACACCTTCCCAATGTTGGTGCATACTGGTCAACTCACTTGGATACAAACACAGCTTATCATTGAACCATTTCTTTGCTAATCTCGACGTATGGTTGTTGTCCTGCTGGAACACTCTGTATTCCTTTTTATAACCATAGTACTTGAGTGTATGAAGAAACTCGTCTTGTAGGATACTCACATATAGCTCAGCACTGAGACCACCATCAATCCTGGTCAAGTATCCAACAACCCCATACCATCAGGTTTCCACCACCAAACTTGACAGTTCCTTCAATCAGTTCCTTGACAGTTCCTTTATGTATGAGATAGCCAAGACGATTGTCTATAAAATGACGGTAGTTTCATGTTCGAAGCTGTAGTGGATGGTGAGATATGGAGCCTGAAAGTCAAAAGTTCAAAAGATTGTTACCCTTTTGCTCGTCAGTGCATATGTAAGGGAAACCGAGCTAGAACATACATACACAATCCAGAAAAAATCTAGGGACACTCTATTGAAAAAACAAATTACATTTACTATACATTTATTATTTGGGGCTTTTACAGTATATGTTGGTAATAGGCTGGTATTCAAACTGATGCTTTTGTATTGCTTTTTTTTTCACTGACTACTGATTTGTAATGCTGTACTTCCATTGGTCACTACTAGATGTGATAGGATATTATACACACATGGACAAAATTGTTGGTACCCCTCGTTTAATGAAAGAAAAACCCACAATGGTCACAGAAATAACTTGAATCTGACAAAAGTAATAATATATAAAAATTCTATGAAAAAGAACAAAAGTCAGACATTGCTTTTCAACCATGCTTCAACAGAATTTTTTAAAAAAAGAAAAAACTCATGAAACAGGCCTGGACAGAAATGATGGTACCCTTAACTTAATATTTTGTTGCACAACCTTTTGAGGCAATCAAACGATTCCTGTAACTGTCAATGAGACTTCTGCACCTCTCAACAGGTATTTTGGCCCACTCCTCATGAGCAAACTGCTCCAGTTGTCTCGGGTTTGAAGGGTGCCTTTTCCAGACGGCATGTTTCAGCTCTTTCCAAAGATGCTCAATAGGATTTAGGTCACGGCTCATAGAAGGCCCCTTCAGAATAGTTCAATGTTTTCCTCTTAGCCATTCTTGGGTGTTTTTAGCTGTGTGTTTTGGGTCATTATCCTGTTGCAAGACCCATGACCTGCGACTGAGACCAAGCTTTCTGACACTTGGCAGCATATTTCTCTCTAGAATCCCTTGATAGTCTTGAGATTTCATTGTACCCTGCACAGATTCAAGACACCCTGTGCCAGATGCAGCAAAGCAGCCCCAGAACATAACAGAGCCTCCTCCATCTCTCACAGTAGGGACAGTGTTCTTTTAAAGATATGCTTTATTTTTCCATCTGTGAACAAAGAGCTGATGTGCCTTGCCAAAAATGTAGATTTTTGCCTCATCTGTCCACAGGACATTCTCCCAAAAGATTTGTGGCTTGTCAACATGTAGTTTGGCAAATTCCAGTATGGCTTTTTTAAGTTATTACTGTGACCATTGTGGGTATTTCTTTCATTAAACGAGGGGTACCAACAATTTTGTCCAAGTGTGTATAGGACTTATGGAATGTTAGTGACTTTTAATGGGGGTGAGATTCCACTTAACGTAGTTTTGATCCCCTGTGTGATTTGGGTTAACTCTTTGCACTGAATAGATTTGACATTCAGTGATAATGCTTAATTTCCCAGTTTGTGGACCCTGCCAATACTGCCTGTGTGTTCATCACATGACCATAGTCAGAATTTAATCCACTAGAGGTAAGAATGAATGAAAGCAAGCTGAGATCTAGAAAACTGTGAGAAATTGATACAGAAAGTATATTGGAAAATTGTACAACTTATTATTAAACAAACTATAACATTGGTTTCTAAATATTGGTCTGAAAGTGGCCAACCCCTTTAATATGATAGCTGCTCTTGTAATACATAGTGTGCCAGTTTCAGTATAGTCTAGCCCTCAACCCTTTATGCTTGTGATGTTGGCAGCACTTACATTATACAGTGCACATATGTTCCAGTTTCAGTGTAATCTAGCCTTCAGCCTATTAGTCAGAGACTTGCGCAGTGAGAATTACTAGACACTGAAATGGTACTATGTTTTTCCAGTCTGTTTCCTGGCTGGTCAGTACTAATTTGCATACATCTACATTTTATGATATTTTCATTATGAATAAATATAATATTATATATATATATATATATATATATATATATTTACACTGATCTTATGCACTTTTAGTTTATTCTATGCATTCTACTTATGTATGCACAACATGGCTGTTCTTTAAATTATGCATTGTTGTTTTTATTATAAAATTGTCAGCTATAATGCATATGGAAGTTATTATTATTTTCATTCATTAATAATGTTCACCGCTATGTATACCCATATACTAGCACTTGCACTTTGCTTGAAAAAGGTTTGTAAAGGACTGAAACATTGCATATGGAATAAAGATCTACTTTGCACTTGGATTTTTGAAGTGCTGCCCATTTCTTTGTCTATCTACAGTATCTATTTATGCAGACTGACAGAGTGGTGGGATCAGGGTTTTATACAGAAAACACATGTTAAAGAGGACCTTTCACCACCACCAACTCCAGTTCTTAGGGCCCTTGCACACAACCGAGTCCCTACCATGAAAAACGGTCTGTGTGTGGGCCGTAGTACCTGGACTGAACGCGGCCGTGTGCATAGGAGTCACTGCACCATAGTCAGTTATGATTAGAAATGGGCGAATTAGTTCGCAACAAACTGGATTCACCCTAAATATTCCAAATTGTTCGGTTTTTAACAAAATTGAACAATTTGGAATTCATCTCGGACAAACTAAAATGGCCGCTGCCGTTAAAATATTATACTCTGGGGTCTCTTCAAACCCAGAATATAATAGTTAGCGGTCCAGGGGTGGTGACAAAAATAAAAAACAAACTTTTATACTCACCTTCTGTTACCTTTTCTGGGCCTCCCCGCAGCGTTCGACGCTCTGTGACTTCCTCCTTGCAGCGTCTGGTGCTCTTTTTTGACATCATGCGCTGAGTCACTGCTGAGGCCTGTGACTGGGACACCAAAGTGACACAGGCATTCCGATCATCGGTTCATTACTGTAGCGATCGGGTCATTCGGGAGCTCACTGCATCATGACCAACTATGATGCAGTGGCTCCTATTATTTTATTTTGCTTACTTATACAGCACCATCATATTCCGCAGCGCTTTACAGACATTGGCAATCACTGTGCACACTGCCAAGCTACATTCCACACACAAGACTTAGTCATGTGCAAGAGACTTTACAGCTTATTAATAGCTGACATGCCACTGATTCGGGAAAAGTTGGAATATTTTCTTCAGCCCCCCTCCATTCCTGAGTAATCAGTGCTTTTCAGTTTTGGTGCCTGATATGCTATTTAGGCTATGTACTGTCAAATGGGCAGTGTCAGGCAGGAAGAGGAAAAGGGATGAGCTCCATTCAGAGGTGCATAGGGTCAGATCTCAGAATCACACCCTTTGCTGCCGCAGCCTGACATTTCCCATCTAACAGTACACATCCTAAATTGCATATCAGGAACCAAAACTAACAGCACATATTGCTTAGGTACAGTGGGGGCTAGCAAAAAAACTTTTAAAAGTGCAGCAAAACTGTATGTGTTTTTTGATGCCATTCTGCCTGCACCTTAAAGAGGACATTTCACCACCACCAAGTCCTGCTCTTTAAATCAATTAATTGGTGCCCCTCCACTGATTCTGGAACAGTTATAATTTTTTTAATTAGTCCCCAACCACCCACCATTCCTGAGCAATCTGATTACAGCTCTGAATCATGCCCCCTGCCTAACACCGCCCTTCTGATTTTTACAGAACTTATGCAGAACATAACATCGAGCACCAAAACTAACTGTTCTTTTTGCTTGGGAACAGTGGAGGCTAGAGAAAAAATTCCAACTGAGCTAGAATAAGTGGAGCGGTGACTATTAACAGATGCTAAGAACTTTGATTGGTGGAGGTGGTGAAAAGTCCTCTTTAAGAGGCCAAGAAATGCGTCAAGGCTGTTTGACTCTAAACAGCATGCATGGTCAGGTGGTGGGCCTGGGGCTTTAAACGTCCAGAAGGATTTGATGTGGATTTTCCCTGTGGTGTTGTGCAGGTAAAATCCACAGAATACTCTAGCACGCATGAATGAGATTTACACTTTTTGTCCACCATTACTCTCAGGTAAATGTGCATGCTGTGGATTTTCAGTCAGCAGCATGCCGATGGTGTGGTGGAAATGCTGTAGATTTCACTTCTAATATAGCAGTGGGAAAACCAGCAGACAATGCACAATCCACAGCAAAATCTGCATAAAACACAGAAATATTTCTGTCTGGACAAGCCCTTACTGCCATAGTTTTAGTGAATCTCCCAATATGAATATACTCTTTCTTTCTCTTGCTTATATATTGGTTCTGTCTCGGCAGTATACTAGATATTATTTCTGCACCAGCTGGCCGGATTATTAGACATTGCCAGTCACTGTAAACGTGTCCATGAAGCCTGCCTATTACCTAGCTCTAGCCGGCATACTGGGCCCCGGCTACTTCACTTGCTTGTACTGTCTCCAGCAGTCCAGCAGGGGCGCTATAGGTAAAGAGATAGTCGTGTAGTAGTAAGGTGCGGGACCTTATATGACTGGTACAGTAAGGGAGATTCGCTTCATTCATAGTTGTACAGTAATATTCCAGTGTACTTACTGGAGTCCGGGCACAGTACGGCCCGAAGGGTATGCCCAGGGTAGCCGAGCTGAACTGTCCCGAGCTGAGGTGAGCGTCCCCGAGTGACCAGGGATTGAAGGCCGGCCCGTGTGCTGAGGGGAGTGTTGTGTCACCAGAGGGGCGGGGATTTATGCTCTGACTCCGCCCCACCTCCGAAGCAAGAGGTGAGCTGTGATACAGCGGCCGCACAAGCAGCAGCCGGAGAAGCTGTCAGCACCGGGAGCGTCGTGTCGTGCATGTCAGGGTGCACCGTCCATTGGATATTATAGGACTTGTAGCGGGACACCGCGGCTGTTCCGTGCTGTCACCGGTCAACAAGTGGGTGAGCTGGAGCCGTCCGTCCAACTTCTTCCTGCACTCATGTCACTGCTGGTTGACAGGTGCTGCTGACCGGCACACTGAATGGGAAGTGGCGGTGACCTGAGCAGCCACAGGTGACCACAGGACAGTGCTCGCTCCATGGACTGTCCCCAGCTGCTGGTGTGAGTGTTCCCGGGAGCAGCGCAGCCGCCGGGGACGTCCAGAGAGTTGCCCAGAACTTGCTGCAGTTCCATGTGAGCTGTGTACGGGGGAGTGTCAGCTGCTGCCCGAGAGATCGCACTACAGCCATGGCCAAATGGCTGAACAAGTACTTCAGCCTGGGCAACAACAATAACAACAAGACCAAGAGTCCCCCGCAGCCCCCCAGGCCGGACTACAAGAGGAACGGGGGCACCGACCGCTCCTTCCACCTGCAGCAGCAGCAGCAACAACAGCAGCAGCAGCAACCCTTTCCACAGTACCACCACCACACGTCCCCGCTGCCAGCCCGGGAGGAGAGCGACCTCATCAAAGCCTACCGGGCACAGAAGGAGCGCGACTTCGAGGACCCGTATAATGGCCCCGGTTCGTCCCTCCGTAAGCTGCGGGCCATGTGCGGGGAGGAGCAGGCGGACGGCAGGAGGGGCAGAGCGCCAGGTTGCAGCAGCAGCAACAGCCTCTTCCAGGAACCGTACCCGGGCTCCAGCACCAACACTACGTCCTCGTCCTCTTCCTCGTCTTCCTCTCCGCACCTATACCGCAGCAACAGCGAGAGGAGGCCGACGGGAGCCCGGCACCAGCAGCAGCAGCTGGTAGGGGGCACCGAGCTCAAGTACATCGTGTCTCCCAAGCACCGGCTCATCAAGATAGACAGCTGCGGCTGGGGGGAGACTGGGGGCACCGGCTCAACTGGCATCTCCTGGAGCCCGGCAGTCACCGGAGGCATGAGCAAAGGCGAGGAGCACAGTACTTCAGCCAAGAAGGACAAGGTAAGATGCCTACTGCCTGTCACACTGCTGCCCCGGCCTATGGAGTGGCCTGTCCTGCCTCCCCTGCCCGAGGGCTACACCTACCCCTCTGTCATGTGCCACTAAACCCAGACTCTTCTGTCAGCTGCTGCTGGGCACCTCAGATCCATACCATATGCTAGCTACACATATTGAACATGTATCCAGAATATACATTAATATGCATAGCACTGTGTACAGTCCATACAAAGTATACCAAATAGACTTGTGGAACATGCATGTAGAATATACACTAATATAGTTCTGCATACCATGTATGCTGAGTAGACATGAGTAACATATACGTAGAATATACACTGATATACATAGTACTATGTATAGTCCAGACAATGTAGGCCAAGTAAACATGTGGAACATGCATGTAGTATATACACTAATATAGTTCTGCATACCATGTATGCCAAGTAGATGTGTGGAACATATACGTAGAATATACACTAATATAGTTCTGCATACCATGCATGCTGAGTAGACATGAGTAACATATACGTAGAATATACACTGATATACATGGCACTATGTACAGTCCATACAATGCAGACCAAGTAAACATATGGAACATGCATGTAGAATATACACTAATATAGTTCTGCATACCATGTATGCTGAGTAGACATGAGTAACATATACGTAGAATATACACTGATATACATAGTACTATGTATAGTCCAGACAATGTCGGCCAAGTAAACATATGGAACATGCATGTAGAATATACACTAATATAGTTCTGCATACCATGCATGCTGAGTAGACATGAGTAACATATACATAGAATATACACTAATATACATAGCGCCGTGTACGGTCCATACAATGTTTACCAATAGACATGTGGAACGTATATGTAAAATACACATTAATATACATAGCATTGTGTACAGTCCAAACAATGTATGCCAAGTAGATATATGGAACATATATGTAGAATATACACTGAAGGGCGTACATTCCATACCATCTATGCCAAGTAGATGTGTGACATACATAGAATATACACTAATATACATAGCATTGTGTACAGTTCATATAATGTATACCAAGTAGACATGTGGAACATGTATATAGAAATATACAAATCAGTGTACGCTTCATAACATGTATGCTGAGTACACATGTTGAACATATATGTAGAATGTGCATACACTGTATCGAAAGTACAATGCTATACCATGTAGACATCGAACATATGTAAAATATACTCTTAGTATACATAGCGCTACACACAGTTCATACAATAAATGGTGGCTAAATGTGTAACATGTTTATAGAATATGCAAAGTGCTGTCTACAGCCCATACACTGTATGCCCAGCAAGCATTTGTAACATGTATATAGTACATTCAGTATATATCACTGTGTATATACAGTCCATGCATTGTATGCTAACTATATCGTAACGTGTGTGTGTATATCTTTTATATGTGCTAATATACACATCATAGACTGTACAGTCCATACAGTACTTGCTAACTACACATTTATAACATGTGGAAAATGTACAAAATATATATATCACTGTGTGCAGTAATACAATGTGTGTTCCACATGTGTAAAAGGTATTTAAAATATACATTGAGCTAAATATTGCTTTTTGCATACACTCCGTAGAATGTATACAAGCTACATGTTTACTGTACATACAATGAGAGCCTTATACGAGTATAACATATGCAGAATATACAGCATACCTCGCACTGAGTGTACAGTCCATAAATCATAATATGGACATATCGCTCTGATGGTGCTTCAGCTTCCTATCCAGCTGTATCGTGGACCTTGTCTTATCTACAGACTCTTAAAGAAGCACTGAACATCCCTACACAACATACATCCAGATTGTGGATAATTGATATTGGCATTATAATGATATTTATTTTGACAGCCCAGGACAGTGGTGGGATATTCAGGCATACACTCTGACATGGTAAAGAATGTTTCTGAAGTAGTATGGCCACTAGGGGGTTACTTATAGATACCGTAGTAATAATGGTAATTTTCAGACAGTGACTACTGTATTGTGTTGCTGTAGTCTCATGTAAAAAAACTGTTGTGAAAGTTTCCATTACTCCCATACCCATGCAAGGAATTGAACGTGGCCAAAATTGTTGTCTGGTGTCCATTTTGCTCATTTAGGTCTGTTCCTTGATATTTGTATGTTGCATTCAGTAATATGGTGAGTGGGTCCCGTCGGACTTGTCTTGTCCATTAATGACATAAGTAGCTGAATTGTGCAAACACAGAAGATTGAGATGGTACCCATCGCCATCTGTATATAACCAGCGGGGCTGCAGTGGGGATTGGGTGGGAGGGGTAGTACCTGTACAGTTAGAGAGATCCTTACTGAAGTACACTACACATTGGCAATTAGGAGAAAGATTGCATGTGACAATGACCCCAGTAACCTGAAAATCCAGATTCTTAAAATTTGTTGCATAACAGTTCAATGTGGGTGGAATTCTTTGTAGAAGTCATATCTTCTACCAACCCGAGGACTGAATTTATGTCCAGTGACTTCTGGGGTGTGGATTTGTATAACAGTTGCCTTATGTGCCCTGTGGCAACCATGTCATGCCATGAAAAGAAGTTCTTATGAAGTCTGTGAAGACTGGCAAGAATGGCAGATGGTACTGCTGCGCTGATAGAATGCAGTAATCTCAGTGGCTTTGTCTCTAAGCTCAAGGAGCATAGTTATTGTGATCTATACGTTCAGGCTTTACTAGTCTTTCCAAGCTAAGATGTTCTTTACATGCTTATTCCTTGTACCTTAGTCATGTGTATGTCAGGGCTGGACAAATCTCTCTGCATTTACGAGGCATTTGGACCACTGCAGGAACTGAGACAACTTGTAGCTGCCCAGAAATGATCTGAATACGTTCCATAAAGCGGGGTATCAGCCGCATGGGTCCCTGGTCTCAGTCTCCTCTGCAGTTTTGTTAGAACAGATTACAATTCTGTCATCTGTATGTGTGTCCATTTTAATGTAACGGGTGCTTGGGTAAGGTAATTTAACTTATGACTATCAGGATTTTTCCTGAAAACAAATAACCCTCAGTTTGTAAATTATTAAAATTTTAACTCCACTTCTGTTCACACTTAGATGTTTTGATCAGTACTTTGCATTAATATTTGGGGAGTGGGTCCAAAATATAGAAGACTGGTAAATCTTTGTGTTTCATGTTCCTGGCTTTTATTTTTACAAATACTGATGCAAAATGGTGACCAAAATATGCAAATGTGAATGAAGCCTTAATATACAAATGTGATTATTAGTTGCAAACAAGCAAAAGGATCTCCTTTCCACATTTGTGTACCTAGTCCGGCCATTTAAAAATTGGCGATACGTCAGCAACATCTACTTCTTAATAATTCCTTGACCTTCATCTCTTAAACTCAGAATATTTTTACAGTCTAGTAACTTTAGGAGCTAAGATATTTGGGATGAGTCATGGTGGCTATCCCTGGTTAAGAACACCGTTTTAATGTTAGCCCTATATTCTCCCCATATATTTGCGTTGAATGAAATTGGAATCTAGTATATATGGTTACACTAATGTTTCAATACTTTATGTTCACATATATTTTCCAACAATTAGTATGGTCTTTCCATGGTAATCCATGCAAAAATCTTTCCAGTTGCTGCAAAGTCCATTACATAAGCCTAAATGGGAGGGTATAGGCTGATCTAGCACTAGCAGCTAGTGACTATGAATCTGATTTTCTAGCAGATGTTATTTTTTCTGGTAATTTATCACTGGATATGTGTAGATTATCACTTAGTTCATTGCTGTCTGGATTGGCTGAATAACCTATGTATGTTCCCATTATATATCCAAATCTATGCAGTCGCTTGTAACTAGGAAAAACTACACTACTCAATGGGTGGTGTCCAAGTAATGGGAACTTCTGCATGTGCTCAGCTGTCAAATCCTGCCTTCCTTTGTTTTGTAAGAAGCCACTCCATTGCTCATTGTATGGTTGCTACAACATTCAGGCTCTTGAGTGCTAGATATGAGAGGCTGTTGATGTAGAGGTTGGCATTGGAAGACCCTTTACTACTGGGTTCTGTCAACATTATATGGGAGGAAGGAGTTGTGTGACAAATCCACATGACACGTACACACATACCCAAGATCACCTATCCTCCCCTTTCACTTTCTTTTTACTGCATTTTTACCTGAGGGCTGGGATTAAACACTTAACATTCCTGACTCTCCCATCAGGCTTTTTTCTGTGCTGCTATCTTCCATATAAAGTTAGAGTGCTACATGTGTTGTTATCACTGCCATACTTCTAGAAAGTTATAGGACATCTTCAGTTGGTGCACAAATGTATTGCTTGACAAATTCAGCATCAAATTTCTGTGTGTGAACACTCTCTTAGGCTAAAGCTCCACGTTGCAAAAACACAATGCGTTTTACAGTACCTGCAAAATGAATGAGATTCTGGCTAATCCCATCCAAACAGGTAAGAAAATCTGCAAAGATAAACTCAGCAAAAACGCTGCGGGAAAAATCACGATGCATTTCCACTTTCTGTGAGATTCTTGGATAATGTGGATTTTTGGTATTATTGATAGTGGTGGGATAGTCTGTGGTCAGTTTGAGAAGGAGGTCCTTCCAGCACCGTGTAGTAGCTAGGTGGTTTATTACAGGGCAGGAATGTCTTTATTGTTCTGTTCCTCTGGTTCCAGGTATTTATAGATCTCCTGGGACCCTGCATACAGCTTTTGTTTGTGTGTACAAAGTGACAGCACCGCTACTGTAGGAATATTTATTTGTTCATCTGCTTCTGTCTGGTAATGGTAGGATATTACATCTTAAAGGGACTTTGTGTGAATTTCTGCTTGTCTCCCAGTCTGGAGGTGAATTTATTAGTGTACATGTTGTTGCTTTCCATTCTGTTAGGTTGTTTTATTACTTTTGTACGTCTAGATACTCAGTTAGCCTCTAAAAGGTATTGCCTGATTACTTCACTCTTCCACTAGGTTATAGCCTCAGTTTAGGTTGGTTACATGACAGGAGATCTGGTTGCAGTGGACAACAGTGCTGATTTTACATCTACGTTAGTTTGCTTATAGTGTACATCTGGTCATATCTCATAAGGTCATAAGGGGTTGTCCAGTTTCAGACCAATATTGAGAGACAAACGTTATTGTTTGTATAATAAAAAGTTATACAATTTTTCCAAGAAACTTTTTCAATTCCTCACGATTTTCTAGATCGCTGCTTGCTGTTATTAATTCTGCTTATTTCTATTGGATAAAAATTTAACACAGCGATGTTTCAGAAGTGTCCAGGCCAGTTATTTGTTGCCCACTCTGCTTAAAATATGCAGAGAAATATGCAAGCAGGACTTTTCTCTCCTCCGATTTTGGGCTGGAAACCTGGTGGTCCCCATTATAGTCTTTCCATGGGTGACTGCTTTTTAAGCGGGGAAGGTTTCCATTTTTGGAGTCCCCGAACACTAGTGTGAACCTAGCGTTAAATTGGCCATAGGCTTTCTAATAATCTAAATGCTCATTCAGCTAACTTCCACCCCCACTCCCCACCATCACGCAGATATGCTTGTTCAGCTAATGTGCATGTATTCTCAATAGAATGTGGATCAAGCTGCTACCAGACACCCCAGATGGACACTTATCTCCACTGAGAAAGTATTAGGCATGCCCAATGTTTCTCTTCATATGTTGTAGGAGAGTTGTATCACCACAATATAGTACACATAAAATGGTTGGCATTGAATCAGTTGTGTATGGCAATCTCTAGATTATGTACAGTACTAGTATACTAGACTAGAAATTCTCCTATAAATGCTCTAACATTCACTTCATCCATAGCACTTTATTTTTACTGTTTTTATTCAGACTAATCGTTCAGAAAGTTGATTTATTATAAAGTCTCTTTTTTTCAGTGGCTAAGAATTAATGTGCCATCAGCTGTAACTGCCTCTGGCAGAGCTAAACCATTTCAGTACTACCACACTTAGGTGACGGAGTCTCTTATGATTTATCACTCATGTCAAAACAATTGCATGACGTTGCTTTTTTCCTCTGACAGCACAACTGTAATGTAAGCTGAAATAGACATCATGACTTCATGAAAGGCAGCCAGTTAAATGTTCTTACTTCCAATGCAAATCATTATGCTTGACATGAGTGCTGTCATTCAGGGTCAGCAGAAAGGGAAAAGGTGACATCAGACGTTGCAAGGAATTTGTTGTTTGCATAATGTTGCCAGGAACAGGTTGGGAAGGAAGACTATCCAACAGCATCAAAGCACATTTCCTGCGGTGCCCCTCCCGTATGACCTGGGCTAGACTGTGAACTGTAATGTCACTGTATGCAGTAGTCAAATGCACTTCTGATTTAAGTTGGTCATCAGGTTTCATTTTATCTTTTTATTTTTCACTTTCTCACCATTTTCAGGATCTCTGCTGTCAGTGTATGTAAACATTGTTTTTAAATATGCGGAAAGAAGACTCATTAGACTATACATGCCCTGCTAAGGACTTTCAAGATCTCTGCTTATAGTCTTTGGATGGGAACATACATTGTTTACTTCTAGAGGATTAGAACCTGTCCTTGTCATGTGATCAGTGCTCTGATACTTAAAAGGCCATAACCAGGTTTGATTCTAACCGTATGCGGAATCTTCAATTTACTATACTCTCAGATAACTGACTGAAGTATGAATAATTGTGGCGCATCTCTGACTTGCAGGCTTTTTTTTTTTTTTTTTTTAAATAACCAAAGATGCAGTACTTTTCTCTTTCAGTTCCCTTCTGCCCAGTTTCATAAAAAGTGGTGAGAGTGGGGTGGAGAGAAAAGTGAGCAGGGTGAGTATGCCTTGGCTCAAAACTTTTATTATATATAACTCACACCAGAAAACTGACATGAGCTATATAGGAAGTTTGTGCCCGTTCCTGACTGGCATATATTTCCGGTATGGCACATGGGAGTGTACCTGAATTAAGTGACTGGAGCCTCTTCATAATGCAGGCGCAGTTAGAGCCAGTCGAGGACTTCAGTAAGACGCATACAGGACACCATTCTTCATAAATCCGCACACAATTTTTATGGCCATGAGTAGGCCTTATGTTCACATAGCCTTGTTTTAACCATGAAATATGGACTGTGTGTAGGCCTTGGTTCCCAAACTAACTACAGGCAAGTGAAAGGAACTCTTTGCATCTTAGGGAGTTTCTGAATGGCTGGAATGTGACTGTACTGATCTGACATAAAGGCTACGGCATCATAACTTGCACTTATGCAATGAGTTGCATTCACAACTGCCTTATTCTTTCGTTTTCCTGGAGACAAACCACTGCCAGAAGAGCAGGTCATTATACATTTACTGCTCAGAAAAGCATGCCCGTGTGCAGGTGATTTGGGCAAGATGGCAGTCTGCTGAACTAGTGTTCAGTGTAAAATATATGGTCAATTTAAGTTTAGCTTGTGGATCTTCCAGTCTATTCTTAAATGGTGAATATTTTACTTGGGATTTTCCTAGGTAGCTTTTGCTATTGAATAAGTGTGTTTTGAATACTGTAGACCAAATAACTCTTTTCAAAGACCTCTTCTGCTAAATGCCCAGTGGGCCCCATTCGCTAATTGATGGGAATACCCAGTGCTTGGCCCGCAGGTTAGGCCACCATAGAAGGGCTCTTTAGATTTGAAGGTGAGGTGCACAAACTTGGCACATTCCTTAGGCAGAGTCCAGGAGAACTATGTGACTTGTTTAGATTGGTGTGTCCAGGTAGTTATGTCACCACTATTTCAGTGTGCAAGGAATGCAGTTCTAGCCGTGCAAGTCTCACCACCTCATCTTATCCACAGCCCCTTACCATGTGTAGCTTTTCTGTTCAGAGGTCAGTGTCTGCACTAAGGTTTCTCTTTTCATGCATTAGTCGTTGGAATGTCTATAGTAAGTGGCCTATTCATTCTTAACACAGCGCTCTGTGAGCAGCCCTTTAACATGCATGTGCTTCCTCTCCAATGCTTGTGGACTGTCTGATCTTAGCACTCTTTCCTATATCTAACATCTCTTCACATAATCCAGAACTCTTCTCACATCTGATGCTCAATCCATGCGCAATATACTATAGTGGCAAACTGTTCTGTTCCCACTAGGTACTACAAGCACAGAAATGCATTACTATTCCTGCAGACATGTTTTTTTTTGAAGTTCACAGTAAATCTTTCTTGTCTCCATATACATTAGATAGATTAGATTTTTCTTATATCGGTAGTGATTTTAAGAATTGATGCTGTAAAATTCTTTACATGCTGTGTTTGAGTTTTTGTTACTTGTTTTAATACAGTGTTATTTCCCCAATTGTAAAGTGCTGTATGAGTATAGGTTGATGTTTTGTTATTAGCTGTATCACGTGTGCAAACTGCTGCGTTAGAGTCCCAGAAGATAAGACTTTCTGCCAACTTTGTGATATGTTCACACTACCATTATTAATGTCTGCTGCTGTCATTCGTTATAGGATGACAGCAACGAACATTAACTGTAGCAGAATAATGGACACAGACGGAGACCCCTCCATCTGTGTCCATTTCTATTCATGACTCTAATGTAAAGAAAATGACGAACGCTGTCTTCCATCATATTTGTTTACTTTTTTGTAATTGAAGAAAAAGTCATGCATGCACAACTATTTCTTCCTTAAGAAAAGTAAAAAAAATAAGTCAGAAAAAAGTGGACCCTTTATGGAGGGGGCTCCATCTGCATTTGTTGTTTTATGTCCATTGCTCTCATACCGTGACTGATGAGAGCAAAGGAGATTAAAAAACAGTAGCGTGAACTTACCTTTATTATGCATTATACCTGTATGCTAACAGCCATTGAATTGAACACTTGATGGGATTTCAGCGTGTCTATATAGGCAGTGTCAGGCCGGAGTACCCAGGACAGTAAAATTCATTCCAGGAGCCCACTATACAGCTGTAAGCAAATGTTACCTGACATTCATTTGCAAATGCTTTAAATATTGCTAATTATTTTTTTTTTTTTTTTAAGTAGCTGGCTGTCTAGCCCTTTCATCACACTTTGTTTTGGGGTCACCTGCCACCTGGCTCTTGCCTTAAAGTAGAGCCCTTTTATCTTTGGTAGGATTTATGTCCTCAGGTAGAAGCCAGATGATTGAGAAATGGGGCCTCTGCAGTTTGAATTGGATAGTTTCTTAATCTAGCCAGTATATCCTAGTGACACACAGCCTGGTTCTGATGCTGTCCGATAAGTATCTCTATGAAGTGCACTGTGCCATGTCATGGTGAGCAGGAGGCCCACCTGGCTCAGGGGCCCATTGGAGATTCACCTGTTCATCTGTGGACCAGTTCAAGCCTTACTGGTCTGTACGCTATGCCGGGAGACATACTCTTAGCATTATAGTAATCTATGACACTACGAGTCCAGGCCTCCCCAGAAAATACTGTCCCATATTGTAATCAAAACTCTGTGGTGTGAAAGCAGCCTTACTGGTATAGTAACAAGTGCTACTCCTAACTGCCCCCCCCCCCATACACATTTGGGAGTTTAGATTATGAGCCCTATATGGGGCAGTGACTGACAATGTCTATAAAGCATTGCAGAATATGATGGCGCTATATGAGTAAGAATGGCTATGGGGGCTATTAGCTTGTCAGGAAATTTTGTACAATTATTCATACCAATAGGCAGTTGCATTTTTAGTGAACAACTTCACAAATGGGACATCGGGCTTTGTGACAAGTTGTATCTTGACACAACATTAATCCATAAACTTTCTGCAATGTGCCATGGAATGCTGCTATTTTTGCTTGCCTGGAGGAAGCGGACGTCAGGTTTTATCAGGCAGCTAAGAACATTTTCTTGTGGTATAAAAATCTATAGCACTGGTAGTTGATACCAGGAGATATTTCTGTTGATAAACCCAGCTGTCATCTGGTCAGAAATGGGGGTGTGAGTTATGAAGTAGTTTAACAGTTCAATGTCAATGCTGTGAGTCATAATTCTTCCTGCAATTGAACAGATCATGAGCTGCATTTTCTGGAAGCCTCTTGTAGCCTGAGATTTTTATCACCTTAGTGCCAGAAGATTAGTATTTCTGGAGAAAATGTACAATCACTTTTCATGGGATAGGAACTATCAAGGATTTCCAGGACCATAAAAAGATCTGTTACGTGTGTGTATATGCCACTGTCTTCATCACTGATCTTATAACTTGTGATGTATACCCATGTACTTGTCAAGTGTGTTATTATGAGGTTTATTATTAGTTTCTTTTCTGTCGATTTCCTTCTCTGTCTATTTATGTGAACACCTCTGATAAGTGACTGTGTCAATATACCAAGGGCACTGGGTGAACGTCCGTATTTGGAACTAATATTTCCATTCAGAATGGTTATGTGATATACCACATCACATATACAAAAGACTGGCGTACTGTGCATTTACTGGAAAGAATGTTATTGGTAGAGATGAACAATTATGACCCAAATAAAAATTGTGATTGATTTATTATAGATTTTAACTTGATTACGATTTAATCAAAGATTATTTTAGGACACTCCCCTTTTTACATGCCATGCCACAGAATTTAGGTTTGTTACTCACATATCAGCAATCCTGATTGGATAGAGTACAGTTAGTGACTTATCCCATCACCAATGACAATGGAGACCGGATGGCATCAGGCAAAGTAATTGAAATAATTGAAGTCAGCTCGATTATAAATTCAGCTGTCTTTTAATTTCGGTTATTTTTCAATTAATTCCCCAGTCCCAATTATGGAGCTTGTTAATTCTACTTGGACACTCAGTGTGTGTTTGAACTCCTAGTTATCAATTTATTTTTCAAGGGACTTTCCCACTTATCATGTAGATAGAGGATAAGTTGTGGATTGGACCTCCACTAATCATGAAAACAGGGGTGTTTTGTTTGCTGTCCTGAATGGCGCAGTGATCAGAGATAGCCAGCGGATAGCACTCCACTGGAGAGGGGACGTTAAGATGGGAAAATGTTTTTAAATTTCTAGGAAGAATAACAGAGGAACAGTAAAATGTAGTGTTCTAAAATTTCCCATATATATAAAAAATGGACTTTTGCCCATTTCAGCCCTCTCTTTTTAGAATAATTTATGCAAACGAAAAACTTGCGAAAACCTTTCGACTGCCACGTTAAATATTTCAGTGGTGGTTGACTGTGTTTGGCATGATCAGTTGAATCAAGCCCTTCCTTCTATGTTCTAACATTGCAGCAGTGACAAGAGGTTTCAGAAATCCCCTTTAATTAAAGATGCTCCAAAATTATGTTATAAGGAATGCGCTCTTTTTTTATCATATCATCCCTTTTGAGAAGACTGTAGAGCCAGATGGCATTAGTGCAAAGCTAATTAAGACTTGTGGGGATCAACTGTGTAGTATTATTACATATATGTTTAATATGAGTTTGAAGCGGGAAATAATACATTTTCTGTGGAAATCTTCTTGTGTGGTACCGGTTCCAAAGAAACCTCATCCTATGGACCTCAATGGCTACAGACCCGTAGCATTGACATCCCACCTGATGAAGGTCTTAGAGAGATTGGTTCTCACACATCTCTGCCCTCTAGTGAGCCCCACTATGGACACTGTCCAGTTTGCTTATCATCCGGGCATTGGGGTGGATGATGCGCAGGGCCCTTTCTCACCTGGAGAAACCAGGGAACACTGTCAGAATAATGTTATTTGTTTTCTCCAGTTCCTTTAACAACATACAGCCGGGGCTACACAGAGACAAGCTGGCCCTTGCTGGAGTAGACCACCACCTCTCCAGCTGGATCCTAGACTACCTCAAGATTACCACCTGAAGATTAATGCTGGGAAGACTAAGGAGATGTCGGTGGACTTTCGTAAATGCAGATGCCCTCCTAAACCAGTGAACATCCAGGGGACGAGCATCGAGATTGTCAACACCTATAAGTATCTGGGTGTGCTCCTTAATAAGCTGGACTGGGAAGATCACATGGAGGTCCTGTACAGGCAGGGCCACAGCAGGCTCTACCTGTTTAGGAGGCTGGGAGCCTTTGGGTTGCAGGGGGCACTTCTTAGGACTTTTTTCAACTCTGTTGTGGCATCAGCCATCTTCTTCGGAGTGGCCTGCTGGGGGAGCAGTATATCAACCAGGGATAGGAATAGACTTGACAAGCTGATTAGAAGGGCCAGCTCTGTCCTGGGTAGCCTTTGCAGGTGGTGGGTGACAGAAGGATACTGTTCGTGGTGAGCTCCATGCGGGAGAATAAGTTCCATCCCACGCATGAGACCGTGATAGCGCTGGGCAGTACTGTCAGTGACTGACTACTTCACCCTAAGTGTGAGAAGGAGCGCTATCGGAAGTATTTCCTCCCCACCGTGGTTAGGCTGTACAACCAACACCGACCTAAGCGGAGATCATTCCACATAGAGAACTGAAATATCTTTCTGTTATGATGTTATGATATCCCCCTCTGCTACTTCTTTACCTGTACCTTTCTATCTGTCTACTGCCAATGGGATGCCTCTACCTTTGAACATTTTTGTATATATTGTATGTGTATTTGTATTTCTTACCTTGCATTGCATATCTTTGCTGCTGTAACACACCGAATTTCCCCATGGTGGGACTATTAAAGGATTTTTATTATTTATTATTATTTTGAATTTTTAGTGGCACAGTGTACACCAGAACCAACTGTAAACTGTATAGTAAGTGTAGGCCTTTGCAAACCACAGTGGAATATGTTGTGGATTCAGCATGAGGTTTTTACCTTTTACTTTATTATACATTATGTAATTTAACAAATGATTGTGAGTTTATTCTCCCCTCCATTTACACTATAGTGCAAAAAATTGTGAAGGCTATATATACTTTATTCTCATTTTCTGAAATATGTATTTGTTCCCAGGTGTTTCTGGTGTGCATGTAGTAGAATGAGGTGTTTCGTGCTGCATATCCAGAAAATCGAGTATTGTCTTTATCTCTGTGGCCTTTTCATTCGTGTTTTGTAGATAGAAGAGATACAATGAAACATTATAGGCCATGCTCTAGTCTGAAACTGCTGAGCCACAAAGCAGATCCAAATGTTTCATTATCCAATTTACCATAGTGGTACACTGCTGATATAGACTATAATTACAAGGTAACACAGAAAACGTATCATTTGGACCTTGTGATTTCAGTGTACGATGATGCCTTGCTGCTCAGCTCCGTTTTGTTTTTTTTTTTTTGTTTACTATCATAAAATTTGTTTATGGACCTCTATAATTTAAATTCCTAAAAGGAAATGCATCCACAAATACCCTAAAGCACGTAAATATAGCCATTGAGTGCTGGGCTCTGACTCGCTCTTCTAGTGTTGCCTCTTATGCTGACATTTCAGGGGAACTTCTAATGATAATATACAGTTTCTAAAACCAGGCCCTGACAGCAGATCAACACATCACAAAGGCTGGCAGCCGCTCTGATCAGGAGGAATGTGCTGTAGAGTCATGTAGTCCCTGGCTTCATTAATACTATAATAACAAGTAATGGCTCCGCAAAACCATGTTGTGCAATACTTGGAGTGGATTAAAACAGTAGGTAAAATGACTCTTCTTAATTGTATAAAAAAGGATCTAAACCAAACAGCAATGTCAATAAAATGACTTCCTAAATAGGAAATGAACAGGTGGTGTTAGAGGACCTGTCATAAATTCATCTTTTCCCTGTGATGTGGTATTCCTTTGTTATTGCTCCTGAAAAAGTGTGCTAAGGACCCACGTAGCGAGCAGCCACCAAAAAGCACTGCAGGAAAAACCATGGCAGAAACTGTTTGTGTGTGTGTGGTGTGTGTGTGTGTGTTTTTTTTTTTTTTTTTTTTTTTTTTGTTTCAGCATGTCAGCTGCGGATATTTTTCTGCAATGTTTGGATGAGATTATACAGAATACCATCCATTTTGCAGGTACTGTAAAATGCTGCGGTTTTTGCCGCAGTGTTTATGCTACGTTGGGCCCCACCTAAAACTGCAAACTGGGTGTTTCCATTTCCCTTGTCAATTGTCTGTGTACATACAGACAGCTCTGTGTCTCAGCATATAGGAACTTGCTGTTACACCAGTGTTCTGGTGTACAAGCCATCAAAAATTCAGTTTTTGCACAAAATGTGGCCTTTCCTCTTTCACACTGCCCTTGCTGCTTTGCTGAAAGAGGTCTTGGCGTGCGGCATGACATCAGGCCACCTACCTTGCCAGATTTGTGATCATTTACGCAGTTTACTGACATAAACCAGGAGACTCTGGCATGCCCCTGGTGTGTTGTCAAGATAATTTGGATAGTAAAGGTTTTACTGCTAACAGGAACAGGAATGTTGGAGAAGAAAAACTATAACATAACCTTTATTAATAGATCCTGATAAAAAGGATTGTGATCAACACCTCCTGTGAACACAAATAATGATAAAATTGGTAGAGAACTAGTGTGCACTTTTATCAGGTGTTGTTATCCTGTGAATTGGGTAATCTGGAGTAATACTCAACGCCTCCTGGTTACCTATAAGCCCTGTATAAGATTGAAAATCCTCTGGACTTGTGTTGTGTGGCAATATGTCAGCGAGTTCCCAGTAACTGGGATAGAAGTGCTACAAAAAGAGTGTCTGTTATAGTCACTGTTTTCTCTATATTAAGCCACCCAAAGTATCCAGCTCAGAGGATGCCACTTGTATGCATACATTAATTATACATGTGTAATATAATTAATCATTTTATTTTGATGCCAGTTTTTTTTTTTTTTTTTTCTAACTCCAATTCCAAAACTGGTCACATCTCAGACTCCACAGCCTTGCTAAAAATATGCCGGTAAATGCACTTTAGATATGTAGGCACAGGCCTATTGGTATTACTCTTCATATCTTTCTAGTGGAGTACAATATTCTTCTGTGATATATGACAAGTGCAATGTTATTTACCTGCTTTGCATGGTAATCCTATCATGTCACTTCATAGCAATGTTTTCTGATGATCATGTCATCATTGTATTCCTAACAAGTACAGTAATATTCTGATGTCTGGGATCCTATCGACCGTTGAGATATTTTACTATTTGAAATTCCAGACAAATGTGCATATATAATTACTCACGTAGAAATAATACCTTTCAGTATCTTTCATTCTCTGATTTCTCCCATTAGCAACCTGAATTGCGCCACAATTTAATCCATTTTAAAAATAAATGGATTAAATGGCCTTGAATTTTTAGAATAAATTGTAAGACCAGTAGCAATTATAAAATCTGTTACATTTTATGGATTAAGACTATATAGTTATATAGTTAAATGTCTGATATCTTGCACATTAACAAGTTAGGAGCCGGTTGTTCATGGACCATGTATTAAGAGGTAAATTATCACAGTTTGTTAATAAATGTCCATATCTCCCTATTCATAGTGGAGGAGCTGGCCTGTGTTGTATTCAGAAGTGAAGAATGAAAGAATTTCTGACACTTAGCAATAAAGCATGTATTGAACCTTAAAGGAAAAAGTACAGGTATGTAGCCAGCACAAGAAAATACAGGCTTGGACTTGCTGGGGGTAGTCAAGTTATATTAATGCCATGTTTACATCCAGATGTGTCAACTCTTCACAGGTCATATTTTAAGGGACTAGTGGGGTAATATAGGAGTGTTCTTCAGTTTTCCTTCTCTAGAGCCTGTTTATATGTGTGTAAAACATTTCTCCATATGCTTTGTATTTGTGCCCTTTAAGACAGCCTAGTATGTGGTAAAGCTGTGTATGAGGGCAATGACAAGCGTTTGGTTTCCAATGTTTAAAAAAAAAAAAAAAAAAAAAATATCATGGCCATACCATTTATTTATTTTGCTTACTTGTATAGCACCATCATATTCTGCAGCGCTTTACAGACATTGTCAGTCACTGTCCCATATAGTAGGGTGCACAGAGAAAATGCTGCTAACACAGATACATTCATTTCTTTTATTACACACACTTTAAATTTTCAAATTGTCTGTGTAAATGCAGACTGATGTTTTGCCCAGACGTTTTGCTGCCCTACCCTGTAACCCAGTTAAGCTGAGCCTACTACTTCTGACTGGTTTGGTTGACCAGCTAATGTGTTTATGCCTCATCGATAGCAGACAATGAGGATCGGACATTTGGATTTCAACTGCCCATACCTTATGCGCTTAGGAGCCAAACCACCACCTCTCTGTTTAGTACACATGCATTATTACGTTAAGAGTCGGGCAAGGTACCGCTCTGCTGTCATTCAGCTGACTTTACACCTGGCACCTGACTAGTCTGACACTAGTTTGTGAAGTTTATTGGCACCTAATAAATTCAGGTGTTGATGGGAGCAGTCTGACCCTGCTTCTCCGGCTAGGTCCAAGGAAAGCCACGCAGAAATGCTGCAGGTTTCCCAATTACTACTTTCCTGGATCTAGTGATTTAGACTTTTTTTTTTTATTATCACAATGTATGTAACTTTCCACATTTCCCGCAGTGCCAGAACCTGGGGCCTATAATTGCAGGTCAATTTCTACTTTGTGTTTGGGAATGGATCTCAGAGCTGATTCATTTCTGGGAAATTTTAACAATATACTGCAATTGTTTCTGCTTTCTCTTGGCATATTTTTGCCATGTGGAATAATGTCAGTGTCTCTCTCCAGAATAATGTTTAACCTGCGAAAGAGGCCAGAATGGCAATATACCAGGTCACATTTGGTAAGCATTGTGCTGTGACTGATTTACTGGGCACAGCCTCACACCTCCCACGTGCGTGCATAAACCTTAGTTGCTGTGTTACTCACTTGTGTAATCCTTTTCTCCTGGCTGACTGAATGCTTGTGCAAGGCTCGGTGAGTCAAAAGCAAATTGAGGATTTGTTACATCCAATAGAGGGCGCATGAGCTCCCCAGCTTCTTTCCCATAATGCCTTGTGCTTGTGCTGATGCATAGTTTTGGTATTGAGAGACTGGAGGTGTTGGGTAAACTCTGAAGATTAAACACTGCTTTATATTTTTAAAAACTGGCATTTTTTTCATTTAAGATGTATATATCCTCTGGTTTATGAATGTTGACCATCCTGTTTCTGCCAGATAAAATGCATCCAGTTTCCCAACAGGCAAGTATTTATGGCATGTGCTATTCCACACCAGTTGTAATAAATAAATAATAATAATAATAATAATAATCCTTTTAATAGTCCCACCATGGGGAAATTCAGTGTGTTACAGCAGCAAAGATAATACAAATACAACATATACAAGATTGTTCCAAGGTAGAGACATTTCATTGATAGTAGACAGACAAATAAGAAGTAGCAGGGGGGGGGGATATCCCAAACAGAGATATATTAGTTCTCTGTATGGACTAATCTCCGCTTAGGTCGGTGTTGGTTGTACAGCCTGACCGCAGTGGGGAGGAAAGACTTCCAATAGCGCTCCTTCTCACACTTAGGGTGAAGTAGTCGGTCACTGACAGTACTGCCCAGCGCTATCACAGTCTCATACGTGGGATGGAACTTATTCTCCCGCATGGAGCTCACCACGGACAGTATCCTTCTGTCACCCACCACCTGCACTGGGTCCAGTGGGTTCTCCAGGACAGAGCGGGCCCTTCTAATCAGCTTGTCAAGTCTATTCCTATCCCTGGTTGATATACTGCTCCCCCAGCAGGCCACTCCGAAGAAGATGGCTGATGCCACTACAGAGTTGAAAAAAGTCCTAAGAAGTGCCCCCTGCAACCCAAAGGCTCTTAGCCTCCTAAGCAGGTAGAGCCTGCTGTGGCCCTTCCTGTACAGGACCTCCATGTGATCTGCCCAGTCCAGCTTATTAAGGAGCAAACCCAGATACTTATAGGTGTTGACAATCTCGATGCTCGTCCCCTGGATGTTCACTGGTTTAGGAGGGCATCTGCATTTACGAAAGTCCACCAACATCTCCTTAGTCTTCCCAGCATTAATCTTCAGGTGGTTTCGCTGGCACCAGTCCATAAAATCCCAATTCAGTTCTCTGTACTCCGTCATCATCGTCTGTGATGAGGCCTACTATTGCAGAGTCGTCAGAATACTTCTGTAGGTAGCAGCTGGATGAGTTGCACCTAAAATCTGCAGTGTACAGTGTGAAGAAGAAAGGGGCAAGAACTGTACCCTGAGGTGCCCCCTAAATCTGTTTTAGGCTGAAGTCACACTTTGTGGAACTACCGATACATCTAAAAAAAAATGCAGTGAAACAAAAATACAGCAAAAAATGCTTTCTGCAACGCTTTAACCTTAAAGTGTTTGTGTGTCTCGTCTACTGTCAGTGCTAACTCACCTTGCCCAGAAGATATATAGTAGCCTTGGATGGCATTTGCTTCAGCAATAGTGTCTATCAACTTGAGCCAAGACCTCATCCACCATATAAGCAAGAATATACATTTTAGTAACCTTAAGGTTAAGGCCCCACATTGTGGAAACATTGTGTGTGTTTTATTTTTTTTTTTTTTTTTTTTTTTGAGACAAAACCAGGAGTGGATGGAGCAAAAGGTAGAAGTAAAAGTTATGCCTATATATTTCCCATTTCTTTTGTAGCCATTCTTGGCTTTGGCTCAAAAAATGCAGCAAAATCTTTAAAAAACAAAAAAAAAAATCTGTGTTTCTGCAACATGAGGGTTCAGCCTAAAGCCCCTTACAGACGACCGTGTGCACGGTCAGTGTGCTATCCTGGTTTTTCCCGGATAGCACACTGACCCATTCATTTCTATGGGCCCATACACATGGCCGTGAATGATCTAAGACATTAATATTTATAATCAATAAATGTCAAGTCTTATATTATTCCCATGTGAATAGGACAATTGGGGTTTTTCTGCCAAGAGACATTTCTAAAAACATTGTAAGGTAAACCTATCATTCATGAGGGTTATTATATTTTTTTCTGTAAAGCTAAGAATGGCTACAAAAGGAATGGGAAATTTATAGGAACTACTTGTACTTCTACCTTCTGCTCAATCCACTCCTGGCTTTGGCTCAAAAACGCACCAAAATCTGCAACAAAAAAAAAAAAACAAAATGCTGCATTTCCGCAAAGGGGGCCTTAGCCTAAAACTTGTTTTGCCCAAAAGGCAATCCCTATAACTACTGATGTTTGTAATTTATGGCAATATCTACAGGTCAAGTCAAAAGATGCAATATATGTAAACTCAAATTGGTGCTATCTTAAGTGAGTGAGGGTGTCTATACATATCTTTCACATCTCTTTGCAGCTTCAATATACAGAAAAAACTTGTATTTGTGTTGTTTTGCTGCAGGTTAAAACTTGGTAGAAGAATGCTGAACATGTCAATGGAAACAAATAGGCTGGCTTGGGAGAGGTGGTCATCCAGAGAGAACAGGCATGCAGTTTAATAGCCAAGTTTCATTCTAGTGGAAAGTGACCCTTTAACCCTATAAAACACACCACTTAAATTCTCTCTCCTGAGCAGCTGCTTTTGAAGGGTTTAGTGTGACCACACAGCAGAAATTCATCAGCCTAACATGATAAAATGTCATGGCTGGGCTTCGGCCTCCCAGATTGCCAGCCGTTTTATTAATATTGTGCCATTTGTTTTTATTTGTGTCTCTTGCATATTGGGTTTAGTTAATTACAGTAGCTTTTAATGGCACAGAGATCATTTTCATTTTCAGGCCATCTGTGCATAAAGTAGAGCAAAATTGCAGCTTTTCCTAGTAGGAGACTGTACACATGTCAAAATTTTGTTATACAGCTGTATATTTTCATTTCAATAACTGTGATGCTTCCCCAGATCAGTAGTTCACCCCAATAAACTGTGTATAGGTTTATTTTAGTGGTGAAAATGCAAACTGTCTCTGCAACCATTGAAGTCATGGGACTCTAACTGAGGCACTTCACTAAGGCTAAGATTCACACTAGCATTGGACTCTCTGTTGTTCGGGTCCACTGGGGGACCCAAACGACTGAGAGCTCGTTCGCTAAAACAACGGTTACCCATGGACCCCATAGACTATAATCTCATTCTCCGTGCAGGATTTTTCTTTCCGCCGATTTTTGACTGAATCTGTGGCAGAAACTCCAACGCAGATGTGAAACTAGCCTAAGAGAATTGTGTTCAGGAAGGGGAACTCCTGAATTTTATGTCAAGTTTATCTAAAATGTACATCATAGGATAAGGTATAGGTTTTCTTTTTACAAAAAAGTATGGACTTCATTTACAAATGTGTATACGATGTACATTATCTATCTATAGATGTTTGCACTGTATTATATAGCTAATATATTTAGTTTTTTTACATTGTAAACTTGCATTATGGACCTTTGTTTGTCTGGAGTGTTGTTAAAGGCCAAGATAGGAATATAAGACTATGAGAATTTATGGTAATAGTCAATTGCAGCTGTTTTGCACAATTGGCATAACTCACAATGAAGTAAATGGCAGTTATGGAAATGACATGGCGCAGTGAACTATGCTGCTTCCATAACTTAAATACTAAATAGCATAGTTTGCTATGCATAACTCCTATATACAGGTGCATCTCAATAAATTACAATATCTTTGAAATGTTCATTCATTTCAGTAATTCAGTAATACAATTCATAATCAGAGTCTTCCATGATTGTGTGTCCTACTGAACCAGACTGAGGGACCATTTAAAGGCTTAGGAAACCTTGGCAGCAGGGCTGTGGAGTCGGTAGGCCAAAGCCCCGACTCCGACTCCTCAATTTCCCCTGACTCCGACTCCGACATACATGGCGCATGTTTAAGAGATAACTTAATTTAAGCTTTTTATCATCCTTATGATACAATAATCAAGCTATTTAGGTAGAACATAAAATATATTTATTGGATACAACTTTAGAACACAAAAAACTTTAATAAATTGCAAATATGCAAAACGCTGCAGTAAGTGGTAAAAAAACAGTTTTCAACAAAAACAGTTTTCTCAGTCTCAGCACAATGATTCACTTGCTGACAAGCAGTCACTCTGTGTCCTCGGGCTGTGGGTGGGTCTCCAGCACAATTACAGATAAAGTCAAGCTTTTCAGTCCTCACAATCACAACACTTGTATCTTTTGCTTACTCCAGATAATGGTGCTAAAACTTATAGGTTCACTCAGAACTCAGTCCCATCATTATATGAGGAATAGAACAGACCTTTACAGGACATTTCATCATTTTCAACATTTCATCATTTTCCCAAATTCTTATGAAAATATATTCAGCACATACTGCATTGTACTACTAACTGTACCAATTTATTATATATTTTGGGAGTCGGAGTCGGTCCATTTTATACCGACTCCGACTCCACCAAAATAGGCACCGACTCCACGACTCCGACTCTGACTCCACAGCCCTGCTTGGCAGGTGACACACTGAATTTACAATACTGAACTTTTTTACAATATTCTAATTTTCTTAGATTTACATTTTCATTACCTGCAATCCATAATCAACATTTACAGAAATAAAACACTTGAAATAGAACACTCTGTGTGTAAAGAATCTAGAAAATATAACTTCTCTAAAATCACATCTGTATGGTCAGGCTTATCACGTGACCTGATCACAGTGTAGTGTGCGGAGGTGGAGAACAATAACACCTTTTATCCCTCCTACTCTGTTCCTCAGATCCTGTCCTCTCCTTCTAGAAGTTACACTGCACTCCTTGCAAGTAGTATCTGTTTATTCACAGATACTGGCTGGAGACTGGTTCATACAGCTTCAGTTACACAACCTTTTCTATTAAAAGATGGCTGGACCATGGTAGCACACAAGCCCTCTGACCTCTTGTGTCCCCCTATCTCCTCATAGAATGTAAGCTCTTGCGAGCAGGGCCCTCACTCCTATTGTTTGATATGTTTATTTATTTGCCTCATTGTAATGTCTCATATTGTCTGTTCATGTGTCCTCTGATTTGTAAAGTGCTACGGAATATGTTGGCGCTATATAAATAAAGTTTAAATTAAAAAAGTGACAATTATTACTGAAATAAATGTTTCAAAGATAATTTAATTTATTGAGATGCACCTGTACATCTATGATAATTATAGAAACTGCATAGAACAGATGTGTTAAGCTGTTTCTGTAACTTCTGACTACATCAACGCGACAGGGTTTTTATCATCTTAGGCATTAAAGGCTGAAATGGTAATAACCCTTTAAGGTGACTGTATACCTTTAGTATCTGACTAAATCCTTCTGCTGGTTGTTCTTCAGACCCCCCTCCGCAGCATTCACATGCATGGCCACAGCCTTATTTCCTTCTACATAATCTGTTGAGAGAGCTAACGAATCTCTATTCCCCCCCCCCTTTCCTCCTTATTGGGTGAGCCTGCTGAAATTGAGCAAGTGCAGCGGATGTTGATCTATTTTGTAAGGGCACCTTTTAGCTGTAAAGACAAGACTGCGCTAGTCAACAGATGTTTCTTTTTATTTACTTTTATATTAGAGACCTTTAGGAACGTTGAGATGAAAACCAATCCATCTACAAAGCAGGAAATCTCCAGTTGATTATTTGGATCACTTTGGTTTTATGGCAAGTGTCTTGTAAAAAGAAAATTGATGGCTACCATATCACTTACCAAATGAATTGTATTGAAATTGTAGTAAACAAAAGTTTATTTATAAGATTAGTGGTTTTTATTTTGTGTCTATGTAGCTTCCAGTGGTATCAAACAGCCATTTTATTACTATCCATTAACTGAATTAGTTGGCTGTCTCAGTTCAAGAAAGCAGATGTGTTGGGGCTTTCTTTAAAAAACAAAAAAAGCCCCCACTATATATAATATAAATATTTCATGTGCCAAAATGAACCCTCAAAAGTTAAACCGTTGCAGAAATTCTATATGACTAATACATTGTAAAGAATAGCTTTCATTTTGTTGTCTGACTTCATGTTAGGGTAAGTTTACATAGCAGATTTTGCAGCGGGACTCGCCATGCAAAATTCGCTGCCATAAGCTTCCTGTTCAAGGCAGAAAGATTCCCTACTCCCATTCACTTAAATGGGAGGTTTGGGCGGAATCCAACTGACGATAGAGTAACCTGCTCCTTTTGTCCTCTAGCTAATATTTTTTTTTTTTTTTCTTTCTTCTGCCTTTCCTTTGAAAAGAATGGGCGACAGAATTTTTGTAGCAGATTGCGCTGAAAAAATTCCACCATGCGAATTTACCCTTACGGTATAGTATAAAGCCTTTTTTTTTTTTTTTTCTTTTTTTTTTTCTTTTTATATAGCACCATTTAATTCCACGGTGCTGTACATTTTGTGTAGGGGTTTACATAAATAGTACAATAATACAAGTACAATAAACTCAAAACAAAGGCTATATTCTTATCTGCGTTGGAGTCTCTGAATTTGCCAGACAAAAAGTCATCAGTGATTTCAGTTAAAAAGGACTGATATCTGATGGACACTTGAGGAACCCATTATAATCAGTCTAGTCCTTCAGGCTCCCTTTGTGTCCATCATAGACCAGAAGAATGGAAACACAGAAGCAAGTGTGAAACCAGCGTAATAAGATGACCAGCCGGATAAAATTTGGAAGGAGGACCCTAACCTAACTACAAGGTCTTACAATCTTTAAACCTGGTAACACATCCAGTCTCCAATAAGCTAAAGGGCCTATTTCATCCAGCCCTGTTACTGTTAGTGACATTCAGTGATTTCTCTCAAAATTTCATCTGCTTATTACCTAAGGCAGTGATGGCTAACCTTTTAAGTTCGGTGTCAAAATTAATAAAATAAACCTTCATTTTGAGGTGTCCACATACACATATCACTGCTGTGGCCAGTCACTTACCTCTAGCGGTCTTGCACCGTATAATACTGCAACTTTGATGTGTGTATACAGATATGCCACTGCTGCAGACAGTTTAGCACTGGAAGTCGCCATGGGGAAAACATCTAAGTTTTTGTGTTTTTTTTTTTTTGTTTTTTTTTACCTCTTTCCCAGCATTTGGGAACTTTTTTAACTTGGAAACCCCCTTTATGTTTAATAACTAAAGATATGTTTTATCTCAGAACTGTGGTGACCACATATATTTTGTTGGTGACAAACAGTGGTTTTGTGCTGTATCCAGCAATGCAGACTGACCCTGCATTGTCATACACTCTACATAAAACAGTAACACTCAGAGAGCTAATACAACAATAAATGGAAATTGGCAGCTACTGCAGAGAAGTGCTTGTTTCTAGCTGTCCTTAGACCCCGCAATGTGGAGTCGGAGTTGGAACCAATTTTGGATAAGTCGGGGAAAGAAGTTATCGATTCCAGCTTCAAAACAATACAATTATCTATTATTATTTAATATTGTGTAATTGGTTAAATGTGTAGTTTGTTACAAATTTACTTTCATAGTAATTCAATCACTCCTTCCGCTGAGTACTCACATTAAGGACATGGTGTGTGCTACCACTACACTGCTGTGACCATGGTTGATTGCCATATATTAAAGGAGTCAGGCTGTGGAAAAATAGAGGAGCCAGATGCGGTGGCTTGGCCTACCAACTCCACAGCCCTGCATAGATCACAGTTTTATCCCAGCAACATGCCACAGACTTTGCCAATTGACATAAGTGATAAACCTCATCCTCTGGGGTGCACTGTATGATTTAACCTAAGATTTTCCAAACCATCCCAGATAATTTTCTTATAGGACTGCTTAGACCTTTTGAGAAAACATGCCATCAAGGACCATTCCTATACCATCCACTTTCTTCCCCCAAAGTTGTATTATAAGTCGCAGCCATTTATCTACCCACACTGGAATATACACTCATGCCAAATTACAGTTTTAAAAGATTTTCCAAGTTAAAAAAAAAAAAATATATATATATATATATATATTCTTCTAGGGTATATAAAGGCGATTAGAGTGAACTTTAGTGAAGTAGTCCTCTTCGTAAGCACGAATTTACCAGTGTTGGACACATCCATGTGTAAATACAAAAAAAAAAAAAATGCAAGCACTGGACGTATAAAGAACAATAATCCCCTTTGCTTTGTACGGGTTAACCTTTTTATCTCTCTACAGCCACCAGTCGTATCACATGATCAAGCTCTCTTGTTGTATTAAATAATTTTATTAGTTTCCATTGAGGGGGAAACTTCAAAAGCATTGTCCTATTCTTATATCCTCAATATAACCTTTATTATTGTTGGTATAGCAGACTTGATGTAGTGGGGTGTGTGTGTGTGTGTGTGTGTGTGGTGCGTTGCGTTTTTTTTGTTTTTTTTTTGTCTCTTCAGCAGTGAGTCTCAGAGGTATACATTGCAAATATATAGCACCATTATATAAATAAAATGTGTGATTATGAAAAACTGAAATGGTAAGTCACTTTGTTGATGGTTGCAAGATTTCTATTCATAAAATCCCCCATTGTGAAAGTCTGATCTCCGGTTTATGCCATTCATGAGATCGGCCATAGCTAATGAAAGTCTGATCCGTTGTTTATTCCATTCATGAGATTGCTTATAGTCAGATTCTGATTCTAATCCCTCAGGTTTCTGCTTCCCCCCCAGAACAGACAAATGCGTCTTTTATACCGATGTTACAAAACATTTGGCGTCTGATTAAAGGAGATCTAGCTTGATGTGTTAAAAGGCTTAGCGATGAATTGGCTTCACATACAGTGCTCCCAGTGTCAGAAATAACTTTACAAATGAAACATGGCTTTATTCTGACTTGCACATGGTTGTCCTGCTTAGTGGTATTAAACAATGTACCAGAAGCCACTCAGTAGTGTTACCTGGTTAAATAGTGAGGTAGGGAATTGCCAGGTACCTGCTGACAGTGAAACGCGTGCTGCACTGTAGATTCCAGAAAGCCGCCTGTTATGAAACTACATGCTGCAGAAGTCATAAAGTTCATGTTGGTTGTATATTAACAATTCCCGGTACTTGCTATGAAATCCTTTGAGCGTATTCACCCAAATTGTTGCAGTGGTTAAAGATTAACATGGCAAGGTAAAATATGCTTTTATCAATGGGAAAGCTAGTGAACCTGTTTTCTCTCTGTTTACATTGTATTGGTCAGTGCTGTCTGGGACAGTGTTTGGTTACCAACTCCAGCTTCAAAATAAAATGATTAAACATTTTTAATTACGGTATATTATAGAATTATTATTCACATAGTTTGTTATATATTTACTTTCACAGGAACTCTATCATTAACCACTTCAGTGCCGGGCCAATTTCTGGTCCAGGACCAGATACATTTTTGGTTTTTTTTTTTGTATGTGTGGTTTTGAGGGCTGTAACATTTTTATCATATGCGTTATTCAACTTACACTACCGTTCAAAAGTTTAGGGTCACTTAGAAATTTCCTTATTTTTGAAAGAAAAGCACATTTTTCTTCAATGAAGATAACAATAAATGAATCAGAAATACACTCTATACATTGTTAATGTGGTAAATGACTATTCTAGCTGCAAACGTCTGGTTTTTAATGCGATATCTACATAGGTGTATAGAGGCCCATTTCTAGCAACCATCACTCCAGTGTTCGCTAACTGTGTAAGAAGGCTAATGGATGTTTAGAAAACCCTTGTGCAAGTATATTAGCACAGCTGAAAACAGTTTTGCTGGTTAGAGAAGCTATAAAACTGACCATCCTTTGTTGAGAATCTGGAGCATTACATTTGTTGGTTCGATTAAACTCTCAAAATGGCCAGAAAAAGAGAACTTTCATGTGAAACTCGACAGTCTATTCTTGTTCTTAGAAATGAAGGCTATTCCACGCGAGAAATTGCCAAGAAACTGAAGATTTCTTACAACGGTGTGTACTACTCCCTTCAGAGGACAGCGCAAACAGGCTCTAACCAGAGCAGAAAGAGAAGTGGGAGGCCCCGCTGCACAACTGAGCAACAAGACAAGTACATTAGAGTCTCTAGTTTGAGAAATCAACGCCTTACAGGTCCTCAACTGGCAGCTTCATTAAATAGTACCCGCAAAACGCCAGTGTCAATGTCTACAGTGAAGAGGCAACTCAGGGATGCTGGCCTTCAAGGCAGAGTGGCCAAGAAAAAAGCCATATCTGAGACTGGGTGATAAAAGGAAAAGATTAATATGGGCAAAAGAACACAGACATTGGACAGAGGAAGATTGGAAAAAAGTGTTATGGACAGACGAATTGAAGTTTGAGGTGTTTGGATCACACAGAAGAACATTTGTGAGACGCAGAACAACTGAAAAGATGCTGGAAGAGTGCCTGACGCCATCTGTCAAGCATGGTGGAGGTAATGTGATGGTCTGGGGTTGCTTTGGTGCTGGTAAAGTGTGAGATTTGTACAAGGTAAAAGGGATTTTGAATAAGGAAGGCTATCACTCCATTTTGCAACGCTTGATTGGAGCCAATTTCATCCTACAACAGGACAATGACCCAAAGCACCTCCAAATTATGCAAGAACTATTTAGGGAAGAAGCAGGCAGCTGGTATTCTATCTGTAAAGGAGTGGCCAGCGCAGTCACCAGATCTCAACCCCATTGAGCTGTTGTGGGAGCAGCTTGACCGTATGGTACGCAAAAAGTGTCCATCAAGCCAATCCAACTTGTGAGAGGGGCTTCTGGAAGCATGGGGTGAAATTTCTCCAGATTACCTCAGCAAATAAAGAGCTAGAATGCCAAAGGTCTGCAATGCTGTAATTGCTGCAAATGGAGCATTCTTTGACGAAAGCAAAGTTTGAAGGAGAAAATTATTTCAAATAAAAATCATTATTTCTAACCTTGTCAAAGACTTGACTATATATTTTCTATTCATTTTGCAACTCATTTGATAAATAAAAGTGTGAGTTTTCATGGAAAACACAAAATTGTCTGGGTGACCCCAAACTCTTGAACGGTAGTGTATTTCTGCATCTTTTTTGGTGATTCTTTTAGGTGCCTCACTGTTCCAGAGGAACTGCTGCTGCTTGTGGGACAGTACGCAGAAATCAGAGAGGGATGTCCTTATACTGACTACAATTCATGGCAACGGCAGCACCCCTGTCCCTCTGCGTGGTACCAGTACCACTACCCCCAAGCCAGACTCTATCCTGGCAAACAGTAAGTAGGAGTGTGGTACAAAAAGCTGGCCGTGCATATTGTACAGATGGCAATGTATAATGCTTAAGTGCTATCACTATGTGCAGGCAGGACAGGAATTTAGGGCCAGGCCTCAGTACTTCTGGAACTGAAGGTGTCCGTATTGTACCAGGGCAACACTTTCCCAGTGAAGTCCCACAAACTGCAAAGAAAGGGAAGACCCAAAAAAGGTGCAGAGTCTATTTCAAAAGGGGGATAAGGAAAGAAGCCATTTATCAGTGTGACACCTGCCCTGAAAAGCCTGGCCTGTGGATGAAGGAGTGCTTCAGATTGTACTACACATCCATGGATTATTCACCTCCTTATACCATGATGTATTCTGCACAGATTTGCCTTTCATCCTCTGTTATGTAGTAATTTCTGGAAAATAAACTGTCATACCAGTGAGTTCCAAATGCTTGCTAAACCCATTAATAAACTTTTTAAGGGGTGTAATTTCCAAAGTGAGGTCATTTGTTGGGGGGTTTCCACTGTTCTGGCACTTCAGGGGCTCAGCACATGTGAAATTGTACCTGAAAAATATTTCAGCAAAATCTGCCCTCCACATATTTTTCTGTCCCTTCTCAGTCCCACTGTGTGACTATACAGCAGTTTACACCCACATGTGGGGAGTTTCTTTAGTCAGGAGAAATTATTTAACAAATAATTTTCTCCTTTAACCCCTTTTGAAGATCTGGAAGAAGAGACCGCCAGATTGGGACTTCTGGAGAGACACTGGACAGGCATGCAGGGTTGAAGAGGGACTTCGTCATAGGATGTCTTGTCCCATTGTAGCTCATTCCATGGGTAGTGAGCTGAGGGGGAGGGTATGTGAGTATGTGAACCTAGAGGGCGCTGTTGAGCGACCCAGGCTAGGCCAGAAAAGGCTCTCAGCCACGCCTTTGGGTGGCACGTAACTCCAGAGGGGCTGGAGTGTCCTGCAGGAAGCAGGAAATGGTGGACCAGCTAAGGACAGAGAGAGAGGCTCTGTCCCAGAAGGGCTGGGGTCCACTGGAGACTGTTGCTGGAGCTGAGCAATAGTCAGGACAGTTAGGGGCTCAAGGAGTGAATTAGGACCCTAACTGTGGTCTAGGTTTTTTGTTGTTTTGCTATGTTGCAGTTAAGCTGAATAAGGCCACTTTTATTTTACACTTGGACCGTCTGAAAGCTATCTTTCCGGCGCCCAGTACCATGAACCACCGCTGTCCGGACCAGGAAAAGCCGCCATTTTGAGTCTAATTCCCCAAATTGTCACACTTGTAAGACCTGATATTTGAAAAACATGAAAGGGAAATTAATGTTTGATTGCTACATAAATCAGAGATACAGTCATATGAAAAAGTTTGGGCACCCCTATTAATCTTAATCATTTTTAGTTCTAAATATTTAGGTGTTTGCAACAGCCATTTCAATTTGATATATCTAATAACTGATGGACACAGTAATATTTCAGGATTGAAATGAGGTTTATTGTACTAACAGAAAATGTGCAATATGCATTAAACCAAAATTTGACCGGTGCAAAAATTTGGGTACCCTTATCATTTTATTGATTTGAATACTCCTAACTACTTTTTACTGACTTACTGAAGCACAAAATTGGTTTTGTAACCTCACTGAGCTTTGAACTTCATAGCCAGGTGTATCCAATCATGAGAAAAGGTATTTAAGGTGGCCAATTGCAAGTTGTTCTCCTATTTGAATCTCCTCTAAAGAATGGCATCATGGGCTCCTCAAAACAACTCTCAAATGATCTGAAAACAAAGATTGTTCAACATAGTTGTTCAGGGGAAGGATACAAAAAGTTGTCTCAGAGATTTAACCTGTCAGTTTCCACTGTGAGGAACATAGTAAGGAAATGGAAGACCACAGGGACAGTTCTTGTTAAGCCCAGAAGTGGCAGGCCAAGAAAAATATCAGAAAGGCAGAGAAGAAGAATGGTGAGAACAGTCAAGGACAATCCACAGACCACCTCCAAAGAGCTGCAGCATCATCTTGCTGCAGATGGTGTCACTGTGCATCGGTCAACAATACAGCACACTTTGCACAAGGAGAAGCTGTATGGGAGAGTGATGCGAAAGAAGCCGTTTCTGAAAGCACGCCATAAACAGAGTCGCCTGAGGTATGCAAAAGCACATTTGGACAAGCCAGCTTCATTTTGGAAGAAGGTCCTGTGGACTGATGAAACAAAGATTGAGTTGTTTGGTCATACAAAAAGGCGTTATGCATGGCGTCAAAAAAACACAGCATTCCAAGAAAAACACTTGCTACCCACTGTAAAATTTGGTGGAGGTTCCATCATGCTTTGGGGCTGTGTGGCCAATGCCGGCACCAGGAATCTTGTTAAAGTTGAGGGTCGCATGGATTCAACTCAGTATCAGCAAATTCTTGAGAATAATGTACAAGAATCAGTGACGAAGTTACGCCGGGGATGGATATTTCAGCAAGACAATGATCCAAAACACAGCTCCAAATCTACTCAGGCATTCATGCAGAGGAACAATTACAATGTTCTGGAATGGCCATCCCAGTCCCCAGACCTGAATATCATTGAACATCTGTGGGATAATTTGAAGCGGGCTGTCCATGCTCGGCGACCATCAAACTTAACTGAACTGGAATTGTTTTGTAAAGAGGAATGGTCAAAAATACCTTCATCCAGGATCCAGGAACTGATTAAAAGCTACAGGAAGCGACTAGAGGCTGTTGTTTTTGCAAAAGGAGGATCTACTAAATATTAATGTCACTTTTCTGTTGAGGTGCCCATACTTTTGCACCGGTCAAATTTTGGTTTAATGCATATTGCACATTTTCTGTTAGTACAATAAACCTAATTTCAATCCTGAAATATTACTGTGTCCATCAGTTATTAGATATATCAAATTGAAATGGCTGTTGCAAACACCCAAATATTTAGAACTAAAAATGATTAAGATTAATAGGGGTGCCCAAACTTTTTCATATGACTGTATATGTTTATGAAGTAATTTGGGTAGTATGACTTTCTATATGAAAGGCATGTAATTTCAAAGTTTGAAAACTGCATTATTTTCCAAATTTTCACCAAATTTCCTATTTTTTTTTTTTTCATAATTAAAGACAAAACAAATCGACCAAAATTTACAGCTAACACGAAGTACAATGTGTCATGAAAAAACAATCTCAGAATCTCTTTGATAACTTGAACGTATTACCACATAAAGTGACACATGTCAGATTTGGAAAATGAGACCTGGTCCTTTTAAGGTACTTTTAGGCTGTGTCCTTAAGGGGTTAAAAGGGGTTACCAAGTCTGCAAAGATAGACCATCAATATTTGGTGTGGCTCAAATTCCAGACACACTCCTCAAACCAAATGAAGAGACCATGACCACATAAAAGAAACTGAGCTGCATTACTAGTTCTAAGGATGACAATATACTGTAGTTACAGAAAACCCTTGATGGAGTTGTCCAATTTCAGCAAATACTGTAAATGATACTATATACAATTTTCCAATATACTTTATGCATCATTCCCTCACGGTTTTCTAGACCTCTGCTTGCTGTCATTCATTCTGCTTACTTCTAGTGGATAAAACTCTGTCCATGGTCATGTGATGAGCACACAGGTGCACAGCTCGTTACAGTCACAGCTCAGTAATCAGACCCTCTGTCTTATGAGTTGTGCACCTGTGTGTCATCACATGACCATGGAATTGTACAGAAAGTATATTGGAAAATTTGTATAACTTTTCATTATTTAAGCAACAACATTTGGTTGCTGAAACTGGACAACCCTTTTAAATCTGACTGATGGCAGAGCAGGGACGTTGAAGTGCCAAGCCTTAGGTAATTAGGTGTTTCATGAATGGTGGAGAAGATGAAAGTTAGTGGCAGAACAATATATATATATTTTTTTTATGGAATTCACAAGGTAGGGCATTGTGAATAAGTAAATCAAATTCTGCAGTACCCCTGGAAGTAAATCCCAGAAAAGCTGCTTTGGAAGAATTCTTGCATTCTGTTTATTATCAGAGTGAGGTGCTAGGTCATTATTACAGAATCCTGTGTTTAGTGTCATTGTAACCTACAACTGGAAAATGTAATGGCAGATTTTATTTATTTAACTTCAGCGTTCTAAATGTTCCCCCATCTGGTTTCTTACAAGGATGTGACAGGAAGTAACAAAGAATGTGAATGCTTTTGAGTTTCAGAATTCTTTCTGTTCAATGAATTCTACATAGAGTTATGGATTAGCAATAAAGGCTGTTTAGGTGTTAGCATTTAGCGCCTTAAAATTTACATGTACCACAATTTCAAGGGGTAATTCTGCAGCATGTTTTCAAAGTGTGCATTATAATCCATGTGAAAGATGTGAATTTTGCATACATTTTGTTTGTGGTGTAAAGGTTACATTACATGTGACTGCAGAGACTATGTATAACATAGTGGAAGAGTGAAGAAATCAGGCGATACCTTTCAGAGGCTACTTAGTGCATGAACTCACACAGATTCACCCTTAATAACAGCAGAACAGATATCCCAGTGGCTGCACATTTCTCCGGAGAAGACCACTCTATTAAAGATTTGCGGGTTGTGGTTTTAATGGGACATTTTAAGACGCAGAGGGACAGAAAGGAATGGGAATATAAGTTAATGGAAAAATGTCAAACTCTGCAATTTGGACTTAATATTCATGCCAGTTTCATGTCACACTATGTATGAACTGTGAGGGTCACAAATCACCACCTGATAGCAAACAGATAATAGAAAGAATTACTGATCCCTCCGTCACTCCCCACAAGTTTCCAGATTGTTTATTTCTGACCTGTTGTAAATAACTTCTCTACTTATATTGCATTTTGATTTTCTTTAAGACCCTTTGAAGATCCAGGTCTAGTGTGTGTGTATAAAGAGTGTGTGAATTTTCAGTTTCTTGTATGTCTGAAGAAGAGAGCTAGACTCTTGAAAGCTTACTATCAAGTATACTCAATTAGCCTCTAAAAGGTATCGCCTAATTTCTTCACTCTTCACTACTTTCTATGGCTAACACGGTACAACATTATACTACTATGTATAACATGAATTGTAAACTTATTTTTCCTATGCCATAATTTCCACCCCATGTACTAGGCATAAACACTCCTCCTGTGTTAACTTTTTTAGTTTTTCACTGTCACTGATCAAGTAGAAGTGAGATCCAGACAGAGATCTATTGGTCTTTACATAGGGAATTTTACAAAGTAGCAAGAAAAGAAACCCCGTCTGCTTTAGTTGTCGTGAGGAGAAATAAACAGACTCTTGTGGAGATTTCATTGCCATGTGTCTGTCTCCATTCACGCCTAGTATTCTCAAAACATTGGCAGCAGGAAGGAATTATTATTCAGGAATTAAATGTATTCACACTCTGTAAAATGTGTGACTTCTCAAAATGACGCCGTAATTCTGCAGCTTCACTTAGCAGACAAATGTGGGGATAAATATGCAGCAATTTTAAGGATGTCAGAGCATAATTATACTCATTTCTTCTCCATGGTAATTTTCTTCTTTCCGCCCAAGTCTGGTTATCACGAATAAGTGTATTTAATGGAGGTACATCTATTGTGTATATCTCTAGTTTTTTTTCGATGCATTTTATGTATGTGTATAGATTTCTGAGGTACCAGTTTTATTTGTTCTTTGTAGTCAGTGTTTTTTTTTTTTTTTTCTTTTTGTAATGTCTGCAGAATAATAATTTATCCTGTGGTCCAGGTTTATCTTCTAATAAATAATTCTAGCCTTTGGCTAGGATATCTTCTTCTTTTCCCTTTCACTGTCCATTGGTAGAAGGGAATGGACAAAATACTCTTAAATGGAGTCTATTAGTAGTAAATAGGTTATAAACCTAATCCTTGTACCTTGTATTGGTGTCTCTACAGTATCCAAATACGTCTCTGATATACAGCTTTGGAGTTCCATTTTTCCAGGCTAGATTCCCTCCCCTGAATCCCACAAGGCTCTTCCCTCCACTACATGGCTGACAGTTCTTCTTGCTTCCACCATCCACATTGCTCCTGGAGGCCACAGTATACTCAGGAGAACTGTCAGCCATGTAGTGGAAGGTGGAGCTCAGTGGGATGGATATAGGGGGGAATACAGTGTGGAGACCAAACAAAGACATGCCCCCAAAGCACTTTTTCATCATTTGCATATGGCAAAAGTAACTATTGGCATGAAAAAGGGCTCCAAAGCTGAATAACAGAGTCTTGTTAGGAAACTGTAGAATCACCTTTACAAGGAGTATAATTAATTTACTGCTGACCGATTTCCTTTAAGCACCAAAAATAAAGGCTCCTTTTCACTGCATGGTGTACGTTTATTCAATGTGCAGCCTGTATATTCCTGGTGGCAGTGTTCATTTTGTCATTTTATCATGTTGATGTTACAAAATAAACAGGTCAGAACAAACTAATATGTCAATGGTAAGAAAACATTAGTGCACCAAAATTGGCATGGACTATGTTGTGGTCATTGAATATATGCACTGACACTTTAATCATGGTCTATGGGAATGATGTGAATGGAATGGTGTGCATATTCCACCAACGATTCTTTCGAGTTCTGGGGTTCCCATTCTCATGAATAGTGGGGATCCCAGTCTTCAGAACTCTACCTATCTAGCAGTTCTCCCCTACCCAAAAGAAAACCCTTTTGATGTCAGAAATAAGATACTGCATTCTGTGAATAGCATATAAAAAGGCCCAGCATCAGAATATTTAAAAATACAATTTCTTTATTAAACTTCCATATGAACATACTTTGGCGCAACTATATATTCCCAATCCAGTTCTTGCTCTCACCTATCGTTACTTATTACTGGAATTCCCCTTTTAATATTTAAAGAAGGAAAACAACCTCCTAAAAAGAACGTACAATGGTCCTGTGAAGCAAATTGTACTGATATATAGTATATGCCTCTTATTGCATATAGTGGCTTGCTGTATGAATCCAACAGAACAAAAATCATGCCATTTTCAATGACTGTGTACTACAGATTGTTCCTGAGATTACGTTTATGGAAATATAAAGCTAGGTTCACACTAGCGCTGGGCTCTCCGTCATTCAGGTGTGCTGGGGGACCCAAACGACGGAGATCCCATCCTCTAGGACAGCAGTTGTCTGCAGACCACATAGACTATAATATATAAGGTGTCCATTAGCGGTTTCCACCATTTTTATAATGAAACTGGTGGAGAGAAAAGTCCTCCTCTCCGATTTTTAGGGGAATCTGCGGTGGAGTCTCCTATAGAGGTTTTGACGCAGATGTGAACCTAGCCTAATTCTGCAATACAGCAGAGTGTGGCGCACCAAGAGGTGACACATGGGATGTTTACAAATATAATGTGGAGCAGAAAAGATACGGTCTTCCTCCATGGCCCTAGACGTTTCTTTTAAATTGGATCTAATGCTCTGTTTTGTATTTATATTCTTTAACAATTGTTGGAAAGTTTTAGTAAAAATTGTTTATTGCACAGATTTTCCTATTTAGCATAAATTTCTTTTATATTCTAAATAATTGGTCTCTATAGGAAACCTACAGTAATTGAAGTTTTGAACTAAGCCCTACAGAGACACAGCAGCTGCTTCTGCTGCCAACGTAGTACATAATTTATCTCCGAATAGTCGTAAATGTTTACAAATTGTAAAATAATGTGGCCCAAAGCATTTTAAGATCTCATTTATGTACAATATGGTCACTTACATAATTTCTAGGGTTCACCTAAAAAGACAAAGCTCTATCAAGACCATCCTCTTATTAATTATAGATTTGCTGACCCGTATGAAGGGAAGCCATTGCTTTATTTTCTAGAATTTCCTGAATCACTACAGCTTGATGCATAGAACTGTACACCGTACTCAGGAGTGACAACTGCTGGTACACCTGTTATATTCCATTTCCTCGACTGCAATGGTGATTGACTGCACTATCTCCTTTCCCTTGGGAAATGGGACTGGGCACCCATCATTCTTGCAATATGTGGCTCCCAGTTGTTGCAGCTCTTCAGTTGCAGTTTTACATGCAATACAATAAAAGAAATTGACCATGGATCCCCACAGATCTAGCAGGTATTTTCTATCCAGTTAATAGGGGATAATAGAATTGAAACAAAGGGACCACACTTACTTGATGTCAGATGAAAGTATGGTTCTATGTAGGATGCAGACTGGCCCAATGATGAATATGCACAGGTACAGAATGCTGATAATGCAACCACCCGCACCCAACAATCCATGTTGGATGTAGGGGTTGGAATCTAGCATTTATGATGCATAAAAATAAATCTTGCATGATCGGGCTGTCTAGCACTTCATGTGCACCTGACTAGAATCAGCACCGTCAAACAAAATAACAAGGCCTGGCCGCATCCTGCAAAATATTTGACTCTGCCCTGTTATTTTGGTTGATGGTGCTGGTACTAGTGGGGTGCACACATAGAGGTGCTGGACAGCTTGTCTGGTTGTAAAGATGGCGTCATTTATAGGTTGTAAGCGAGCATTATACTATATTATCATGCAACTGGCAACTAATGAAATTAAAGTTTTCTTTGTGTGCATCTGAAATGCTAGCATCCACTCCCTCATGGATTGTAGGTGTGTGAGTGGTTGCATTATCTGTATTCTGCACCTGTGCTATCATCACGATTGTGGCTGTCTGCATCCTGCACAGAACCATGTTTTCATCTGATATCTGGTAGAGTGGTCCCTTTTCTTCCAGTGATATGATTTTATATGATGCCATTTCCAGTGAATTGTCTTTAGTATGGGATATCTTGCAATTATTGGAATGCTCCTTTAATAAATGTCCTTAAGGCCGGGACCCCATGTGGCGACTACCATCCACACATTGTGGGAAAATACGCGCAGTGGATATGCTGCTATTTCCGAAACCATCACGGAAATGTCAGCGGTTTCCCTATAGGTATTGAAGCAGAAAGCACTGCTGGAAAACCTGCGATGCGTTGCCGCCGCGGCTTTTCTCGCAGCGCTATTTTGCTGCGGCCCGCATTGTGCCTTAGCCTAAAGGGGTTGTATAGAGCCACACATGACCACAGATTGTGTGCGGTGTTGTAACTTGGCCTCATTTTACTTTAATGGAATGTAGCTGCAGTACCGGACACAATCCATGGAGAAGTGTGGTGCTGTTTCTGGAAGAAAGTAGACTTGTTTTGAAGTGCAGTCCGAGGCACATTGCTTGCTTGTTGGCGGTTTGCTGGTACCTTTCGGGTACTGACACACAAACAGTTGTCTATGTGGCACCAAAAATAATTGTGAGCAGCACAATGCCTTATGTATGGGTGTTTGCAAATGATCTCTTGTTCCTTCCTCGTCCCATGTAGAGGCCAATGGAAGTGGGCGTCTATTGACATGTTGTAATGTTCTGCCTAATGCTTGGACATGGTAGTAAGGTGAAGGGTTAATAGGTGATTTATATTTTATTTATTTTTTCTTGAAGAGGTGGAGGAAGGAGGTGCTCTTTAACTCTGGAAGTAGTGTGATGCATTTGTTCCTGATGAATTGATGCTGTTGAGATGTTAAATGCTTTCTTGGGAATGAAGCTTGTCGTCTCCCCCTCCACTTATCTAAAACAGCAGCTAAAAAGAACAGATATTCCAGGACTTCCCATATGGGAATCTCCTTCCAAGAAACGCCATACTGCATGCAGTCTATTTATACATTGGCTGGCAGCTGAAGGATAGACACGGCAGACACCACAGACACTGGGAGCAGCTGGTGGAAGCAAATAACCCCCACATAATACAGAAAACCTTCCCCTTGTACAGACAGTCCTAGTATACTGCTCCAGCGTTCATCTCTATGGAACCGGGAAAACAGAGTTATTACAAGGAGGCTGCTGATAACCTCAAAAAACCTTTAGCCCATCTAAGGAAAAAAAAATGTCTCCACTAATCCTCCACTGTCATCCAGTGATTCCACAATGCCTGAAGACTGCAGTGTATCAGTTTACATCCAGAAGGGAGAAAGCATTCATCTTTACTCGTGGTGTCCCAGAGACTCTGCTGAATTGGAGCTCGCTGGCTAGACGTTTTGGCATTTGTTTTCCAAGATCAGCATTTTCTGTGGAGAAACTTAGACAAAGGCAGTGTAACACACAGAATATATCTGTACACATTTCTGACTGTGCATGGCAGCCGCTCTCCTGCCTTAAGACCATAAAGTAGACCAGCATAAACTGCTATATGGGCACATCAAGCCATCTCCCTGAAGCACAGTATATGCTGCGAATCTCGAGACAGGGTTATGCAAATCTGGTACTAGAGGTATGCAAAAGGTCTATCTTTCTTCATGGAATTGTGCTCTATATTAAAATCTGGTTTGGTTGCCCATGAAGTGGAAAGTGATGACTGGCTTCCTGCAACTGATCTCATTGGAGCATCACAATCCACCAACTGCAGTGGAAATACCAGGAAACTCCTCTGGACAACCACCTCTGACCTGTGACGCCTTTTCATTTCTCTTATTTCCTATGTATAGAGGACAATTTTTCATTGTAATTTTAAGCAGTTATTGTTTCATAGATCAATGTCTTACAGAAGTCTATGGAGGAAACCTCTCTTCTGAAACCAGAAATGTGCTGTCAGTTTTTTTTTTTTTTTTTTTTTTTAAAAAAAGAGAAAAATTCTTTCACTCTTAGGTTCACATTGGGTGAAATCGCAGTTGGTTGGCCTCTGTGAAATCAGCAACGGCTAACCTCAGCCGTTTACTGTAGCTGGGTATAAACGCACTGCAAAGTGACTTAACCTACAGTATGTCATTTATTGTTTTGTGTTTTAACCTTGGACTTCATCTTTTGCAATTTGAACGTTGAAAGTCACAGGATACTGTAGAGAAATCTGCAAAAGTGACGCTGGCAAAACCACAAGATTTCAGGTGGATTTTGCAGTGGAAAATACATTTGTGCCTTGGCCCACCCTTAACTTGTCTTGCGCCCTTTTAATTCCTTTAAGGCATGTTCACATGTGGCAGATACGCTTTAGGATTTCCGTCTGGAATACATATAGTTCTTAAATGAAATCATATGTTTCCTTCTCCATTTATCAACTTTTACATATTAGTCTATGGAGTGGCTGCTGAAAAACGACTTTCAGTAGCCCTTTTAACACTGCTGTGTTTTAAGATAAGACTTGAAAAGAGGCAATAAATCAATTAACTTCCTCCTCCCCACTCTCCTCTTCATAGACTTCTATGTGTTGGTGAATACAGAGACGCACAGCCTGAGTGAAGATGAGAGCTATCTAAGAAGTGGAAAAAGATTGCCTTAAGATATATTGCAAAGTTTTATATTTGCCTGTACTATTTAATTTCTGAAAAGTTGTTTTATAATTGGAGGTACGCTTTAAAGAGGAACTTTTGTCACCTCCATCAATTCTAGTTCTTAGCATCTGTTAACAGGTGCCGCACCACTGATTCGGGCACCTTTGGAATTTTTTTTCTAGCCCCCACTGTTACCGAGCAAAAAGCGCAGGTAGTTTAGGTGCCCAATCTGCTATTTAAGCTCTGTAATGACAGAAGGGCAGTGTCAGACAGGGAGCGTGATTCAGAGCTCCAATCAGAGACTGGCAGTATCATAGCTCAGAATCACACCCCTTGTCTGCTCTTGCCTGACACCGCTCTCCTGACAGTACAGAGATTAAATAGCATATCTGGCACCAAAAAATAACAGCGCTGATTGGTGGGAGCTAGAGAAAAAGTTCCAACTGTGCTGGAATCGGTGGAACAGCAGACTATTAATTGTAAAGAGCTGGACTTGTTGGCGTTGGTGAAAGATCCTCTTTAAAGAATTATTAGATCTTAATAAGTTCCAATCCAGAGGCCTGTTTGTATGTCCTGTGTTATGTCACTTAGGAGTGCCTGCAGGGAGTAAGGCAGCATTGTGTAGAGGATGAGGGCACATAGCTACTGGGTGGATACATTATTTTGACATAAGGATTTGGTGCTCTTACCATCACAAATCTGTCTTTCAACGCTCTAATTATCCTCTTGATGAAAATGGATTATGTGATGCATGTGTCATGTTCATTGTAATATAAGTACCACAGTGCTTCTTTTTTACGGTGTGCCACACTTTTACTCCTGTAAAAAATAAAAAAATACAAAAACCACGAGTTTATTCAAACAATGGAAAAATAATCAGTCATTATTAATGATTTGCTAAGAACATATTCCAGCCAGTTACGAGAGAGAGAGAGAGAGAGAGAGAGAAATACTGTGTGTGTATGTATGTATGTATGTATGTGTATACAGTCATGGCCATAAGTGTTGGTACCCCTGAAATTTTTCTATAAAATGAAGTATTTCTCCCAGAAAATTAATACAATTACACATGTATTGCTATACACGTTTACTTCCTTTGTGTGTATTAGAACAACATAAAAAAAAGTGAAAAAAAGGCAAATTGGACATAATTTGACACACAACTCCAAAAATGGGACGGACAAAATTGTTGGCACCTCTTTAAAATTGTGTGTAAATAACTTTTGTTTCAAGCATGTGATGCTCGTTCACACTCACCTGTGGCAAGCAATAGGTGTGGGCGATATAAAAATGACACCTGAAACCAGATAAAATGGAGAGAAGTTGACTCAATCTTTGCATTGTGCGTCTGTGTGTGCCACACTAAGCATGGAGAACAGAAAGAGAGAAGAGAACTGTCTGAGAACCAAAATTGTGGAAAACTATTAACATCTCAGGGTTACAAGTCCGTCTCCAGAGATCTTGATGTTCCTTTGTCCACGGTGTGCAACATAATCCAGAAATTTACAACCCATGGCACTGTAGCTAATCTCCCTGAAAGTGGCTGGATTAGAAAAATTGATGAAAGGTTGCAACCTGAGATGGGGTATAAGCAGCCCCAATCAAGTTCCAAAGAAATTCAAGCTCTCCTGCAGGCTCAGGGTGCCATCGCAACTCTCAGTCCCAGCACAACTATGAGTGTCCGCGTGACTATCTGTCGACATTTGAATTAAATTAAATGCTATGGTAGGAGAGACCCAGGAAGACCTAAAAAAGCTAGACTGCAGTTTGCCAAAATGTACGTGAGTAAACCAAAATCCTTCTGGGAAAACTTATTGTGGACAGTTAAGACTAAGATAGAGCTTTTTGGTAAAGCACTTCATTTGGGGTCAAAACGGGATGAGGCTGTCAAAGAAAACAACACAGTACCAACAGATGTTTTGGAGTTGTTTTGCTGCTTCTGGCATTGGGTGTCTTGACTGTGTGCAAGGCATCATGAAATCTGAAGATTACCAAAGGATTTTGGGTCTGTGTAGAGTCCAGTATCAGAAAACTGGGTTTGTGTCCTAGGTCATGGGTCTTCCAGCAGAACAATGACCCCAAAGATACTTCAAACAGCACTCAGAAATGGATGGAAACAAAGCTCTGGAGAGTTCTGAAGTGGTCAGCAATGAGTCTGGATCTGATCCCCATTGCACACCTGTGGAGAGATCTTTAAATTGCTGTTGGGAGAAGGCACCCTTCAAATATGAGCGACCTGGAGCAGTTTGTAAAAGAGGGGTCCAAAATTCCAGTTAAGAGGTGTAAGAGAAGTTTGTTGATGGTTATAGAAAGCAATCGATTTCAGTTATTTTTTCCAAAGGGTGTGCAACCAAATATTAAGTTGAGGGTGCCAGTAACTTTGTCTAACCTATTTCAGGAGTTTTGCGTGAAATTTATATATTTTTTGGCTTTTTAAAAAAAAAATATTTTTTTTTTTTTTTGTGTATAACAAAAGGTGAAATTGCAATTTTCTGGGAAAAATATTTTCATTTTCCAGAAAAATTTCAGGGGTACCAACACTTATGGCCATGACTGTATAATAAAAGAAAATGACATACAGGTGCATCTCAATAAATTAGAATATTTTTGAAACATTCATTCATTTCAGTAATTCAGTAATACAATTCATAATCAGAGTCTTCCATGATTGTGTGTCCTACTGAACCAGACTGAGGGACCATTTGAAGGCTTAGGAAACCTTGGCAGGTGACACACTGAATTTACAATACTGAACTTTTTTACAATATTCTAATTTTCTTAGATTTACATTTTCATTACCTGTAATCCATAATCAACATTTACAGAAATAAAACACTTGAAATAGAACACTGTGTGTAAAGAGTCTAGAAAATATAGGAGGTCACTTTTTTAATGTAATTACTGAAAGAAATAAACATTTCAAAGATGTTCTAATTTATTGAGATGCGCCTGTATGTCTGCAGTGGATTTTAACAATCCTGGAATTATAACTGTTCTGTACTGAGAACAAATTATGTTCTAGTTTTAGCTTTGTGCTGCATAAGACACCACTATAATTATTATTATTATTATATATTTTTTTTTTATGAGAGTATGACTATATATTCCCATTGTTAAATGGGTTTCCTATGGTTTTCTACTTTACCTGGATAGTGAAAGAAAGACTCAGCTAATATCTTAGGAATGCTTATAAATGTGTAACTTGTGATTCCCTCGGAGTTATCCACCTCTTAACAAAATGCGTGGGGTAGATGCATTCCTAGTGCCCAAGGACAGTATAGAGCACCATATAATAAGTGTCAGTAGTTTTATTAATATTTTAACCACACTTTATTAGTGTGGCGCGTGTGACCTACAACAGAATTCTGATCAGTGAATCTCACCCATATTTTTGTTTTGCATAAACAAGTCATAGCAGACCTGAAAGGTAAAAAGTTGGTCCTTGTGTAAAATACGGTTTCACAAAAGCGTCAACCAATCAGATCACATTTTGTAACTCTTCCCGGAAAAAAATGATAGCTTGATAATAACTTGCTGCCTATGTATGATGTATAGTGGCATACATAAGAGAGGCACATTAGGAAATCCTGTTGATGTGAATGTAGCTGTTGCAGGCTGTTAAACCCTGTTTGTACTGTAAACAAATGTTTTAGGTTTACGCCTGGTGTATATTTTAATCTTGTATGAAAACATAGTTGATATAGTTAAAACACTTTTGTCTTGGATCAGGACTGAGCATTGTGTAACCGTAAATACAACCTGGATGTGACTAGACTGCCCTGAGGATAGGGCTGGAAACATTATGTCTAGACGTTATTTAGGAGGAGTGGATACGCTGACAGCATTGGTCCTTTGTAACTCACCTGAGAAAAATCCAGACCTCTCCGTACGTCTCTCCAGCTTTGCTTAACACAGCCTCAAGAAATCGGACCGAACCTGATTTAGATTTCCATTTAGATATGTTAGTGTGTGTTTGTGTGGTTTTTTTTTTTGGTTTTTTTTTTGTTTATTTTTTTTTTTTTTCAGCTGCAATTTAATTTAATAAAATAACATTGCCTTAGAATTGTAAAGCAAATGCCCTGGCTTACCTTATTGATATAGTCTGGCGCCCAAGGGTTCTACAATATAACACACCAGGGATTCTCACTACTCTGCTATAATGCTACAAGGAATCATATTGACTTAATTCTTTGTATATTTTATTAATGATCAAATATGTAGTGTGAGTTATTGTTTAATCCCTGATAACAGCCATTGATCTACTCAATCCCTCTAGTAATATCTATGATTTGCTTATGGGGGAGCTGAACAGCCATAGCAGCAGTAGATGATGCTCACACATGACGATAATGCACGACCATGGTCAGTGACTACGTTTTGAACATTTGCTTCCCAGACTTCTGTCTTTTGGTCAAATATGGGGATTTAAGTAAACCACCACCTGTGGCCAGCTTGTTGTTAGAAAAAAAAAATTGGTCCTCTTCTCATTAACAGTCTGGTGCATCCTTACAGCAGCTGCAGAATAAATGATTGGACTATGACCTCTTGGTGATGTACTGCAGTATGGGGGACTCGTTCCAAATTATTATGCAAATTGGATTTAAGTGTCATAAAGATTTGAGTTTTTTGTTTTTTTCAATTAAACTCATGGCTGTTATTGCGTCTCAGGGCTCTTTGGATCAATGAAATTATTCTCAAACACCTGTGATAATTAGTTTACCAGGTGTCACGTACGGGCCTTCCTAACGGGTGCGACTGTCAGGGGGTCGACTCAACTCCGCCCACTCAATCTTGCACTCACCCTTCACTCAGGCTGCAAATTGAGCGTAAGTCACACCCCCACACAGTCCACACACCCCAAATGCACGCTGCCGCCACCACTGATTTACCGGCTCAATGGAAGCCTCACTCACATACACATGTGGACAAAATTGTTGGAACCCCTCGTTTAATGAAAGAAAAACACACAATGGTCACAGAAATAACTTGAATCTGACAAAAGTAATTATATATAAAAATTCTATGAAAATGAACAAATGAAAGTCAGACATTGCTTTTTAACCATGCTTCAACAGAATTTTTTTAAAAAGAAAACTTGTGAAACAGGCCTGGACAGAAACTGCTCCAGTTGTCTCGGGTTTGAAGGGTGCCTTTTCCAGACGGCATGTTTCAGCTCCTTCCAAAGATGCTTAATAGGATTTAGGTCAGGGCTCATAGAAGGCCACTTCAGAATAGTCCAATGTTTTCCTCTTAGCCATTCTTGGGTGTTCTTAGCTGTGTGTTTTGGGTTATTATCCTGTTGCAAGACCCATGAACTGCGACTGAGAACAAGCTTTCTGACACTGGGCGGCACATTTCTCATAGACTTTTTATATATTATTACTTTTGTTAGATTCAAGTTATTTCTGTGACCATTGTGGGTTTTTCTTTCATTAAACGAAGGGTACCAACAATTTTGTCCACGTGTGTGTGTATATACACTTAAAAGATAATGGGTTCATAGAGCATACACAAAGTAACCTTAAAATTAACACTTTAATACCAAGATGGTTCAGTGCTACACATAGAGAGATAACAAATGACACATAATACAAACAGCTATAAAATAAAAAAGGAATAAAGCAGAATAATAGTTTTGGTTCCAGGAGCTTGGAGATCTTCTGTAGGGAGAATGGACACACCCAGCTCTCTTAGCTGACTCGAAGATGTGACGACAAATCTAGGTGTTCCTCTCAGTTAAGGCCAGTGTCCAACCACACCTCCCTTCTGGGTATCCCGCCTCCTCTTACCCCAACTGCAGGATCTTGAGAAAGAAGGATGTTTTCCTGGCTGGTGGAAAGCTGTGTATCTCTGCTGGCTCTGGAGGTCAGCCCAGGGTACCCTCCTTTCTCTCTCAGGGTCACTAAACCAAACTGCCATAAAGCAATAAAACATCTGGTCAGCCAGGGAAAAGCATTATGGAATTTGTATATAAACACACATCAAAGAAAAATGTATAACTGGGGGTCTCTCCTCATCACACCAGGTGAGCCTAATTAAAGGAAACCTGCTTAAGGCTAGGGCACCACGTAGCGAGCTGCAGCCAAAAAGCGCTGCGAGAAAAACCACGGCGGGAACGCATTGCGGCTTTGCACAGAAAATCTGAGTTTTTCTCTGCGGACTTTCTGTACCTGTTTATTCCTATACGGAAAACACCAGCATTTCCGTAGGTATAACTGACATTTGCGATTTACAAAAATGCAGATCTTTTTCTGCAATGTGTGGATGGCATTAACCAAAATTGCATCCACTTTGCAGGTACTTTTTACGCTGTGTGGGGCCACGGCCTAAGAAGGACGTTCCACATTATTAAGCAGGCCATAGGTTTCAAGTGATATGGGAAAGAAAAATCTCTCTGCTGCCTAAAAGTGTCAAATAGTGCAATGCCTTAGGCAAGGTATGAAAACATTAGATATTTCACAAAAACTTAAGCCTGATCATTGTACTGTGAAGAGATTTGTGACTGATTCAGAGCACAGATAGCTTTGTGCAGATAAAGGCATAATGAGGATGGTTTCTGCGAAACAAATTCATCAGGTTAAGAGGGTAACTGCTAAAGTACCATTACAAATTAGCAAACAGGTATTTGAAGCTGCTGGTGCCTCTGGAGTCCCACAAACCTCAAGGTTTAGGATCCTCAAGAGGTTTGCAGTTGTGCATAAACCTACTTGGCCACCCTGAAGCAGTGCTCACAAACAGAAATGGTTGCAGTGGGCCCAGATATACATTAACCATCTTGTTTACTGATAAATGCTATACAACCTTGGATGGTCCAGATGGATGGAGTACTGGATGGCTACCATGTCCCAACAAGTCTGCAACATCAGCAAGGAGGTGACGGAGTCATATTTTGGGAGAGAGCCACTAGGCCCCTTTAGGGTCACTGAAGGTGTGAAAATGACCTCTGCAAAATATATAGAGTTTCTGACTGACCACTTTCTTCTATGGTACAAATGAGGAACCATGGCTTCCATAGCAAAATCATCCTCATGCATGACAATGCACCACCTCATGTAGCAAAGAATACCTCTGAGTCATTGGCTGCTATGGGCATGAAAGGAGAGAAACTCTTGGTGTATCCACCATCCTCCCCTGACCTCAACCTTATTGAGAACCTTTGGAGAAATTCAAGAAGAAACTATCCAAAACTCACAAGTTCAATGGGTGCAAGAATTGTGAAGGTGATATCAAAGAAGGGGTCCTATGTTAATATTTCAGTAAATGTGACCCCCTTAATGCTGCAAATTCAACAAATGACCATTTTCAGTTCTTTACAACCTATAAAATGTTTAGAAAATTTAATAATGATTTGGAACAGTGGATTTAGATTTTTTTTTTTTTGTGGAAAAAAAAATACATTTTTATTTATATAGCGCCAACATATTCCACAGCACTGTACAATTTGTAGGGTTCAAGTACAGACAAAAAAGATACATTACGAAGAAATAGTCAATTCACACAATGGGACTGGGAGCCCTGCTCGTAAGAGCTTACAATCTATGAGGTAGAGGGGGTGATACAAGAGGTAGCAGGGGCGGCATCGAATGTTCTCATTCGGAGGTTTGTCCAATAAAATTTTATTTATACTCTGATATATAACTGTTGAAGATTTGAACATTATACTGTATGTCACTTACCATTCAGGAAAATCAGAGGAAAAATATCATTTGCATAATGTTTTGAAAAGTGGTGTAGTGCTGGGTTCACATGGTGCTTATTTTGCTGAAGAAAGTCGTGCAGTTTTTATTTATAATAATGAAGGTTGTGATGAGCTTATTAGCAAATGTTTCAATACATGTCACCTGTATGCTAACTGCCATTAACCCTTTCCCAAAATCCACTGTAATAGGACGGCAGATGTCAGGTATTTAAAGCGCAGGACATGCAACCGGGTGTCCACTGTATAATACAGCAATCAGTTCCCGCACTCATTGCGGGCATTATCCCTCCTGATGCCTCGATCAAAGCTGACCAAGGCGCCATTTTTCTAGGCATGTCTGATGATGAAACTCTACATCCGGAAGTGAAGCTGGTTTCAGATGGGGGCAGTGTGTTGTCATCAGACATGCACAGTACAGTTAGTACTGCATGCTGAGGCAGAGGAGAGAGATGTCAGTCACCTAGTAGGGGCGGAGCTGAGCAGCAGTTATCAGCATCAGATAGTGAAGCCTGTTGATGGAAAGCAACGCCCCTAAAGCCCTTTTCTGTTCATTTGCATAGGGATAAAAGCACAATTTTTACCAGAATGGAGCAGCGGTCCTGTATAAGAAATACATAATTGTAAACTGTGCTGACAGCCTTACAAGGTACTGTGATTAGTTTATATCTCAATTTTGTGCTGACAGACTCCCTTTTAAAGATGGAAAGTTGTTTGGTTAGTGCTCTCAAAATAATGTAGAAATGCAGAAAGCATAAAGTGCAGCAGTGTTTGTGATCTGGAACTACTGGATATTGTCTGTCATATTTTTTTTTTTTATATTTACTTGGCACAAGTATCTTGTTTGTGCAGCAGTAAAGCAGTAGGTGGACTGTAAGGTTTCTGTCACTATTTATTAACTCTTAAGTCCTCTATTGACCGCATGTAAAGCTCTTTGAAGCCTTTGGTGGCTCCTACGATTCTCTCCTGTCTGAGTTGTTGGACAGGATGGTGTTACCTTTACTTACCTCCTAGTGGTTACTATTGATGCCTGTGTGTGCATCAGGGTGGGTTCACACCTGCGCTTGAGTCCGTCCGCTGCCAATCTGAGTGAAAATCTCGGGGAACGGGATTGGCATCGGATACAGACAGGTTAGCGATGCATTGGTTAAAAGCCCATTCATTTGAATGGGTTTTTAAAGCAATGCGCGGGTGTCCGATTGAACCCTCTGCGCTGCGAATCCTTTTTTTTTCGTCGGAAACAGTCGGACATGCAGGACTTCGTGTCCGACGAAAAAAAAAACGGCTTCGCAGCGCAGAAGGTGCAATCGGACAAAAAATCGGACAAAACAAAAAATTTGTTTAGAAATGTTAAAATGACTGACAGAACTTTTAAGATCGTGATGAGATATTCATGAGTGGGTGAAACTCCTGGCCTCTAGAAAGAAAATGGCTTTTTTTTTGCAAGTGTTCACATGATACTTTTTGTATTTACTTACAAATAGTAAGCAATCAGAATACAGATTTTAGTTATATACAGCATATATACAAATATGTCTAGGGGTTTCTAAAGAGGTGACGTACAGTAGGGCCCCCTTACAGTGCTAAGATTCATGTCAGTGACTAGTCGCTGTTCCTTCCTGATAAATTCTCATTTGTTGGTTAATCGTATTTTTTATGCGACATCCTTAAATCCGTGTTTGTCAGCCGTATGTATTTACATGTAAACAGGGCGATGTGTTACCGACAAAATGCAAACCATATGCTGGGGTTGAATAATTCCTTCATCCATACAGCAGTGATGATGGGGTACAAGGAGCAGATAAGGCAACTTACAGTAAGATCACTTACAACAGCTATTTACTGAGTCTGCTTCCTTACAGTTTAGTTACCAGTGATCAGATGTTTTTTCCTTCTAATTGTCCTCCATTGGACACTTTGCCCTTCGATATGTGACGGAAAGAAAGGATATGGGAAATGAAGCTCATCTAGTCACTTTTTTCCATAACACCTTTTCATGGGTTTAAAGGGGTTTTCCTAACTTGTACCGATTTATGGTTAGACTGAATGGAGCAGAGATCTATTCCGTGTTTAGTCTGCAGTACATTGGAACTGTTCACGGAGTATAAACCTTCTATTATATGCTGTGAGTACAGAAAAAGTACAGAAAATATTTGACCTCATGAATGATATTTGGCTCTTCAGCTCAGGTTTTAGCATATTATTTCTTTTTTATCTGGTCCCTCCCTTTCTACATAGAGTAGCTGTTCCTTTTAAGTGCAGTTTACTGGAAATGCGTTAAGTATTACAGTGAGCATGTGGAGTTTGTGGAATCAGCAGGGAGTCTGAGACACCATCCATCTGCTTGTGACAAGCCAGCCTCACAAAAGGAAGGGAAGGTGGTTCAGCTGCAGGGCTTTCACAAATAAACCTAGCCTTTTCTCTGACCAGAAATTACTGCTGGCTGCTGCACATTGTTGTCTCTGTACGGCGTGCGGTGCCTGTGACAGCTCTTCCGGATACAACTTGTGTATACATCACTGAATACTAAGCAGCGGCCAATCAATCCCAGGGCTTAGCGTCACAAAATACTGCTTCTCTTTGAACTCCATTCACAAAGCACTGTAGACTGCTTTGTGAGACTTTTAGGCCCGCATCACGGCTATCTGTTCATCAGTCATGTATCTTTTCTGATTTGTGATGACAGAGTTTGCAAACCACTGGTTTTTATTGTAAAAATGTGGAAAAAACGCACTAATTTCTGGATGTTCCCATTTTCACTTAACTTCAATGATTCTCCAAATTAAAAGCCAAGAGAATGATTTTGTTCATATAACAAATGGTATGCCATGAGAAAGATAAGATTGTTTAACTGCAGGCGGTTCCACTCCAAGTGCTCTGTTGAGCATCAGTCAGGCAGGCTGTTGACAGGACGTTGGAATATTAACTCCATGATCTCATCTCCGAAAGAAGTATTCTGCTGTTTTTGCTTTGGTCTGAAAATAAATATTTTTAATTATTATTATTTGCATTGTGCAGTATTATATACAAAAGTATTGTATGTATGATACCTTTATTTACTAACCAGAAAAATTACATTTGCAAGCTTTGAAAACACAGAGGCTCCTTCTTCGTGCCTTTACAAATAACATTAATTTGTAGATTCCTGAAGAAGGAGCCTCTGTGTTTTGAAAGCTTGCAGATGTAATTTTTCTGGTTAGTAAATAAAGGTATCATACATACTTTTTGTGTCAAAAAGACACAAAAGTATTGTATCAAATATTGCAGGACCAGAATCCATAATGGGTTTGCAACAAGTCCAAAACACGCAGCTTAAAACACTTTGTGCTGCTCTAAACTGCCCCTGTACTTTGCAGTGGGTTAGCCGTTGGCGATTTAGCTGCTGTGAGTATGCCATGTGTGTTTCTTGGCCTCAGTTGGGCTTGTAATTGGTCAATGAGAAGGTCCTGATTTAACTTTTCAAGAAAAGGATGTGTCTTTCTGTTTCCCCATGACAACACTTCCTGTTCTTGTACTCTGGCAGTCTTATGAGTGGAAGGTCCAGTGTCACTATGTGAATATGTTGCTAGGTACTGGAGATCTGAGATTGTCATAGTGACATAGTAGCTCTTTTCGTAGGCAGCCTCAAAATAGGAATATTGGGGGAATTTATCAAAGGCTTTAATGCCAGAAAACTGATGTACAAAAAGCGAAAACTTTGGTACAGGTATCGTTTGCACACTTATGCAAATTGTTGGCATTGTTGTGACAAGTTTCACACTTGTTTTTTCTAAAAAAAGATAGTGGGCTTGGCAGGAGGGAATAGCGCCCTATGATGCTATAAGTTTCCAGTCGGTAGACCCATGGTCAGGACAGGAATATGACTCCAGCCTTAGGCTCCTTGTAAATGGCCATATCTAGCTTTCTCGCGTTCCAGTTGTTTCAATCTGCATCACTGTATAACAGACTCCTTTGTCTGACTGGTCTGCGTCATACTCCTGTGGTAGAGTGGTGGAATGGTGCAGCTTTCCATTCAGGCTAAATATTATGTATCTCTTGGGTGGAAATTCAGGGGTCATTGGGTCTAAAAGCCTCTGTTTACTCTCTCTTACTTCTGTTCACTCTGTACCCATTGAAGAAATGTCTGGGATTCTATTTAACTCTTATCTCGTACCTCTTGTTTTCTCTAAATGTCTTTTTTGTGGTTTTTATGTGCTAAGCAAAGAATCTAAAACCAGGCAAACAGGGCTGTAGGATTGCGCCCTAGCTGTCATCTTCGTTTTACTAAGGAACACAAAAGGTGACATTTTTGTTGCCTTTCTGAATCTGAAAGTAATGGTGCTAAGTGCAAATAACGCTATTGCATGCCACACTTTGATGTTTACAGTACTAATGTTAACTAAGAAGGAGGACTGTGGTTTTATCATTTTACATGGACTGTGGTGTTCCCTTTAAGAAGGCTGAACTATTTTTGAGACACTCTGAGAATGCCATGTTAAAACGTCCCTGTAGTGGGAAGAGCTTGGAATAAACTTATATTAGTTGATGACACATGTAAATCTTTTTTTTTTCTGCCATGTAAAATAACAACAATGCTGTTAAAGTGCACATCATGACATAAAATGGTATTATTGGTTTTCCCTATATGGAGTGATCTACCTGTACACAAAGGGGGAGTACATCAAGACCAGCATATTTTTAGATGGTCCCTTGTGCAACTTTAGACAGCTGTTTAGTCCTCGTCATGACTTAGGCGTAGTCTCCTGGTGTCTATGGGCCCAGGTCAGTACCTCAGTGATATTTTTTTTTTATCAGTTTGACCCTAGCAGAACTGATAAAACATGTTCAGCCAAACCATGGTTAGGGAAATACATCCGTCACATGGTCTGTGTTAAACCCTGAGTTATATCCAATTGGGTGGACTAAAGCTGTTAACTTAAATCAACGCGCCACTAAAAGTTGTAGTGTATTCTTGGCCTAAAACAACCTGTGATATGCGCATGCTATTTAGTACTACTTGTCACACAGCACCTGTACTTGCAGCTTGAAACCATGGAAATGAACAGTATTGGGCACCCAGAAGAATGGTTTCTTAGAATTGTTTTAGCTTTATCATGCTCTACAGGTAACTTTTCCTCAGAAACAGTGCCACTCTTGTTCATTGGCTGTATCTGGTATTGCAGCTCAACTCATTCCAAGTTAGTTTCTTTGTTGTATAAATGGATAATGTTTCCTGAGTACTTAGAAAGTAAATGTCTCTCAAGGTTCCCCAGTGTGAAAGCTAGGATTCTGCCTATAGGAAACATCTGTGGAAATACACAAAGAACTACTTAAGGTCTCCATTTACTTTATTTTTAACCATTTATGTGTTGGAGTATATTGTTCGAGATAACTGTTTTGTCATGGATGGTGTATAGACTTCATATAAAGCCTATGGGTTTGTGCAGCATATTCTATGGGTGCTTTTCCATGCATGTCTTCCATTCTTATACTTTGTTTTGAATGTATATGCTGTGATGTCATTTTTCAATTTTTTTTTTTCTTGGGATATTTTTGAGAGATTTCTTGTCAAAATTATACCCCAACAGTAAGGGTGTGTTCATACCAATTCCTCTTCCATTTCGCTCTTCCGGCTTTCCACCACGCCTTTCACTCGGCGATTAGACTTCCATGAATGAGCCTGATCAGTGGAGTGGCTCACGTCACAGATTCTGCAACTGAATTATCCACGGCAAGATCAACCAGAACACTTCTTGTTTTCAGAAAGAGGCAGATTCAGGGTGAAATTTGGTTCTAATCTTGAGGCGGAATCTGCCTCAAAATCACCACCAAATTCCACCACCTGAACATACCCTAACAGTCCAAGGCTGGGGCCCCATGTTGCGTAAACGCCGCAGCTGAAACGCAGTAGAAAAAAACATTGCATCGCATTGAATCCCATCCACTCATTGCAGGAAAATACGCGCAGAGAACACTCTGCGGTTTCCAAAACCATTGCGGTTTTGGAAACCACAGCATGTCAATAATTCCTATGGAAACGTTGTGGTTTCCCTATAGGTATAATTGAGGCAGAAAGTCCGTGAAAAGTGCTGCAGAAAAAAATCTCTGCATTGCCGCCATGGTTTTTCCCGCAGCTTTTCTTTTGCTGCAGCCCACTACGTGGAGTCTTACCTTAAGGCAGGGTTATGAAGTCTGTAGGCTAAACCAACGACTTCGACTCCTTTTTATAGCGCTTTATAAATGGCTGACGGCCATGGTCAGACAAAAGCAGTAAATCTCCTCTAATTAACAAAACAACTAGTGATTGACTTCTTATAAAATTAAATATAGAACAAACTATGCATCTATTTAATTAATAATATAATCCAAAATAATTTGTATAATTATAAAGCTGGAGTTGGTAACTTTTTGGTCTATGGAACGTGTAATATATTGTGAAATGGTCATATTGCTACGAACACCATACATTGCTACTTTGTGTGAATGAGGCTTTACAGTTTGTACAGGATGTCCTAACACTGTCCACTTCCCTTCTAAATTCCACGTTGTTATGTTAATCCTCTGGATAATCTTAAGGTTGGTTATGTAACAGATTCTCCACATTAAATGTGATATCGTAGCATCACCTTGTTGCCAAAGCCTTAGTTTTACCATGCATTGTCATAAAGGACTTGGCCATTTCCTTTTGGTTTTCTGCCACTAGTATGTTCAGATTTCATCTGGTGTGCTATAGCTCATTTCCCAGGCATCACCGTGTCTGTACATTTCCTACTCTAATCACTTCTTTTTTTTACATCCCTGAGCTTCAAAGAAGAGATGTCAGACACTGTGTAATAGGTGTCATTTTTCTCACCGCTTCTTCCAGGTTGTAATCGCTGATGACTACTCAGATCCCTTCGATGCCAAGAATGAACAGAAGAACAAAGGTGTGATAATGGAGAACAATGGCTACATGGAACCTTATGAAGCCCAAAGACTGATGACTGGTAAGAAGAAATATGAAGGACATGACTATTGCAATGAGGCCATTTTCTTGTTTTGTCGCATTTCTTTTTGCTGATGTTTATTTTTTCTTTCTTTTTTGTTCATTTTCATCACACTTTATTCACAATGAATTTTATGTAAAAAGATCCAGAAAGGAAAACTATATTTTCATGGCTTCATTAACCTGCTAGAAGATGGACAGACTTGGTGTGTACTTACTGCAAATTGATCAAATTTAGGGTAGGCCGTCAATATTAGATCTGCCAGGGTCCGATACCTCGGACACCAGCATATCAGCTGCTCTGGGACGACATGGCTCCAAATAATATTTACATGCCAGGAGCCACGCTGCTCACTTGCATCACAAAGTGTAACGGCAACTGCAGCGCTGCCCCATTGAAGTCTATAAGAAAGCCTTGCAGTACCTAAAGCTGCCAATACAATATTTTACGGCAAGTATCCATATTCATTAGATTAATGTAGGCCAAACCTGCTGATTTTAGCTGACTGTCTAATGTATATGATTTCAAATCTTTTGTTTTCAGAGAGATAAAAGGAATCTGACAGCAGCTTAAGACCTTATTACACAGGCCAATGAACTGGGCAATTATCGTGAACTACCTTGAGTAAATATGCCCCTTATCAGTCAATAGTTTGTCGACTTATTGGATCTTTTGGTAACATAAAAGTTTGGATTGTCAGCAACATATTGCCCTGTGTAAATGGGAATTTGCTGCTGCCATTAATGAAAGCACTAACTGCACTTATCACATTCTAAGCATCAGCCTATGTAATAGGCCAGTTTCTCTCCGAGCCTGCATGTTTATGGAAAAGGGAGGTGTTAGGGCGGATAAGCTGGCTAACAGCTATCTTAAGTGTATGGCCATCTTAAATTGTCTATATACAGTCTTACCATTTTCAGACCGTAAAGTTGGAACATGTTTGAAGTACTTCCCATGATTTACACTTTACATCTGTGATATGGAATTATGCATTTAGGCGTTGTAGAGCTTTTAGACATTATGAGGTTCTTAGACACAATAGTGCAGGTGTTTTGCAAGTGTTCTGTAGTTTTCACTGCTCCGTTTACCCTTTGTTATACCCTTCTACCAGACGTCTGATGTAATTGCATTGAAAAATCTCTCTATAAAAGTAGGGCGTTTGGTCTTCTGTAGGTTGTGGTTTTTTTTTTTTTTTTGGGGGGGGGTTTATGCAGTGTTCTTGATTTCACTACTTCACACAATAATTTCACCTAAAGTGGAACAAAAAGCATTGCATAATTAAAATTGGAACAGTGGTAGAAGAAAATGAGATGTCAATTTTCAAGGCCATATTGTGGATTTACGCTTCTGACAAGGCCATCCATTTCAGTGTAAGCAGCAGGTTCTGTCACTGCGGATTGCCATAAATTAACGTTCCAGTCTAATTCAGACTTTCCAGATTGTGTTTTGTCCTTGGCCCAAATAAACTGACAGACAGATCCTTTGGCTGTTGTGTGCTGCCTAAAGACTAACTTGGCAGCTTGTGTCTCCCTGAAAATACAAGCATGTATACATATGGGAGAGTGTAAACAGTTGTGAATACACCACTTATACACAGCATTTACAATTAACTCTTGTTTCAACTCACATTTCATGTAGTCTCTACATTATTACATTACACAAACTTCATTGTGTCTACATCTTCATATACCAGGCAGGAACAAAGGAGAACCAGCTTAATCCATGACAGAGAATTCTAGAAATAATCTCTGAAAGTGACATGTAGTAAGTTTGAAAACATACACATGCAACCTAATATTTTTGATTTCTTATTTTTTAACTTTTATGGTTCAATCAGATTTTATTAGAGGGCACATCAGGCAAATACAGTGACAACACTAAGATAAAGGTCTGAAACAACCATGAGCACACATGAGTGTTCCACAACGTTTTTCATGTAAAAAAAAAAACAAAAACCCACAAACAAAGAAACGTTGCGCTCAGCAGAGATTGAGTAGAACTGTAACCAGAAGTTAGCAAGAGAAAAGAGAGAGTGGGGGGCAGAAAGGAGTGGTGGGGTATAGGTCTGAGTCACTGGTCTACCAAACAAGTGCTTGTTCACACTGCGGGGGATCCTGCTATCTAATTTTTTAAGTAAGACCTAATTCACATGTAAATATAGAGATCCATTTTAATGTCATTTGTTATGTATCATTTAATGTCATTTGCTATAATGCTAGGAGTCCCTGTCTCCCAGCGATATACTGTCCCATATCAATTACAGTACAGGACAGTATGTCGCCGGAAGGCAGGGACTCCTAGCATCATAGATAACTGGGATGCTAGGAGTCCTGCTCCCAGCATGAAGTTCAAGCCGGTAAATTTGGCTAATACACGGACCGAGTTTCACGGGTGAAACACGGTTGTGTGCTGCTGCCCTTAGACTTATCCTTGAGAGAGGCCATAAATATTTGATCACTGAGGGCTGACAGCTGGTCCCAATATGGATCAGTTGTTTGGTGGTGCATCCGGTCCCTGTATGATGACCAGGCTCCGTTACTGCAGTTCAGCTCCCACTGACATCAGCAGCAGCTACAGAGAACAGAGTTATCAGTTTCCGACTCAGTGTACTGTATAGTACAGGGACCAGACATACCCCCATACAGATAATTCATGCAGGGTCTATCTGTAAAATCCCATCCATGTCATTTATTCCTACGGAAATGCCGGCGGTTTCCTTATATGTGTAATTGAAGCAGAAAGTCTGCAGAGGAAACCTCTGCAAACTTTCTGTGAAAAGTGCTGCGGGAAAAACCACAATGCATTGCCACCGCAGTTTTTTCCACAGCGCTTTTTTGCTATGGGATGATACGTGGGGCCTTAGCTTAAGGGTTGGGTTCACACAGCGGAAAATGAAAAGAAATTACTCTTCATTTTCCGCTGCCGTATTCAGCTGTTGACTAGATGTGACTGGATGCCGATGCAGGGCATTTAGATCTGTGGCTGTTTGATGAAGGACACCTGGCAGAGTTGTGGAGGCAGTCTGGACAAATTTTGGGTGGATTTGGAGTCAGAAAAAAATTACGGAGTCCAGCTTAAAATAATAATTTTTAATTATAAGATTTTTTATACTGTATAATGTATTAGTTGCATAGTTTGTTGCATATTTACTTTCATAGGAAGTCAATCACTAGATTTCTAATGACTTAGAGGATCTTTTCTTCTTATGACCATGGCTTTCAGCCATTTATGAAGGAGTCAGTCTTGCTGTGGAAAAATCGAGAAGTCTGAGTCAGAGCTTTGGCCTATTGACTCCACACCCCTGACCACTGGTAGATTTGATAATGGATAACATTCCCTAAAATAAAAGCATTATACGTACATATTATATTTCTTCCTGGCTCATAAATAGAGATGAGAATGGATTCTCTGTTACATAATATCTACACAGATATATTGTAAGTATGCTAAATGTATAAATTGATAACATATAGTGAGTATAGGGAAGATGCTGCATTTGCATTGTCATAATAGATGCCTTCACATTATTCAGTGGTTTTCCAGGAAGAACAATGCATGCCAGTGTTTCATTACATTGCAATGCAGTAGACTAGTGTTACTTCGGAAAACATGATTCTAATGTATTAAACATCTGGAGTTCGTGGTGCAATGTAAATGTGCTATTAGTCCTGGAGCAGACTATATGGAAAATTGGAGGAAATCATAAGTAACCATGACCTATGTTTACATCATTCATTGCTTTATATTGGAATTCATTAGAGATTGTCATGGACCATACTCTGTAGTAGCTTTCAGCTTGCTAGGTCAATGGCAGACAAATAACACTAAATTGTGTGATTTTGTTTCTGGTACCTAGGCAGACAGTCCACACCAGTGGCGCCCCCTTTAGTAACTACTGGTTATTGCACGCTGTAAGAGTGCACAAATTGCACATTTCATTAGACCAACCCTTAAGTTGGATGAACACTGCATTTGTATTGTAAGTTTGGCATATGTGCCAGGAGAGCTTCCAATGCGTGTCAATTACACACAACAGAGGCCAAGAGTGCTTATATAGAAAAGAGTAGTTGACTTTGGTGTTCTATACAGAGGCATCTAGTGACAGTAATACCAAGAGGTTGTTTCTTTGTAACATCAGAGCCTGTATGTAACTTATGCCACTGTTAGCTTGTTCTCCCTTCTTGACGGGAATGTCTGGTTTCATGCTGCGGACAAGATTGTGAGAAGGATTCAAAAGCTGGTGACTCTGGAACACCTATACAGGAAATCTTAATTTTTTTCTTAGTTTTGAGTGCAATAAGACAGGGTCTCCAGTTTTTATGACACTTGTAGGCTTTAATCATAATGAGATGGGCTTATTGCATTTAGTACCCCATAAAGCTAGGGACAGTGAAAAGCGCTTCCATCACATCGGTCTGACCTCCTCAGACTAGTACTACTTGTCAGTGAATTCTCCCTTAGGGAACACAGCACAGCTTTGTTCCATTCCTGAGAAGTTTGTGATAAACAGCTTCCTCTTATTCACATGAACGGTATTTGTTTTGGATCTTCTGGATGGGAACTTGCTGTGAAGAGGCAATAAAACATTATATAGAAAGGTCAGGCATTTCCTGTGTATTGCACCACTGCTGGCACGACCAGGTGGCCCACCCTGTTCAAGTATGAGGCATGACTGCACTAGGTAGGAACTGACAGCCTCTCGCACCACTTGCCATATGACCATGTGGAATCTGCAAGTAAGTCTAGAAGATAGTGTGATTCAGCAGAGATGACATACATAATAACAATTGTAAATTTGGGAGTACTTGTTATTGTTATTAATAATTACGATTGTGTGCTTGTGACATACATTAAACTTATATGCATACCTATGTGTATGTATAATGTTGTTGCAACAGGAACTAAAAGTTTGGGGATCTTTAAGTCTTAAGTTCACAAATTCATGGTTTGGTGAGGATTTCCTTACAGATTTCACACCTAAATCCTCATTAAATCTGCTGACATTCTGCATCCAATATTTCTTATCCCACTCACATGTAGTGGAAATAATCAATATGAGGTAATAGGGCAGATTTATGAAGCGGTCCAAGTTACCTAGAACAGCCAATCACAGTGCAACTTTCATTTTTCAAGAGCAAAATGTGAACTGACAGCTGCGCTGTGATTGGTTGCTATGGGCACCTGTCATACATCTCATTCTCAAAAGCTGCTTATTCAATGACAATTGGGCTAATCCATTGACAATTATATATTTTATTTACCCAAATATTCCCTAGTGTCAAACTAGCGTCAGATATTACAAGTCGATATCGGAACCAAATTTTGACATGCATTTTGAAAAACCTTTTCATAAAACATGTCAAAAATGCCTTTGTTTTAAATGAAAAGGAAGCATTGACTCCTACTGAAGTGAATGTAAGGCAGATGTGAAGCTTTTGTGCAGCATATTATTGAGGTGTTTCCCACCTCAAAATCTGAGCATACCCTTGGTAAGCACCTGGTGACAGTTGGGCGAGCAGCTGCCCTGTCTAGAGGAACAGATTAGGCCTATGAGTACTAAATATTACTTGGTGTGAGTTAACTGGTGGCCCTGGAGACACTAAGGTATGTTAAAAATGGCATAGGAACAAAATCTGCTTATGGAGAGTACAGTGACTACAGGAGAAAAGCCTTAGTGTGCCTTTGGAGGGAGCCTTAAAGGGAGTCTGTCAGCATGAAAATCTGTATCAAACTAACAGTACCTTGTAGAGCTACTTTTACACTTTTAAAAATGCCTTTCTTATTCTGCATTGATGCTCCATTTTCATGAATAGTAGCATTTTATTCTTATGCAAATTAGCTGAAAAGGGCTTTAGGGGTATTTGTTCTGCTGAGGCTTTGCTCTCTGCAATACATAACTATCTCTTATAGAAGTAGAGCTAAAGAAGCTAAATTCTGGACAGCTAAAGTGCTAAAAGTTCATTGCTGAGTATACATATGGATCAAGGTAGGGTTATCTGCAAAACAAAAAATGGGTGGTTGTCTAATATTGTAAGCTCCCATCCAAGTGAATAGGAGCCACTGCACAGAAAATGGATAATTTTTTTTTGTGCTTGTTCTGTTTCTAGCAACTCCTGAGTACAGCTGACGTTGGGGTTACTGAATGTTGGACCCCCACTAATCTGATATTGAAGACCTAAGGCCATCACTATCTGTTAACCTGGAAAAACCCCTGTAAATCAGGAGTGAAAATCATAACTATAAGAAGCCTAAGTATACATTTTAAGCTGTGTATTTTAAGTCTTTACACGGTTCAGGTGAACCGAACTTACTGTGTATCATATAAAACTCCAAATACAACACGCCAGTTTTTTTTTGTTTTTTGTTTTTTCCTTAACTGTGCAAGATAGTAATTGAAGTAGAATCAAAATATGCAGTCACACATATCTAGTACCAGTACCTATGACCATTTTCTATTTTTGCAAAACACTGCTAAGCTAACTCTAAAATCGACCTTCCAAGACCTTTGAATGTGAGGATGATGGCACCAAAGATCCTTGTAAAGATGCACCAACTGCTACTGATAACACTGGGAAAGGTAATGGGAGCGTGGTGACCTGACTGAGGAGGGAGAACAATGGAGGCTATAGAAAACAGATTATGTGAGAGACAGATATATTTTTACAGAAGGAGAGAATGGGATTTTATAGAATCATAGGTCACATGGTTGCACTCAATAGAATCTGCAGACAGCAGAGCGAGTGAGACCTATTTGCACACCTTCTTGCTTTTTTAGAAGGAAAGACACTGAGTAGACAACAATTACTGTTGAGGGTGTAACAGCAGCACTACAAAAAGTCCATTTGCATTATGTATGATATGTTTATGTTGTAACTTGTATATGGTGTATAGTTTCTCCCTTAGATGGCTATACCACTGTGTGATTTGAGATTAGGCAGTTTGGTTCTCAAAAGGAGGAGGAAATCAGGAGTCTTCTCTAGTCCTGGGACAAGTGAGTGTGTAGCGAGCAGTGAGACTGAGCTAGAGCCCTGACTGGGCTGGAGACCACCCAGAAAGATCATTCTGCGCTAAAGAGTTAGACATGAAGTGTCCACCCCTGTTTTCAGCTGCTGAAACTGAAAATGCGTGTCAGCCTAGTATGTGAGAAGAAGTATTATATGGGACTCAGAGCATTGACATGGTTTACACCACAGGACAGCCTTTTTTTTTTTTTTTTTTTTTTTGTTTTTGTTTTTGCCGTTTTAAGCCTCATAGTTTTTGCTAGTGAAATGGATAAACGTGTGTATTTTTTTTTTTTTTTTATATGGTTGACTACCAGCTACTATGAAATACATCAATTTTTACAAATATAGGTAGTGGGAATCATTACAACTTAAGTAACGAAAAAAAATATTACAGGTTTTTTAGAAGTTTGATCAACAGATACAGTTTTGGTACCTGAACATGCACTCTTGAATGTGACATCAGTACATCTCCAAAATGCTTGGTCTAGTCTCGTTTAATCCGCTATCTTTCTGCTAACTCTCTTCTTGACCCCTTACAATCTGGCTTCCACACTCTGCACTCTACTGAAACGGCCCTCACAAAAGTCTCCAATGATCTCCTGATGGCTAAATCCAAAGGTGACTACTCTCTTATTCTTCTAGATCTCTCAGCTGCATTTTACACTGTTGACTATCAACTCCTCCTCATTATGCTCCCCTATGTCGGCCTCACGGACAGCACGGTCTCCTGGTTCTCCTCTTATCTCTCTGACCGCACTTTGTGTATCATTTGCGGGCTCTGTTTCATCCCCTTTTCCCCTTGCCATCGGGATTCCTCAGGGCTCTGTCCTAGGACCCCTGCTCTTCTCCCTCTACACAGCCCCTATTGGACAAACCATCACCAGATTTGGCTTCCGATACCATCTTCATGCTGATAACACCCAATTATATACGTCATCCCGTGACATCACCACTACACTAATACAGAACACCAGTGACTGTCTCTCTGCTGTCTCAAATATCATGTCTTCGCTCTATCTGAAACTGAATCTCTCAGACTGAACTGCTGCTGTTTCCACCATCTAATAGATCTGTCCCTGATATCTCCATTGCAGACTCAGGCCTTATCATAACTCCTAGGAAGTATGCCCGCTGCCTCGGGGTTATGTTTGACTAAGACCTGAGTGACGCTCATACAGCTTTATACATGTGTAATGACAGTAACCTCTATTACAAAATTGTCTGACCATTGTATAAGCAATGCTACCTCCGATGCCGCCCCTGCTACCTCTTGTCACCCCCCTCTACCTCATAGATTGTAAGCTCTTGCGAGCTCAGTCCCATTGTGTGAATTGACTATTTCTTTGTAATGTATCTTTTTTTTGTCTGTACGTGAACCATACAAATTGTACAATGCTGCAGAATATGTTGACGCTATATAAATAAAATGTTGTTGTTATTATTATTTATTATTATTATTATTATTATATTGTGTAATTTGTAAGATTTGAGAACTGTTTCAGTCCTCTGAGTTGACAGTATGTCCTTCAATAATTCATGCAAATGATATGGGATTTAATTTATTGTATTACTGTTGACTTAAATGGAATTTACTGAAGGCAAGGTATTTATGGCGTTCAATAGCAAAACAGGAAGTTATTAACACAATTGAATACAAGTAGGAAACGATTGACTTGAAACAAATGGCATGCAGAATGACTAGTACAAATCACCTACCTTGTTATGTGAGCAGGGTGTGGAGCGCACAAGGAACAGAATGAAGATTATATTAATTAAAGTGTATTAGAAGCCAAATGACAAGTAATCCTTCTGTTTACCTGGCTGTTTTAGTGCCTTGCTTGTCACTTTACCATATGGGAAGAAAACCATTGACTCATTGTAAACCATGTGTGCTAGGAACAATATATGTCACCTCCATTCCACATGTTGTAATCATCAGTAGGTACGCATTAAAGGACCACTAAGCTCAGAATACAAACCAATAAAAAAGCAGACATTGTTCTCCATGTGATGAACCGACCCTCAGTTTTATATCTTTCTTGGAAGTGTGTTTTACTTGCTTAGGTCAGTCCTTCCCCCACTTGGAATGCGGTGCTTTAGTGGAGTCCACATTGCTGGACGATAGGCTTCACTGGTTTTATGTGTGTTCATTGGAGATGGCTTGCTATGGCCAGGCACTTTTATTATCCCTGGCCAGATGGGATGGGGGATAGCAAGCCTTAACTTCACCCATCTCTCCGAGGGTTCTGCAAAGGTGGGAGAAGGGGGGCTGCCTGGGTGCAAGGGGTGGGTGGAGCACTAGCCATATGCTGTGGGCAGACCTGGATTCTGGGGTCATTCAGCAAAGAGGCAGTAAGGAACTCTGATCTGGGAGAAGAGGAGAGAGCTTGCCCTACTGAGGAATGCATTGAGGGCCTAGCAGTGAGGCCTGAAGCCTTTCACTTGTTCTGGACAACATGTAGAAGGATTGTTTTATGCAACTTGCTTAAGCTTGCGCCCTAGGCCCAAAACTCTGCTGTGGCCTAGAGAAACGGACTAAGAGTCATTGTGTTGAGCATGGAAGAGAGACAGCTAGGACAAAGCTGTGTGCTCAGGTATTTTTTCTAATCTTTATTTCCTTTTATTTTGGTGTATTGTATCATTGCCCTTTTGCTTGTATGTTTATGCTTGATCATATTAATATTGTATATTTCTGTATATGCTATTAATTCATACCGACCCACTTGGGTTATTAAACATATAAAATTTATATCGCTCGTTCCTTTTATCCTATGACCCGGTCTACTCACGGTGTGTGAGTGGGAGGTTAAGAAAGAAGTTTGATCGCAGACGTGCCAGGCGGCTGGGCGATGAGATATTCTTCACACTCTATCTGACAATCTCTTGATTTTTCTTATTCTTCTTTTCTCTTATATCAAAACTACAGAGCGGTAGTGTGCACAGTGACAACAATGCAACTCAGTAGAGCTCCACAGGCAAAGCCACCCAATAAATGCTGACCGGCAAATATGTGTAGTTGTACCTTGGTAATTCCTTTCCAATATCTCTGCAAATATTATGCATGTTTACCTATCAGGACCTTTGGAAAACTGAGTTACAACCGATGTATAAGTATTCTGAATACCAGACCTCACTATTGCCATGATACTATATGTATATGTACTAAACAATATGGCATACCATATCAGGTTTGCTTTTCAGGGTCTATGGGAAAGCTGGATAACATATTATGTGGAGATGTAATCAGGAATACTATATTTACCTACATAAATCTACCTACCTCCTTGCACTATAATCATACCTTAGCTTGCCAGGATTGCCCTTTCAGAATTGTGGGAAAGCTGGATAACATAAAAGGTAATGTAGTAAAAGGGACTGCTGCATTCTATATATAGCTAAATAAATCCCCTGCTTGCTCCCAAAGTTTGCTTGATTTCCATTTTAGGTTTCTGAGAAACTGGATAGCACTCCATGTGGAGCTGTGATGGG